>JASPKZ010007324.1:0-600000 GCA_030220185.1 Diploptera punctata | reverse complement strand
CTGGAAATGCATGCTATTATGCATTGCAGAGACATTTGATGTCCCAACTCCTTTCGAAAAACGTTAAGCTGAAAATATATAAAACAATTATTCTACCAGTTATATTATATGGGTGCGAAACATGGACTCTTACTTTAAGGGAGGAAAGGAGATTACGAGTATTTGAGAATAAAGTTCTTAGGAAAATTTTTGGACCAAAGAGAGATGAACAGACAGGTGAATGGAGAAGACTACATAACAATGAACTACATGGTCTTTATAGGAACCCAGATATAATAAGAACAGTTAAGTCTCGTAGACTGCGATGGGCAGGACATGTTGCACGTATGGGGAATGACAGACGTGCATGGAAGCTTCTTGTAGGAAAGCCAGAGGGAAAACGCCCAGTTGGTAGACCAAGAATGAGGTGGGAGAACAACATTAACTATGATTTGAGGGAATAAGATTATACAGGGAATGATTGGAAAGCATTAGCTCAGGATAGGGATGTATGGAGAGCTTATGTCCGCGCGGCCATGAGCCTACGGGTTCGATAGTGCCAGTGAGTAAGTAAGTAAGTAAAAGCAAGTTTGTTTACAATGCGACTGGAACTTAGCTCGGATATAGTGTAACCACAATTATATAGCAGACGCGTTTTTAATTTTATGTAAAAATAAAGAAGCAAATTTTTCATAAGTAATGCCACGAGTGATTTCCAAAATATCGATAAATTCACGACTCACGAAGTGAGGAGTGAATTTATCTAGAGAATTTGGAAATCAAGAGTGGCATTTGTTAGGACTATTTAACGAATAAAGTTAATCTGTTTACCCACAAATCATTATTTAACTATAGTTATTTTAAAATATTTATATGTTTAATATAAACGGCGATGTTTGAAAACAAATGAGAAACGATTGGTACGCTTCATTTGCTTCTTTCGTTCATCACTGCTACCAGATTATATTATTTATTGCCAAAGAATCGCAATATTGTAAGAATGCACCCTAGTGGAGAAATTTATAACCACCATTATAGGTATTAATTCATTTCTGATGTCCTATGATGTAAATATGTCAATTATATTTTTCTGCAACGTCATTTCCTGGAAAATAATTTGTTTAAGAAAGTACAAACAGTGGTTGATTTGTGGTATAATCAATTGCTACAAATGTTTTTATATTATCTCCCGAATGCGCTATCTGCTGACATTCATGCACTATATATACATTCTGGTAGCCGTATTCCTTAGAGAGTCAGTCACTGCAAAATAATGCTATGACCTATTCAGAATGTTAAAAAGGAGGAGCTTTCTTTAATATGATAAACTTCAGATGATAAATTCGAGGCGAAACACGACTGTGATTGGTTGTAAATAAAAAATTGTTAAAATGTGATTTGTCATTGACTCCCATTTGGGGCATGAATTAAATTGCCATTGTAAACGTATCAACCAATGCCCTACTCTTGTAACAAAAATAGATAAAACCCACAAGAAACACAAGAAAGAGAAGAACACCTACTGAATACATCTAAATATCCTAGGCGCTCTATGGCCTTAATGTTAAAGCGAATACAAGTAAGAATGGAATAGAAAATACATTTTTTCACTATATGGAAGTTGCAAATATCTGACCTCTAATGAGCAATGTATCATGTGAAAAATTAGAAGAGCGTCGTTCGTTTATTTCTGGTATGACAAAACATCTCTGTCTACGTGCCTTGGCAAGTTAGATTTCCCGCTGTACATGTACATTAATTAATGGATTACAGAATTTAATAGCCCTCTACGTCACGTGCTATCTTTGTTACTGATTTTTTTTACACTATAAAGCGGACTATATTTGTTCGTTATAATGATGGTAGAACATCTGTTTGAAGTTTATTTTTTAATAACCTCCGGCACCAAGCCCTCTTCGTTATATACTAACATAACCTAGTTTCAAATTTAACTACTTCATCAGAGGATTTTGATTTCCTGTTATTAACTAGTTGATTTCATATAATAATATCGGTTTAGACGACAGGGTATGCCATAAAATTGTCTCCTGTTATAACTACTACAGAGTGTTTCAAAATAAGTATTACAGACTTCTAGGGGCTGTAGTGTCCACCGTTGTGGTCTCAAGGTAGCTTGCTGCCTTGTCACGAAGCGGGCACGGGTTCGATTCCCGGTCGGGACAGGCTCCTGGGAGTCAGGATGCTTAGGGCCCAACGGTCCCCGAAAATCATCCGGCCATCATCATCCTTATCATCAGCACCATCATTCTTTACCGGTGTGGAATGCAACGGGAAGCTACCACACCTATAATTCGCTAGTAAAGCTGCAAAGTGGTGAAAGACCTGCCCTCGGGCAGAATTACTATGGATGGATGGAGGGGTTGAAGAGGGGAGTTCGTTGATAAAGTTTTGATAATAAACCCATGTCCGGAAATGTACCATTTCGATGTAAAATAAGTTTGAAGATCGAAACACGATGAGATGATATAATGTGTCTTGTGTTTCAGAATAAGTATTACAGACTTCTTGAGGTTGTACTACACCTGTTGAGTCGGTAAAAGATCTTGCACGAATTCTGGCGAAGTACAAATTATTGTGCGCACACCAGGTCTTGTGGGGCGTGCGTGTGAAAAAATGCGTCCCATATATACTTTGTGCAACGAACAACAGGGTCGCCATGTGCAACCACACGTGTAGTACAACCCCTAGAAGTCTGTAATAATTATTCTGAAACACAAGACACGCGATATCAGCCGATTTTGTTTCGATCTTCAAACCTATTTTACATCGAAATGGTACGTTTCCGGACATGGGTTCCTTATCAAAACTACTAAGTCCCCTATACAACCTCTAAAAGTCTGTAATACGTATTCTGAAATATCCTGTATATTTCAGTTCTTTTAAAAATCATTACGAAACGCAGTTGAGTTCACTAGATAAAAATTGAAAAAGGTATAATTGATACCTGAGATCTCAGGCGTTATCAACTAGAAGAAATTCTGTAGGCGGGAGAATATAGTTCACTTTATCAATAAGTCGAACAACGTAATATTATTCGTAGGAAGGAATTGAAGAAATTGAGCATGACTACTTTTCTGTTGTCTACTTAAGTATACACAAAATATACAATCAACTTTTATAGGATTCATGATATGTTTCGTTGCGGTATTATTCAAAATTAAAGTGTAAACTTATGGAGTATTTACCTGAAAGGTCCGTCTCCTCAATTTTATTAGTTATTTAACTGTAATGCTTTCGGGACTAGTCCCATCATCTGCAGGATTCAACATTGGTGTTTCACTGAAGATCTGGTAGAGGGGGTTACACGTACTGGGTTCGTTTTCGTTTATCAAATGGTCGTTGTTGTGAACTGCTTTCAAAATTTCCATTTCCTCGAGTACGTTTATCTTTGCTGGATTATTTTCTTTGTGCATTACTGTTAGGGTGTTTTCAATATTTGACATGCGATGTCCTTCATGGATAACGTGTTTTGCGTTGAGACTTTATTCACGCAGAAGGAAAATCAAGCAGTTAACAAAAACGACCATTTGATAAACGAAGACGAACCCAGTACGTGTAATCTTGGCGCAGTGACGATGAGCACGGGGAACACTTCCATCAGGAGATTTCAGCTATGGAAAAGAGATATCAAGGCAAATAGAATCTTAATATGCAGACCGATTATTGTTGGACCATCAAGAGGGATGTTCCACAGGCGAAATATAGCAGAAAATCGTCATTTCTTACTTTCTAGGTGTGTCCGAATGTTCGAATATTGTATAGTTACGAATGTAGAAAATATTAAAGTGTTTGAAATTATATATGCCTCTTCTCTCGGAAACCTTGCGCGAAGGAGAAGAACCGATATCATATTTGAATTCAGGAGAAAAAATACTATCAGAATCACACATATTTCTTTCTGAGACAAAAAAAAACGATTATTTTTTGTTGCTCAGTGTAATTCGCAAAGAGAATAACATATTGAGAATTAATGTCCTTGAAGAAATCGAAATATTAAAAATATGTAATATTAAATATTAAAAGAACATGCATTTACTTAAAGAGAACACACCCAGTGACCTGAATTCTATATAGAAAATGCTGACAAGCAACAGTTAGTACCATTAAATACGCAGAAGATAGAATATGCTTCCGAAAGGCCTCCAGAATAGTTGCAGAATTTATTCTACTTGAGGACTGAGATCTCAGATACCAATTTATATTTTTAAATGTTACTAATACATTTGTAACAGCAAACCATTTGCCTCACCACATTGGTGATAGAACTCTTGAAATTCATAATAAGTTAAAATGAGGCATGCACTACCTTCTCTACTATTCAGTTTTATACTAGAGGATGCTCTCAAATCTTTAGAGAATAAAGAAGGCATACAACTCAATGGTATTAATGAGCTGTTAAAATATGCTAATGATACATTACTCGGTGATAGCGAGGTTATACTAAAGTTAAACACACATATTCTATGAAATAAAATTAAAAAATCGAGGCTAGGACTAAATATCAATACAAATTAAATATATGGTCACACATAGAAATTCATTTTATAACGCAAATGTGTATTTAATGACAGATAAGGGTTCATGACCGCGCGGACATAAGTTCTCCATATATCCCTATCCTGAGCCAATATTTTCCAATCATCTCCTGTATAATCCACTTCCCTGAAATCACAGTTAATGTTATTCTCCCACCTCATTCTTGGTTTACCAAACGTTTTCCCTCTTGTTTTCCTACAAGAAGCTTCCATGCACGTCTTTCATTCCCCATTCGCTCCACATGACCTGCCCATCGTAGTCTACGATACTTAATTGTTCTCATTATATCTGGCTTCCTATAAAGACCATGCAATTCACTTTATGCAGTCTTCTCCATTCATGTCTGTTTACCTCTCTTTGGTCCAAACATTTTCCTAAGAACATTTTCTCAAATACTCGTAATCTCCTTTCCTATCTTAAAGTAAGCTAGGAACAATAATAATTACAAACAAGAATGTGGCGCTAAAATATATTAAACATAGGCTCAATTCTGAAAATGCATGCTATTACAATTTTGAGGGACTCTTTCGTTCCAAATTGTCTCAAAGAATGTTAAACTGGCAATATATAGAACTATTATTCTCCCTGTTATATGGGTGGGAAACATTGACTCTTACTTTAAATGTGGAGAAAATATTACGAGTATATGATGATAATGATCTTAGGAAAAATGTTAGACCAAATAGAGAAGCAGACAGTTAAATGGAGATGACTACCACAACAGTGAAGCACATGATCTTTATGGGAAATCAGATGTAACAAAACAGTCAAATCTCGTAGATTGCGATGGGCATGAATGAGGAATGAAATAGGAGCTTGGGAACTGCTTATAGGAACTGCTTATAGGAAAAACTATAGGAAAAGCGCCCCGTAGGTAAATTAAAAATGAGGTTGGAGAATAATAACCTGATTTGAGGGAGGTAAATATTATACAGTGGAATTTATGGCGAGCTTATGTTCGCTTATGTCCATTAGTGCCACTTATTTATTTATGAGTTTTGTTTTGTGAATTCTGAGTTTTCTAAAAGTGAATCCGTTTGCCATATTTATACAAATGTCTGAATGAGACATTACAACACTTGGGTTGTTGTATTTCTTGTGGAAAGCAAAATACAAGCATTAATCTCAAAATGTCACGAATGGCAAAACAAAGACATTAAACACTGACTAATCTACGTCTTTCCACAAAGAGAATTCAACACCAAACAACAAAGAGCAATTCATTGTATACAAAGTTAACAAAAACTGTCATTATTAAAAAAAAGCTAACTTTGAAATGAAGCACATGTATAAAGTGGGGGAAAGATTAAAGCTAAAAGCAAACTTAATACAGCATAAGTGCCAAAACGTTATATGCATCAAAGTAAATCTGACTTATATTCTATATAGCTTAGTTCAAGTACCACATGTGAAACTGTAATATATATTATAAACTAAATGTAATTTAATTCCGTTAAGTTTCTTCTTCTTCTTACTCATAATTTGTAGGATTTTCATTCTGTTTATTTCCAAAATCACTCCTTGGAGGATAACATATTGGATGTGCATTCACTGTCTATCCATCTCTTGACTGGTCTTCCTCTTGTTCTTCTGCACTGTCGTCGACCCTTCTGGTCCCTGGACCCAGAAGAGTCCGTTACCATTTTGGATCTTTACTGGACTAGAGAGAGAGAATCGACTAATATATTTAGCTATCCTAATTGTAGCGTCCAGTTCATAAATGTAAGTGATATCTATTTTACTTTGCCCGGGCCCATCAGAGGCAAATATTGATTCATCTTTTTTACATAGATTTAATAACATATATTAATTGTTAACAAGAATTCTTAAACACACTGTAGTAATTTATATGACTCTTAATTAACTTAGTATAATATTTACAATCATGAAAGCTAGAAGGAAGAGGGGAACTAATATAACCTTGAGAAAGCTTGTATATAGGAGCAATAGCATAGCTAACAAGCACAGTAATTAAACATTATTGTTTTCTAAAATAGAATTTAATATTCCAATTATTAGTCTGATGATGAAATATGAAACATGCACAAACAGAAATAACTCTTGACCATTACAAAACTTTAAAGAAATACATGAATACATAAATAATATAAATATAAATCAATTAACTTGGTCATTACTTGAATCCAGATTTGTAGACAATACAGAAATAATGAGAAAAATGACAGTATTTACTCACACAAGCACTCATGCATACCTTTTAGTCCAGCCGAGGGTTAGGATCCATACCCCCGGATACCCTACCCTGACTTACCGGACCAAACACAAAACAATACAGCTCTCCTCGAGCTGACTGACGTCAACCAGACGATGACAAAATAACTGAATGAATGAATTGAATGACCCTTTTTACAACTTGCTTCACATATTTGAGTGTTCCGAGGAAATGGGGAAGTTGCGCACTTACAGACAGCGCAGAGGGAAGGGGTAGGAAGGTGAGTGGGAGTAAACACAAAGAAGAAGGAAATTGGCACAGTTCATAAATCTCACTGAAGAGGGAAGATAACAGTGCATAGATGTTACCTACCGAAATAGTACTTTCGGTACACTTTTCCCGTCCATTGGTTTATAGGTACTTTTTACGTGCCACGCGCCAGTCCTTACAGTGGCAGATCTGTCGGGAGAGGGATTTTAACTATGGATAATACGCTTTTTTTACCATACAAGGACATGGATAATGCCTTCCTTGTTTTATTTTAATATGTACTGAGTATCGTTATAAAAATTCAAAAATTGGACTTTAGATCGATTTTTAAATTTTCGTTTTATGTGATCTCTTACTCCTAATAGTCAGTGTTGCTGGTTAACTCGACCATATATTACTAATTGATTGATATATTCCGATTTGATATTTTTGGTTGCGATATCTTTTTAGATTATTTTTTATTTAGTTTAATTGCCGATCGAGACCTTTACCAGTAACAAAGATGAAAATGTATAAAGTTAAGGAAATTCCCACAATATTGTATGAATGTGAAACTTCGGATCCAACGAAAAAACAGAAAGATCGAATACAGACGGCGGAGATGAGATTCCTCAGACAAGTTAAAGGATTTACAAAACTTCTTACAATAAGAAATGAGGATATAAGAGAAGAATTGATAGTGTAGTCTTTATAGGATAAGGTCACGAATTATAGGTAAAACATTGATTGATCACATAAATGGAATGAATAAGGAGAGATATTCATTGTTAGCAAGAAATTATCAAGCAAGAGGATGATCTGATGTTGGAAGACCTAGGAAACGTTGGGCTGATTCTTTATGAAGTCGGAACGGGCAACTGCCTATTCCTTGGAATGGCGATGTTTATTATGATGATGATACCAGTAACTCGAACTTTTAATTTTTTTACAAAGGAATGTGGGATCATGTCCAAATATTGTAATCTGTGTGCAGAGGCCAACCTTGATCTTTAACGCGGAAAACCCAATAAACCTTTCCTAATCATATGAATATACACGTTGTCCATAAATATAGTATCATACTTTAAACTACTACTACTACGTCGCTTTGGATAATCGTATCTAAATTAAATTGGTGACAATCAAAATACAAACTCAAAAAGGTTTTGCTATACCTCATAGACATTGAATGTGGCCCCCATGAGTGACGCTGCAGACATCGGTGTCTGCTAAATATCCAACAATGAACCCATATTGTTCACAAAAAACATGATTAAATTTAGTTAGTTTATGTATTGTTGTCCATTATTCTCCATTGTTGACATAGTTAACATGCACAAAACGTTTTGAGTAGTAGTTTAAAATATGATACTATATTTGTGGACATGTTAATATATATATATATATATATATATGATATGAAAAGAAAAAAGAATGCTTGAGTCGGGAGTTCAAATCCCGACTCAAGCATTCTTTTTTCTTTTCATATCATATTTGCCTTCATTGCCAAATGTCAAAAATATATAATGTCATGACCAGGTAGGAACGGTGGAGATCTGTATTTTTTAATTGTTTCATTAGTTAAAGTTTTAAGAAATATAAAACAGTACCTGAGATCTCAGTCCTCCTCAATAATCAGACATCAATTCAACACAATAGACGATGTATTATCGATCCTGCGTAGAGAAAACGCGATACACCGAAAATCAAATTTCTCGAATAGTTAAAAATTATTAAGGAAACCACAAATAAACACCTGTTAAATGAGAACGTACCCAGTAACATGAACCCTCTGTACAAAATAATTACCAGCAACAGTCAGTACCAAACTGTCTGATTATTGAGGACGGCTGAGATATCAGGTACTGTTTTACAATTCTTAAAAATTTTACATAGTGACCTCAATGGAGTTTCGTAATGTATTTTAAAAATCTTGTTTCATTAAGACAACCTAATAGCTTTAATTCCTTCTGAATTCGCTAAAGGTAATTTTAGACTCGTATATCGGCATTTTAGGTACATTTATTCGCATCCATGTGATATATTGTTTCATGATAACGTAATTGGATTCTCCTTCTGGAAGAAAACGCATAAAACCTAAAATCAGATATCTAATAATCGGGGCTCGAAAGTTGAGGAGGCATCCTTTTTTTTTTAATTCATGTCTGAAGACGAGGCACAACTTAATGTAGGCTATAAAAATTTGGGCCAATTGTTTGCCAGAAAATGGTGGGTTTTATCTGTAATTGTTGCTCCCTTTCAACATTTTGTGACATATTGGTCCCTTTTTAGGTCTTAACGGCTTTTGTTTCAATTTTACCTTCTTCTGACAACATTTACACCGTTTATATGATTCAAGAATCTGCAGAGTCTAGTGTAAATCCCAACTTCTTTCTAAAACACCATCTGGTTTTACTTTCCAAAGATTTTTCACATTGCAAACACTTTTGTTCCGCAAGAAATTATTGAAACCTTACAAAATATCCCATTACTTTTAACCAGCCTACTGATCACCTGATAGGCCTATTCATTGCGAGACACTGAATTCATTCTAGGTGGGAAATGTCGTTCATTCTAAATTCTCCATGAACTTCTTTGAACGGAGTGTTCGTTTTTCAAAATTATGTTGAATTAAAGAAAAAAGTATAAAAGAAGAAGCATTTTCCGTCATCAATTTTGTTAGCAAAGTGTGTTGCATTTCATTAGAATTTTGTACTTTTTAAGCATTTTTATTACATGCATTAAAAATGCAGTTGAAACTAAAATTTTTACTTAATTTGAATTGCATTTTTACGTCCTTTTTCGTTCAGTTTATAGCTTTTTCTAGGATATCTTTAGGTCCTTTTAAAGATCTTTTATATACATTTTATAGGTCCTCAACTTCCGAGCCCTACCAATAATAATTAAACTATAAATATTAGAAAATTATTTTCAAAACACACTATAACTTCATCTGTGATTTCTGTATTTGTTTTTACTCTGTTCGGTGAGGAACTAATTTACTAACAGCAAGTGGAAAGACCAGATGTAAAATCAATTTACAATACAGCCGCTTGTTTGATGAAGTGGCTTTTCACCACAGAGCGTCGAGTTCGATCATGGATACTCCAGTGGGATTTGTGGGAAGGCAAGTACTATGGAGACCAAGTTTTTTCCTATAATGCTTGTCAGACCGCCGAGTGCTTTAATCATGAGGTTCAAATTCGAGAGATACCACCAGGTGGCACTCGAATCGGATGTGGTTAGTGAATTGTTTTCATTTCCCTTACATTTAGTTCCATATAACCAACAAATATTATCAAATTTAATGTTCTTTCCATTCTAGTATCTGTAAAAATAAATCGAATCGTACGTATAAATGTAAGTTTTAAATGTTCATATCTTCTCTAAATTATAAGAAAATATAAGTAAAAGTCTTCTTACGAAAGGATTAGGCCTACCTTGTGCATTATTAATTTGATGGCGTTATGTAACAACCAGCTATGCGCCATTGTGTAAGTTCCGAGAAGAATACATTTAAAGTTATTTGTTTACATGTTTAAACTCTAGCATGAGCTATTTAATTATTTCTGGCTTGATACTTTATATGATATATAAAATATACTGATTCGTACTGTATGTGTAAAAACAGTTTATATTTATTGTAACGGACAATATTACAATGTTACACTTAGATGTAAAGAGATAGATGTCATAATCGTTCTGCATCAATCAGTTAAGCGCAGGAAAAGGCGTATCAGGGGATATTTTATCATGTATCAATCAGCCAAGCGTCAAAGTAATACCTATAAATTGTTGATGTAAAATATTGTATCATAATATTAGTAGCTTGTCCACCGCTGTGGTCTCGGGGTAGCGTGCTGACTTGTCACGCAGCGGGCCCGGGTTCGATCCCCGGTCGCGACATAAATTCATAATATTTCAACAATTCCCATTTATAAAATATAGACAAGCTTAGCCCTATCTATTTTAAACTAAACTAAAAAATTAATTAATAATTAAAAAATTAAAGAAAAGTTTTAAATTGAATTTTTCTGGGTGAGGTTTTTATCGGGGTTTTTCCTCACCTATAAGACAAATGTCAGGAAAACTTTAAGGCCCAAACAGTCCCCGAAATCATATGGCCATCGCAATCATCATCATTCATATTCATCTTAGGTTAGGATTAGGAACTCTCCTGGCGCACCATTATCATCATCATCATCACCAATAATATCATCGGGGCAACGTAACCCCGCCTTCCAGGCGCCCCAACCTCAGAAGTGGGTTACAAGTACGCCATGCCAAGAGAGAAACCAGGAATGTCGAAAGACAAACCTGGGGCATTTGAAAAAAAAAATATTAATAGCGTTTGTTGTGTCTATATATTGTATTGTTTTGTAATACGTTATACATATTACATTATGAAATGTGCGTGTTAAATGAATAATGTTTTCTAAATAAAACCAATTTTTATACAATTACAGTACATACGAAAAAAACAAAACATGAAAAAAGGCATGCTGTAACAATTTTGTGAAATCGTTTTTTTATTGTTTAAAGTAAAAAAAATGTTGATAGACATTCATAAACTTGCATACATGCATCAACGTGAACCATAATATGTTTTAAAAGGCATATACATGACTAATAATATACTTATGTAACTGTAAACAATATTTTTGAGTTCTGTCGGGACAGTCGAGGAGAGCGGACGTGTTTTTGTTAGTATGGTGGAAGAGTGCAGAAGTTAGGTCACAAGATAACTGTCTGCTAACAATTCCTCTTCCATAGCACTTTCTCTTATTCTACTTCCTTCACAGTAGTCTCTGCCCGCTACTGGAATTTCCTTCCTCAAGATATAAGGGGTTGCCGCACACTTGGCACCTTTAAGTCACGCTTATACAGTTACCTGTTTTCTAATAATTAATTTCTCTTTGTTTTTTTTTAATTTATACTATGTCATTAATCATTTTGTTCTCGTTTTTTTATACCTTGTAAATATTATATAGAGTAAATCAAAATAGATTATAAATATTGATTGTATTGTATTGTTTTTATAATAAGTAATTGTTTATGTAGTTGTAAGACTTTTTTTTGTATTTTGTATTTTTTTAAAACCTGGTTGAGTGGCAGACAAGGCCTTAAGGCCTTAACTCTGCCAGGTAAAATAAAGCTATTTAATTTTAATTTAAAGCATTATGGAAGAAGTGAGAGAGCTGATTGAAAAGTTGTCAACTGAAGTGAAAGAGGGGTTTGAAAAGTGCAACGTAGGTGAAAAAATACGAGATATTGAGACGAACATGTATCGGATGGAGGACAGACTACAAGGGCTTGAATCTAAATTAGACTATCTCGAAAATCAGAGTCGCCGTAATGATATTTTGATATATGGAGTGCATGAATAAAACAGGGAGAGCTGGGAGGAAACTGAACTTAAAGTTTAAAAGAGTAGTGCCACGAATCGGGATTGACTTGGTGGACAGTGACATCGAAAGGGCACACAGAGTTGGTGGTTGGAATAGTCGGAAAAGACCGATTGTATGGAAATTATCTCACTATAAAATCAAGTGTTTGATTGTTAGAGACAGCAAGTATCTTAAGGGAACCGGTATTAACATTGCTGAAGGCAAGTATCTTAAGGGAACCGGTATTAATATTGCTGAAGACTTTAGTGAGAAGGTTAGTCATGAAATAGTCTTTCTTAAGCGACACATGCTCGAGGCGAGGAAGCAGGGCTGCCATGCAATCCTACAATTTAATAAATTGATTATAAATGGACGGATCTGGAACAGAGAGCAACTGGAAAACATGGACAACCCTGAAAATGGATTAGAAGAGGTCAGTGCTACCGGATCCCCAAAACCTACAATGAATGCTATTATGGAGGGTGGTCCGCTTGCAGCAGAAAAGGAGGGAGAAAATTCTACACGAGAGAGAGAGAAGGTAATAGCAAACTAACTCCGGATGTTCCAGCAGACAAAAAAGTGGAACAACAGTAAATAATACAAATAATTTATCTCATATTTTCAATATGAATTATTCAAATTGGAAATGTATATGTATTAAAATTATTATAGAACAAATCTATAAAAAACAAATACATATTTAATTTCACAAAAAAAAAAGTGAACGAATTTTAGAAACTGATTAACACCGTTGTCTATTACAATGTCCTCTGATTAGACAAACGCCTGATGTTTTGTCTTAATGTATATAAATATGGATTTCATGTACGAAACATATATTGTTCACAAAATAAATAAAACTCTTATCTACCTGCAGTGAGACAGAAAATGTCTTTCCATTTTGAGGGCAGTTCTTATAAACCATGTCTAAAATTGTCTGAGCTTTGGATGTTCATTATAACATTAAAAAATCACACTGACTTGACACTCTTCACTATTTATTGTAGCGCCAAACTAACAATACTCAGTTATGCATCAACAATATAAGAGCGGGAACATTTGGCGCTAAGCTGCATGATGCAAAATTTAGATTAGTATTTATGAAGATCTAGTTTCATATCGATCATCAGCATCATCCAGGGATTAAGCCTGTTGGCTCGTTCCGGTTTCATGAAAGCTAGAATTGTTAAAATTGTTCAGACCATCTTCTGTGTAGGCGACCAACATTTCTCCTTCCGTAAAGTAAAGTAAAGTAAAGTGATCCCACAACAGACCCGGAGGTCCTTGGGGTAGTAGGAGGTTAAGGTTCCCACTTTTTCTAGACAATCGGCACTTTATGTCAGCCGGGTTGTCAGCTCTGCGTGACGGCCGCCTTTACCCCCAGAACAAGCGTCTGGTACTCATTTCCGTTAGAGGCTGAGTCGACCCCAGGGCCATAGTGCCGCCAGAGGGTTTGGGTCAGTTTAAAAATCCTGACCCCAACGGGACTTGAACCCTCGACCCTCCGGCTTGTAGCTCAGTGCCTTAACCACTACGCTACGGCGTGCCGTGCGGTTTATAATTTAGCAATAATTTTGGAAATCTTCCTTCTGGCATTCTATCAATATGTTCTTTCCAGTCGTTCTTATATTTAATTATTCGGTCTGTAAGTTTCAAAATATTTAGTTCCTTTCTTATATCTACATTTCTTTTCTTATCCAGCAGAGTATATCTTGCTATATTTCTTAAAAATCTCATCTCAGCTGCTTTCAATCTTTGTTCTTGTCTTTTAGTGATCGTCCAACATTCTGATCCATACATAAATATTGGAACAGCCATTACTTTATAAAATTTAATTTTTGTTTATTTTCTTATGTTTTTAAGGGGTTTTAAGTTTCATAGCCGTTTGTTTCAAAAGACAATTTCTGATAGGACTGATGACGTTTACATTTTTCCTTAATACGAGTAATAAGGCTATATTTAAAGATTTGGCGCTAAAATTGTGCGTACACTTACTTCATGAGCCAGTGCAATAGATGTCAAAATCTCAACTTAAAAAAAAATATGGCGCTTAGCCGGTTGAAACATAACGTCGTCCATGTGTAGTTTCTCCTGACGCATTACTACCATCATCACCTTTCATATTATCGAGGCAGCGTAACCCGCCTTCCAGACGCCCATATCTCTGAAGCGGGTTACAAGTATGCCATGCCAGCAGAGAATACCAGATATGTGTTGATGACAACGTGGTTGGACTGATTAAAAAAAAAATCCATTCACTTCTATCTCCTATCTTCCGATCACAATCTAAGAACATAAACGCATCAGTACCTGCTACTTGAGATGCCACAACACAGAAACATCCATTAAACTAATTAATTTACCGTATCTGCTGCTAAGACTTTGGAACCCCCTACCACAAGAGATCAGATGTTGTGACACATGATTTATTTTAAAAATAACTTAAATATGTTTATTTTCTTAATTGCCCTCTAACCAGTGTAGTTGATCGTTTCTAATATTTAATTTATCTAATACTATTAACTTGATCAATAAAACTAAATATATGGTCACACGTAGAAATACATTATATAATGGAAATGAGGGAAATTTTGAGGAAGTAGCTGATTTCAAATACCTAGCAACAATAATCACAAATAGGAATGAGATGCACAAAGAAATTAAACATAGGCTCAATTCTGGAAATGCGTGCTATTATGCATTGCAGAGACTCTTTATGTGCCAACTCCTTTCAAAAAACGTTAAACTGAAAATATATAAAACTATTTTTCTACCAGTTATACTATATGGGTGCGAAACATGGACTCTTACTTTAAGGGAGGAAAGGAGATTACAAATATTTGAGAATAAAGTACTTAGGAAAATTTTTGGACCAAAGAGAGATGAACAGACAGGTGAATGGAGAAGACTACATAACAATAAACTACATGGTCTTTATAGGAAGCCAGATATAATAAGAACAGTTAAGTCTCGTAGACTGCGATGGGCAGGACATGTTGCACGTATGGGGAATGAAAGGCTTGCATGCAAGATTCTTGTAGGAAAGCCAGAGGGAAAACACCCAGTTGGTAGACCAAGAATGAGGTGGGAGAATAACATTAACTATGATTTGAGGGAAGTAGATTATACAGGGAATGATTGGAAAGCATTAGCTCAGGTTAGGGATGTATGGAGAGCTTATGTCCGTGCGGCCATGAACCTACGGGTTCGATAGTGCCAGTGAGTAAGTAAGTAATACTATTAACTTGATTCAATATAGTTTCAGTTTAATTTTTTTTAGGGCCTATGCTATGTTTTGTTATTTTTTTGTGTATACAATTTTTAAATGTTAAGAGGAACAAAATAATTTAAATAGAGTATTATTATTATTATTATTATCATTATTATTATTATTTTTTTATTAAATTAGTGGAACTAATTAATGATTATGAGTGTATTATTTTGTATTTGTGATCGTTATTTTTGTGAAAATATAGATCCATTTTCCTAATTATTCTAGCAATTGAGCACTAGAGATATTAACGCGGGAATTAGATAAATCGCCCTTGGATATAGTCGCTTTACAGGAAGTTAGGTGGCCAGGAGAAGGTAGTCAGGAATCAGGAAGCTTTGAGTTATACTACGGGGGTGCAGAAAGACCTGCATTTGGAACGGGTTTTTTAATCAGAAGGAGGATCCTATCCGCTATCCGAGATATTAAGTTTGTTAGTGATAGGATATCATACATAATTCTAAAGGCTAAACGACATGATTTTATAATTGTAAATGTACATGCCCTCACAGAAGATAAAGATGACAAGATCAAGGATGAGTTCTATGAAGAATTAGAATGCTTATTTGATAGCCTTTCACGATATCATATGAAAATTGTCTTAGGAGATTTTAATGCAAAAGTGGGGCGGGAAGATATATTCGAACCAACAATAGGCAAATTCAGTCTTCATGAAGATAGTAATGACAACGGGGTTAGATTAATCACCTTTGCCACATCAAAGAATCTCATTGTTAAGAGCACAACATTTCAGCATAAGGATATTCATAAATACACCAGGACGTCTCCAGATGGAGAAACTCGGAACCAGATAGATCATGTATTAGTGGACAAACGCTGGCACAGTAGCATCATCGATGTTAGATCAGTTAGAGGGACAGACTGCAATTCGGATCATCATCTGGTCAGAGTGAAAATCAGACAACGGCTATCGCTTATGAGAGGAACAAACGCTAAAGATGATTCTGTAAAATTTGAATTAAAAAACTTGAAACATGATGAAATGCGGCAAGAATACCAAATCAAAATTGCTAATAGATTTGAAGTACTGGAATCTTCAGATGACAATGTGGCAAATAAAGAAGAAACTGATATAAATAAAGAATGGGAGGCTATAAGAGATACTATTAAAGTGTCAGCATTAGAAAGTATTGGTTGTTTAAAAAAGAGGCAAAACAAGAAATGGTTTGATGAGGAATGTGCCGACATTGTAAAGTAAAGAAAGCTAGCAAAAAAATGAAATGGTTATACAAGCCATATGAGGTAAATTTGGAGCAATTGGGTAGTATTATACGGGGGAAACACCAAGTTACTAAAGAGTAAAAAGAGGGGATATTTGAGAGAGAAGATTAATGATCTTGAATTGAACGCAAAAAATAGGAACATTAGAGAATTATATCAGGGAATTAGTATAGAGAAGAAAGGGTTTCAGGCTAGAACAAACATAATTCGGAATGAAAATGGGGATATGATTGCAGATTCCAGGACTATATTAAATAGATGGAAAAGTTACTTTAATCAGCTATTAAATGTACATACAGAACAGGACATTGAGGAGGATAATTTACAGACAGCAGAAATGCTAGTCGCAGAACCAAATGCATTAAAGGTTGAAATGGCGATTGAAAAATTGAAGATGTATAAAGCATCAGGTTCAGATGAGACCCCAGCAGAAACTGATAAAATCAGGGGGAGATAAATTGATGGACAAAATACGCTGGTTGCTTAGTATGATTTGGGAAAAAGAAGCTCTTCCAGATGAATGGAAAGAATCAATTATCGTACCAATTTATAAGAAAGGAGATAAAACTGATTGCAACAACTACAGGGGCATCTCATTACTTTCAACTTCGTACAAAATTCTAACAAATATATTAGTCAGCAGACTTACTCCCTATATTGATGACATTCTAGGAGATCATCAATGTGCATTTAGAAGAAACAGGTCTACAACAGATCAGATTTTTAGTATAAGACAGATTTTAGAAAAGAAATGGGAATATAATGGTACTGTACATCAACTATATGTAGACTTCAAAAAAGCATATGATTCAATTAAGAGGGAGAAGTTATATAGTATCCTGCTGGAGTTCGGAATTCCTAAAAAGTTAGTTAGACTTATACGAATGTGTCTAAATGGCACACAGAGTAGGGTGCGTGTAGGCAAAGAGTTTTCGACACTATTGAAATCCAGAATGGGTTGAAGCAAGGAGATGCACTTTCTCCTCTACTATTTAATTTTGTACTAGAGCATGCCATTAAATCTTTAGAGAATGAGGAAGGCCTACAACTGAATGGTATTAATAAGCTGTTAGTTTATGCTGATGATGTAGTATTATTGGCCGATAGTGAGGAGATACTAAAGGACAACACGCACACACTATTGAGTAACACTAAGAAATTAGGACTGGAAGTAAATATCAATAAAACTAAATATATGGTCACATGTAGAAATACATTAAATAATGGAAATGGACAACCTAATGACAAATGAGGGAAATTTTGAGGAAGTGGCTGAATTCAAATACCTAGGAACAATAATCACAAAAATGGGAATGAGATGCACAAAGGAATTAAACATAGGCTCAATTCTGGAAATGCATGCTATTATGCATTGCAGAGGCTCTTGATGTCCCAACTCCTTTCCAAAAAACGTTAAACTGAAAATATATAAAAATATTATTCTACCAGTTATATTATATGGGTGCGAAACATGGACTGTTACTTTAAGGGAGGAAAGGAGATTGCGAATATTTGAGAATATAGTACTTAGGAAAATTTTTGGACCAAAGAGAGATGAACAGACAGGTGAATGGAGAAGACTACATAACAATGAACTACATGGTCTTTACAGGAAGCCAGATATAATAAGAACAGTTCAGTCTCGTAGACTGCGATGGGCAGGACATGTTGCACGTATGGGGAATGAAAGACTTGCATGGAAGCTTCTTGTAGGAAAGCCAGAGGGAAAACGCCCAGTTGGTAGACCAAGAATGAGGTGGGAGAATAACAGTAACTATGATTTGAGGGAAGTAGATTATACAGGGAATGATTGGAAAGGATTAGCTCAGGATAGGGATGTATGGAGAGCTTATGTCCGTTCGGCCATGAACCTACGGGTTCGATAGTGCCAGTGAGTAAGTAAGTAATACTATTAACTTGATTCAATATAGTTTCAGTTTAATTTTTTATAGGGCCTACGCTATGTTTTGTTATGTTTTTTTTGTGTATACAATTTTTAAATGTTAAGAAGAACAAAATAATTTAAATAGAGTATTATTATTATTATTATTATTATTATTATTATTATTATTATTATTATCATTATTTTTATTATTATTTTTTTTATTAAATTACTGGAACTAATTAATGATTATGAGTGTATTATTTTGTATTTGTGATCGTTATTTTTGTTAAAATATAGATCCATTTTCCTAATTATTCTAGCAATTGACTAATTTAATGAAAGTTCCCACATTATAATTTTTGTAAATTCTATATAATTTTTTGTAATCTTCAGTTTTACATTCCGTGTAGAATTTTACAAAATTCTGCTGAAGATTCCGTTCAAAATTCGAAATCCGTTCAAACTTCTGCAAATGTTTCTATACCGTCATATCGCAGTATTATCAATTTATATTCAAATCCAGGTAGAATAGCTTATAAAATTTAAATGAAATATTTTCCCTTGAAATTCTTGTTAAATGTTGTAACATTGTTGGGTATTGCAGTTTTATTCGTTTTATTTATTTATTTATTTATTTATTTTCATTTTATACTCTTTCAATTAGTTGTAAAATTACATAGTAATTTTATTTATACACAGAATTTTAATGTTTACACAACTTTCTGTGCTTAAAGTTTTATTTTTCTCCTCCACTCGTCTCTCTTCATCCAATCCATGTCCTCCAGTCCCCTTGCTCTCATTCCAGTTCTTATTTCCTGCATCAAAGAGTTTCGAGGTCTTCCTCTCCTCCTTCTTCCAGCTTGACACCATTCCCATGTTTTCCTGGGTAATCTTTCTTCTTGCATTCGTCGTACGTGCCCATACCAATTTAATTGTTTTTACCGTATATAATCTACTATTGAATAACCAATATTAATGTTTTCTCATATGACAGCATTTCTTATTTTGTCTAATTTTCAACATCTTGCTGCTCTCCTCAAGAAATCCATTTCCATCGACATAAGTTTTTGTTCTAAGTTCTTTTTAAATTTCCAAACCTCAGCTCCATATGTCACAGTACTTCTCACTATTGAATTATATATTTGTAACTTATTTTTCCTGGTTATATGTCTGTTCCATAAGACTCCATTTATCATTGCTGTTATTGCTCTACCTTTATTTATTCTGTTCTTAATATCACTTTCTTGTTTATTCTCTTTATCTAATTTTACTCCCAGATACTCAAATTCTTCACATCCTCTAATATACCCCTTTTCATCTTCTAATATCAAATCTTCGGTTTCGGCTCCACACCCCATATAAAATGTTTTTTTCTAAATTTATTTTCAAACCCCAGTTATCATATTCGTCCAATAATTTTCTGAACATAAACTCCATGTCTTCATATTCTTGAGCAATTATTATCTGGTCATCCGCAAATAACAGTGTATATATTTTATCTGTTGATCAATCTCCAATTGTTAATATCAATTAAAATAGATCACCTTCTTTGATAGAGGTTATTTCGAAGCCACGTTTTTCCAGTTACCTCAATGAAGTTTTAGACACTATCCAATTCACAATTATATAGTTGATTTGATTAAAGAGTTTACACTTTCTGGGCACAAAATGTACAGTTTTATGTGTGCAACTGATAAAGACGATACAAAAAAGTTGTATATTTTTAATTTGGAGTTAGAATAACTCTAAATGGGGGCATAGATTGAAAACTGTTATTTGAACGTCATTCAATTCTGTGTACATTAATTTTGTGTATTTGTTTTGTTTAGGCAGCGTAAGCCATTTGAGCGTTAAAAAAGGTACCTTTGTTTACGTTTTTCTTTATAAAGGGTGATTCCTAAGGGTGTAGGAGTTGAGTATCACATCTCTCTTATAGCCTATGTTCATCCCGGGAGTCTGTTGAACATTTTGCAAAAAGCCCCATTACAATCGGATGAACGGTATGGCAGCGCATAAAATACGAACAAACAAACATACATTAATTTTTATAGATTAGATTTCAGTTGGCCAAAGCCTACTTGATATTATAACATCGTTTCCCAGGAAACGTTGTTGTGCAATCCATGTTAAAAAGCCGTTTAATACTTTTTATGCGTGTTTTGTGTTTTATGGGAATATAAGATTTACTTTATTGCTTGTTGACGTCGATATAATCGTGCAGTTTCATAACTTATAATAGATAAATACATTTTTAATCTACTTTTGTTTTGACTTTCTTTCTCTATTTATTGTTGCTGTAAATATTGCATTACTGTGTGGCAGTTTAGAAGCATGTACACCAATCCTCTTTCTTTCGATTTATATTTTATGCATTTTGGTGTTTGTTGACGGTGCATGGACTAGCTTCGCACGTGGTTGCTTGTTTGGTGTGTGACATGAGCACTCTATTGAAAACAAGACGTATTCCAATTGAAGATAAAACTTTCCATATGACATGTAAGTATTATACATCATTTATCTATTTTTAAATATTTAATTTGATTTATTATCGTTAAAAATATGTAGGTAAACAAGGTGAATTTTCGTAGTGACTTCTTGATGTCCCAACTCCTTTCAAAAAACGTTAAACTGAAAATATATAAAACTATGTATTATTCTGCCAGTTATAATATATGGATGCGAAACATGGCTCTTACTTTAAGGGAGGAAAGGAGATTACGAGTATTTGAGAATAAAGCTCCTAGGAAATGTTTTGACCAAAGAACACACAGATGAATGTAGAGAACTGCATAATAGTGAACTACATGGTCTTTATAAGAAGCCAGATATAATAAGAACAGTTAAGTATCGTAGATTGCGATGGGCAGGGCATGTGGCACGAATGGGGAATGAAAGACGTGCATGGAAGCTTCTTGTAGGAAAACCAGAAGGAAAACATCCAGATGGTAGACCAAAAATGAGATTGGAGAATAACTTTAACTATGATTTGAGGGAAGTAGATTATACAGGGAATGATTGGAAAACGTTAGCTCAGGATAGGGATATATGGAGAAGTTATGTCCTTGCGGCTATGAACCTACGGGTTCGATAGTGCCAGTGAGTTAGTTAATTAGAATATTTCGAGATAAGGTACATATTTTTTTAGAAGTATTCCAGAATGCAGTGTTTTTCCTTCAACCCAAAATTATTTGTCGCCAGAGGTTCCTGTCTAAAGCATTACTGCTAGTTCGTTGTAGGTAATTCCGTCTGGAAATCTTCTCTTTAATTTTTTTAGCATTATATATTTTTCAGTAGAATGAGGAGCGGCCCATTTCTACAGCTCCCAACCTGGAGGACCAGGTAATTTGTAATAAAATGTGTCTTTCTCTAGTCTTTAGTGAATCAACACTAAACTACAAGGCAGTAGCTGTCAGTTTTGGTTCCATATTGTAACGGACTGTCAACAGCACGTACGGCTTACTGCCTGTGCGACCCATATTTGTAAATAATATTGTAAATATCTTACTTTTAGTCTAATAAAGTCCTACTACTACATAGTTTTGGTTCGCCTCGGGTATGATAATGTATTTAATTACCTTATTTTTTTTTTTAAGTGCCCCAGGTTTGTCTTTTCGACATTCCTGGTTTCTCTCCTGTCATGGCGTATTTGTAACCCACTAATGAGGTTGGGACGCCTGGAAGGCGGGGTTACTTTGCCCCGATGATATGATGGATGATGATGATAATGGTGCACCAGGAGAGTTCCTAATCCTAACCTAAGATGAATATGAATGATGATGATTGCGATGGCCATATGATTTCGGGGACCCTTTGGGCCTTAAAGTTTTCCTGACATTTGTCTTACAGGTGAGGAAAAAACCCGATAAAAACCTCACCCAGAAAAACTGTCCCGACCGGGGATCGAACCCGGGCCCGCTGCGTGACAAGGCAGCACGCTACCTCGAGACCACAGCGGTGGACTAATTACCTTAATATTGATAAACGGCTTCTGACGAAAATTTAGTAATTTTTATTGTGTCTTAACTGTCATATTTCTCATGTTTACAGATTTTATGTTATGTTTGTTCTAATTTCTGTAATAAAGTAATATTTTAGTCATATTTCGGGTATTCTTGTAAGTTAAATAACCAATAAGTTACAGGTTGCATGTTACTTATTCGAAGGTCGCTTTCTAGTTTTGGAATTATCTTGAAAGACTGGACCGTTACAACCATCGCTTTCACTGTACAGTGGAAAAGTGGAAAATGTATACGAACGAACCAATAGTATGAAATGTATAATAGATTCATTAACTTATAAGGGTCCATCGCTGTGGTATCGAGGTAGCGTGCTGCCTTGTCACGCAGCGGGCCCGGGTTCGATCCCCGATCGGTACAAGCTTCCAGGGTTGAGGTTTGTTTTCGGGGTTTTTCCTCGCCTGTAAGATAAATGTCATGAAGTTTTGAGGCCACGGTCCCCGAACATCATCTGGCCATCATCGTCATCATCATCATCGCACGGTGTGGAAATGAACGGGAAGCTACCAAACTATAATTCCCTAGTAAAACTGCAAACCATAGCATGAAAATGCTATGATTGCAGTGAAGGACCTACCCTAGGTAGAACACTATAGAATAGAACTTATAGGCTTATTTTTTGTCTTATTTTAAAAAAATCAGCACTTAAATTCATGAATATTTTTTTTACTTTTAGTTTATAGAAATCTCCCTTTAGTTATTACGTAACATTGTTTTGATGGTTTTTTTTTCCAAATGCCCCAGGTTTGTCTTTCGACATTCCTGGTTTCTCTCCTGGCATGGCGTACTTGTAACCCACTTCTGAGGTTGGGGCGCCTGGAAGGCGGGGTTACGTTGCCCCGATGATATGATGGGTGATGATGATGAGAATGGTGCGCCAGGAAAGTCCCTAATCCTAAACTTAACCTAAGATGAATATGAATGATGATGATTGTGATGGCCATATGATTTTGGGGACCGTTTGGGCCTTAAAGTTTTCCTGACATTTGTCTTACAGGTGAGGAAAAACCCCGATAAAAACCTCATCCAGAAAAACTGTCCCGACCGGGATCGAACCCGTGCCCGCTGCGTGACAAGGCAGCACGCTACCCCGAGACCACAGCGGTGTTTTGATGGGTATACCAGCACCAATTCAAGCGATTCTGATACTGACGCTGATTGGTTGAAAAAGTGGGTCAGAGGAGAACACTGACCTCGGTAGTGAAATATGTACAGTTAATAAAAGAATGTATTAACCCTGCATTTTCTTCACTGTCAAGCTATGTAACAAAGAGTAACTTTGGTTTTGAAAGCTAGTCATTTTTCGTGTCTAAGGCTGTATCTCAACATTCCATCCCTTGCCTACAGTGGTGGAATGTGATTAATAACAACATATTTACAGTAATTATGTTTACTGGTGTTTGTAATAACTACAATTAAATGAAACACCACAGTGGCTAAAATATTGTTTTGGTTTAGGCGCTGAATGCGTGTTGCAGGTGTGTGCGGCTTACCACTTAGCATTACTGTACTGCGGTTACTATTACACTCACTTGTTAAGTTCAGGGGGAATGTATATATATATATATATATATATATATATATATATATATCATCATCATCATCATCATCATCTGCATTCACGGATTAGGTCTGTTGACCCGTTCCGACTTCAGCCCATCTCTTTCTAGGTCTGCCCAAATGTCGGGTGCCTTTAGGTTTGTATTTTGTTATTTGTTTTGGATATTATCTTCATTCATTCTGTCTATGTGTTGCTTCCATTTTTGTCTATATGTATCTATTTTATCAGTTATTGCAAATATTTCAAGTTCCTGTCTTATTTCTGTGTTCTTGATTCTGTCTTCCTTAGTGCACCCTTTAACAGATCTCAAAAATTTCATTTCTGCCGCCGTTATCCTACTTAGATCTTGTTTTTTTATGTATCCAGGCTTCTGATCCATAGAGCAGTACCGGTACTGCCAATGTTTTATAAAATTTCAATTGGGTCTCTCTTGTTGTTTTATTATTTAGTGATCGTTTTATCGTACCACATATTCCCTGGAATTTTGCTATTTTATTAGTTTTATCATTATCATAATTAAATTAAATGTCACATCCTAGATAATTGAGATGGTTCACCTGTTCTATGATTTTGTTTCCTATTACTATTTTGGATCTGATTTGATTTTTCCCTTGGAATGCCATTACCTTAGTTTTTTTCTATGGATATTTTGAGATTATATTGTTCACATATATTATGTAATTTAAAAATATTCCTTTGAAGCTCGTCTTCCGTATTTGCTATTATTACCTGGTCATCAGCATATAATAATGTTTTCATGTAGTGTGTTTTATCTAATTTTATTCCTTTATTTGTTTCTTCGTTCCATTTTTTTATTATATCATTGATGTATAGGTTAAACAAAAGTGGAGAGATACTGCATCCTTGTTTAACTCCTTGATTAGTATATATATATATATATACTAATCAAGGTATATATATATATATAATTATTTATATACAGAATTTTAATGTTTACATATATTTTTGTGCCTAAAATTATATTTTTTTTCTCCACTCGTCTCTATCTGTCCACTCCATTTCCTCCAGTCCTCTTGTTCTCATTCCAGTTCTTATTTCTTGCATCCACGATATTGTTGGTCTTCCTTTTCTTCTTCTTCCAGGTGGACACCATTCCAATGTTTTTTCTGGGTAACCTTTCTTCTTGCATTCGTCGTACATGCCCATACCAATTTAATTGCTTGTATCTTTTATAATCTACTATTGAATATCCAATAATATTTTTTCTCGTATGGCAGTATTTCTTATTTTTTCTAATACTGAACATCTTACTGCTATCCTCAAGAAATCCATTTCCATCCACTTAAGTTTTTGTTGAATTTCCAAACATCAGCTCCATATGTGACAGTATTCTCACTGTTGAATTATACATTTGTAACTTATTTTTTCTGGTTATATGTCTGTTCCATAATACTCCATTTATCATTGCTGTTATTGCTGTACTTTTATTTATCTTGTTCTTAATATCACTTTCTTCTTTATCTTCTTTATCCAATTTAACTCCTAGATACTCATATTCTTCACATCGTGTAATATACTCCTTCAGATCTTCTAATATTAAATCTTCGGTTTCTGCTCCACATCCCATATAAATGAATCTATATAAGGGAATCTGAGGCTTGAATCGAGCTGTACTGCTGTTGATAATGATGGTGATGATGAATAGAATGCAGATACTTTCTGTGAATCACTGGTCTACAGGAACGAATAAAGGGAAACATTTTTCATTATGTATCTCTTACTAGCTAATACCCGGCGTGCGCTGCTACGCCTAAATAGGCTAAATGAAAAGTAATGTGATTTTATGTTTAGTTGAATAAGTAAGAGGAAAAATAATTAAAAATTTGTATTTTTAGATACTGCGTGCAGATTACCCCACGTTGCCCGGGAATCGACTTATCCCGATCTTCTTGACATAAATGAGCTGAAATACGAAAATTAACGTGTTTTATGTTTCGTTAAATAAGTATAGGGAAACATTTATATCGTAATTATTTTTAGATACCCCGTGCTGTTTACCCGGCGTTGTCCGCGAATCTACTCATCCCGATCTTCTTGGCATAAATCAGCTGAAAGACAAGAATTAATGTACTTCTTATGATTAGTTGAATAAGTAAAATGAAAATAATTATAAATGTATATCGTAATTATTTTAAGATTCCCCGTGCTGATTACCCGGCGTTGCCCGGGAATCTACTTGTCTCGATCTTCTTGGCATAAATGAGGTGGAAAACAAAATTCGTTATTATGAGTTATCCGTAAAAGAATACCCGCCATGTGCTGCTATGCTTGCACAAGAATCTACGTATTTGTCTCGATCTTCTTGGCATCCATGAAAGACAAAAACGGTTATTGTGAGTTAACCGTAAGAGATAAACATATGCTGTCGCGTACTTTTTTGTAGTGTTTTGAGATATTCAATTCTGTGTACATTAATTTTGTGTATTTATTATGGTTTAGACAGCGTAAGCCATTTAAGCGTTCAAAGAGCGTCTTTTTTTCATGTTTTCCACTACAAAGGGCGATTTGTAAGGGTGTAGGAGACAACTTTCTTATAGCCTGTGTTCATCCCGGGAATCTCCTGAACAGTTTGCAAAAAGCCTCATCACAATCGGATCAACAGTTTGGCCGCTCATAAAGTACAAATAAACATTCATTTTTATATATTAGATTACATGATATATGATATAAATAATGAATATTTCCCTTTATTAGATCCTATAGACCAGTGATTAAGAGAAAGCATCTGTATTCTATACATCATCATCATCATTAGCAGCAGTACAGCCCCGTTGGAGCCTCGACAATATTGAAGCCAATAGTTACGTTTGGAAGCGAAACATGGACATTATCAGAAAAATATAAGTAGACATGTTAAATACTTTGAAAGAAAAATGCCAAGGAAAATATATGGAGTAGTGCAGAAACAAGACACGTGGAGAATTAGAACGAACCAGGAATTGAAAGAATTATATAGGGAATTAGCTCTGGTAGGAGATATATTAGAAGAAAGGGACTGGAATGGGTGGGACATATGTTGTGGATGGAGCACGGCAGAGGTGTAAGAAGGGTTTTACAAGTGAAACCGGTAGGAAGAAGAAATGTTGGAAGGCAGAAACCAAGTAGTTTAGATAAGGTTAAGGAAAACTCAACGCAGCTGAAGGTTAAAAGATGCAGACAGAAAGCTAGGAATAGAGAAGAATGGGAAGATGTTATGAAGGAAGCCAAGGTTCTTAGAAGACCGTAGAGCCAAAGGAAGAAGAAGAAGAAGTGAAAACAATACACACAAAACCTATTGTCTTGCTGATTTTGAGAAACAAAAGAGTAACTTTCACCAGTTTGACAATCTTCATTCCCTTCTTCGGAAATTAAAAAATATATATACCACGGTTATAACAGTTGTGTCCCGCGCCATAGCCGAGTGGTTAAAGCAGGAAGCCTTGGCGCAGAGCTACGGGACTTGCGCTGGTTCGAGTCTCCATGGGGGAAGAAATTTTCTCATGGTATTTCGGCCAGTATGGGACCGGTGCCCACCCAGCATCGTGAGGCATTGGGTAGCTAAAATAAGTAGGGGCTCCAGGTTGAGAAAACCAGCTATAACGACTGGCGGGACTTGACATGCTGACCAAATGTCACTCTACATTGGCTGATGATCATCTACCTCTGTGATGGACACATGTGGATGTGAGGTCAGCAGCTGGCTGGTAGGCTCAGTACCTTCTAGGCCTGTCGCGCAAGTAGAGAGTATAGTAGTAGTAGCAGCAGCATCCGCAAGAGTAAATAAAATTTATAGAAATAAACTCTTCTTTTTCATACATGTAATATCTACCAATTAAGTAAACTAGCTGGTAGAAGTGATGATGATGATAGTAATAGTAGTAGTAGTAGTAATAGTAATTATGTAACTCCACGTCGGTTCTGATAAATGAATGATTATCAGTTATCACTTTGCCCCTGGTTCCGATATTCCTGGTTATTATCCGGCCGGGTTCATTGGAATTTTATGGTCATAAATTCCTGATCATGGCTTCTCTCAGAAAATGAGTAAACCTTGGGTTCTATATCGTGTATTTATACTCTCTACTTGCCTGTCTGTTCATTTCTCTTTGGTTAAAAAAAAAATCCTAGGAACTTCATTCTCAAATTCTCGTAATATTTTCTCCTGTCTTAAATTAAGAATCCGTGTTTAAAATTCATATTATTTAACTGGAAGAATAACGTTTATATATATTAAGATTAATGCCTTTTTTTTAGATTTGTCCAATACCGACAGAGATTCAACATCATAGAAAATTCAAGCTGTAATTGTGGTATTAGCAACCAAACTGTGTATTATATTTGATTGCCCTTTGTTCTGGAACGAAAGATTCGAAATTACATGTCTGCCAAGTAACATCGCCTGTTCAAGTAAACCATCCATTACAGAAGTGCTTATGACAGAAAATGACTACAGACTTTTTAATGTCTCTATAAATGAAATTCATAAAAAGCTTTAATTTTAGATACAAAATTATATAACGACACAAATTTGACAAAATATAACCCTAATGTACCTTAGATGAAATAGGGTTTATACGGTTAGAATATTAAAAGAAATGCCTTTTTTGAGAGAAGTTGGAACGACAAGAGTCCATGTATTACAAAATAGCATGCTTTTCGAGAATTGAGTCTATATTTAGCCTTGGTGCAGAGCTACGGGACTTGCGCTGGTTCGAGTCTCCATGGGGGAAGAAATTTTCTGATGGTATTTCGGCCAGTATGGGACCGGTGCCCACCCAGCATCGTGAGACAATTGGGTAGCTACAATAAGTAGCGGCTCCAGGTTGAGGAACCAGCTATAACGGCTGGGGGACTCGACATGCTAACCACATGTCACCCCTACACTGGCTGTTGATCATCTACCTCTGTGATTGACACATGTGGATATGAAGGGCCAGCAGCCGGCTGGTAAAAGGGCAACCGCTGAAAAGTGGAAAGACCCTCAATCGGAAATCGGAGTCTATATTTAATTTCTTTATACATCTCATTCCTATTTTGTAATTATTGTTCCTAGGTATTTGAATTCAGCCTCTTATTCAAAGTTTCCCTCATTTGTCATTAACTATCTATTTCCAGTATATAATATATTCCTATATCTGACCATATAGGCCTATTTAGTTTTATCGATGTTTGCCTCCAGTCCCATTTTCTACGATCGATATTCTCTAGGTCATGTCATATCCGTCTACGTAAGCTGACGCTCTCCTCTTTCAATTGTTTCCGGATTTTTAAAATTAATATCTAGTTAGCACATGATGTTGAATAGAGTGAGCCAGTTAGAGTAGGTTCTGTATGGCCCACATAATTAACCACGGAGAGATGGGCTGAGAGTCGCTCTTCGCGGTAAGCTTGGTTCTTGAACACCGGTCTTAGTGTTATTCAATAAAGTATTCGTGTTGGCTCTCAGTAATTTGATGGTATTACAATTAATTTATTTTGTTTCAGGTATGTTCAGGAGGCCCTGGTGGACAGAAATTATCAGCTGATCAGTACCGGGCCTGTATTCGTTCCCGAGCCCTCAACGAAGCATCACATGCGCAGCTGGGATTCCTAGCATTCAGAGACGAAATAGCAAACCAAAACAATATCGTCAGCAATGTAAACAGCAACAATCACAGAAATAACAAAGGACCATCGCATAAAGAAGGAACTTGATCCAAACATAAGAAACGAATTCGCCGGAACGAATTTTAATAAAGTGAAAATATCAATTTTAAATTACTGCAATATTCGGGCCAAGCAGTTGTGAAACAAATGTAAAGGAATAACATAGGAACATTTGAACAGTATCAAATAATGTCACTGTACAAATAATAGAAAATGCATTTGATTGAAATAATTGACAAAGTCTACGATAAACTTATAATGTTGTAAAGAGGAATTTGAAAACATAGGCCTAACAATTATATTATTTATGATTTAATTACAGTTTTGAGCAAGCTATTTATACCATCATTATGCCAAAATCTTTAGTTCTATCTTCAAAGAATATAGGTTAAATGAATCCAAATGTAGTTATTAGAAAACAATAATTAATTCCATAAATTTACCAGATACTTGAGATTATATATATATATATATATGACATAAGAAAAATAAATGCTCGGACGGGACTTGAACCCGAATCTCTGGATTGATACCCCAGTGCGTCTTCCGATTACTCCACGAGTAAGTCTAGTAAAAACACTCATTTCTCTTATATATATAATATTCTCATTATTACTAGATGTCGTGGAAACTCGGTTTCCACTGCCATCTGGTAGCTCCTATCACAAGGAAGCAAATTAAAGAGAATATTTTTACTTTATAGCAGTGACGCTTTATCGATGTTATAATTAAATTTTTGACATTGAGCAATGCAAGCTTAATATGATATAAGAAAAGTAAATGCTGGGACGGGACTTGAACGCGGATCTCTGGATTGATATCCCAGTGTGTTTTCCGATTGCATTGCTCAATGTCAAACATTTAATTATAACATATATATATATATATATATATATATATATCTAGTATCCACCGCTGTGGTCTCGAGGTAGCGTGTTTCTTTTTCACGCAGCGGGCCCGGGTTCGATTTCCGGTCGGGACAGGCTCCTGGATGAGGATTTTCGGGGTTTTTCCTCACTTCTAAGAGAAATGTCTTGGAAGCTTGGGGCACAACGGTCCCCGAAAATCATGGTCATCATCATCATCCTTACCATTTCACTGGTGTGTAAAAGAACGGGACGCTACCACACCTATAATTCCCTAGTAAAGCTGCAAATCGTAGCATGGAAATGCTATGATTGCAGTGAAAGACCTGCCGTAGAGCAGAACACTATAGAATAGGATATATATATATATATATATATATATATATATATATATATAGTCTTCTCCATTCGCCTATGTGTCCATCTCTCTTTGGTTCAAAACTTTTTCCTAAGAACTTTATTCTCAAATACTCATAATCTTTTATCCTCTCTTAAAATAAAAGTCCATGTTTAAGGGAGCAGAAAATATTAAGAGTATTTGAGAATAAAGTTATTAGAATTTTTTTTTGAAACGTGGACTCTTACTTTAAGGCAGGAGAAAATATTTCTAGTATTTGAGAATAAGTCCTTAGTAAACTTTTAGGACCAAAGAGAGGTGAACAGACAGGCGAATGGAGAAGACTACCTAACAGAGAGCTACATACGCTTTATAGGATTCCAGGTAAAAATAAGAACAATTAAGTCTCATAGACTGCGATGGGCAGGACATGTGGCACTAATGGGGAATGAAAGAGGTGGATGAAAACTTTTTGAAGGAAAAACAGAAGGAAAAACACCCAGTTGGTAGACCAAGAATAAGGTGGGATTCTAACATTAGCCATTATATGAGAGAATTTTATTATACAGAGGATGATTGGAAAACGTTAGCTCAGGATAGAGATGTGTGGAGAGCTTATGTCGGCGCAGCCATTAAATTACGGGTTCTATAGTGCCAGTGAGTTGGTTTATATATCACACATACAAAAACGAGTTGTCTATTATGTATTCAGATATACACTACCGAACCAATTACTTCTCTCTCTCTCTCTCTTTCTCTCTCTGTCTCTCTCTCTCTCTCTCTCTTCTCTCTATATATATATATATATATATATATATGTAACTATCTCACTGGCACTATCGAAGCCCAAGGTTCATGGCATCGCAGACATATCCTGGGCTAATGTTTCTAAATCATTCCCTGTATAATCTACGTACTTCTCTCAATTCATGGTAAATGTTATTCTTCGAGTTCATTCTTGGTCTCCTGACTGGACATTCTCACTCTTGTTTTCCTACAAGTAGCTTCCATGCATGTCTGTCATTCCCCTTTCGTGCCACATATCCTGTCAATCGCAGTCTACGAGACTTAACTGTCCTTAATATATCTGGCTTCCTATAAAGACCATATAGTTCGGTGTTAGGTAGTCTTTTCCATTGACCTGTCTGTTCATCCTTCTTTGGTCCAAAAATTTTCGTAAGAACTTTATTCTCAAATACTTGTAATCTGCTTTCCTTCCTTAAAGTATGACTCCATGTTTCGCACCCATATAATATAACTGTTAGAATATAACAGTTTTGTATATTTTCAGTTTAACGTTTTCTGAAAGGTGTTAGGACGTCAAGAGTCTCTGTACTGCATAATAGCACGCATTTCCAGAATTGAGCCTATGTTTAATTTCTTTGTGCGTCTCATTTCTATTTGCGATTATTGTTCCTAGATATTTGAATTCAGCCACTTCTTCAAAATTTGCCTCATTTATATATATGTCCACCGCTGTGGTCTCAAGGTAGCGTGCCCGGGTTCGATTCCTGGTTGGGACAGGCTCCCGACAGGCTGGGTGAGGTTTTTTACGGGGTTTTTCCTCACCTGTAAGACCAATGTCAAGAAGCTTAGGGCCCAACGGTCCCCAAAAATTATCCGGCCATCATCATCATCATTCACTGGTGTGGAAAGCAACGGGAAGCTACCATACCTATAATTCCCTAGTAAAACTGCAAAGCATAGCATGAAAATGCTATGATTGAAGTGGAAGAACTGTCATCGGGCAGAATTACTATGGATGGATGGAAATATATAATTAAGGTTATAACTTTTTGGACTTTTGTGAAATAAAATATTTCCTGTACAATGGATGGATGGACTTTTATTTAAAACTATTGAAAAAGGCCATCATTTCACTGAGCTTCAAGAAAAGGTCACCCCCAAATATATTTATATATCAAAATTTAATATTGATTTGGGGGTGACCTTTTCTTGAAGCTCAGTGAAATGAATGCATTTTGTAATGATTGTAAGTACAATTTCACCCATTCATTGTACAGAAAGTATTTTATTTCAACAAACAGTCCAAAAAGTTATAGCCCAACTCTCTAGGGTTATAAGCTAATTATTTTGACTTTTGTGAAATACAATATTTCCTGTGCAATGAATGGATGGACTGTTACATAAAACCATTGAAAAAGGCCTTCATTTCACTGAGCTTAAAGAAAAGGTCACCCCCAAATCAGTATTAAATATCGATATATAAATATATTTGGGGGTGACTTTTTCTTGACGCTCAGTGAAATGAAGGCCTTTTTCAATAGTTTTAAGCAAACGTTCATCCATCCATTTCACAGGAAATATTTTATTTCACAAAACTCCAAAACATTATAACCCTAATACGTGTATTCATGCTATTCTAGAATTTTCCATGAAGTAAAAAAGTGCCCTGCGTAGTAGTAAACCAGCCATATAATGTTTATCACTAATTTATTTAATGAATTTGTTATGAATCGCCATAACTGTAGAAAGCGGTACATTAAAGTAGGAGAATGAGTTTTTTTCAAATTATTCAACTACGCGTAATGCAATTACATTTGTGCTAATAGTTACAATTAACAGAGTTCAATAAAAGGCACAGAGAACCCAATTAACTGTAATTGCTTTTTTATTTCCTTCTACAGTATTTTATAATATTTCATTGCAAGTCCTGTGATTAAAAACAACTATGGACAGGATCTACCTTGTGAAATTATAATATAACCCAGAGGCCTATATAAATAATATACTTAATGACACAGTCAAACCCTGAGGTTCATGACTACGAGAAAATAATATCTTCAAATATTCATGCTATGAGCTACTATTTTCAAATTATTCCCTCAAATCAATATCTATGCTTTTCTCCTTCTTCAACATTTAACATTTTCCAATACTGTTATTTTAACACAGTTCCAATAATGGATCATATTATAATGATATTGTGAAAAGAAAAATTGTCTGAACCAGGAATCGAACCGTGCACCTCTCTTTCTCCGTAGGAGTGTGCAGCCCACTACATTATTCTAGACCTGGTACAAACATTAACAATTCTTTCCACATATACAAATCTATAATTCTCGTTTCGTCCGCTGACAGGTAGGTGTCACTACCATCGCCAACGGCCGGCTTCGTTTAGAAGTATCTATATTTGAGAATTTTACACCACCACTTTTATAAGCAGTAACCGATGTTATTTAACATTTTCCAATAATGTAATTTAAAACACAGTTCCAATATTGGTTCATATTATAATATTATAGTGATAATAATAATAATAATAATAATAATAATAATAATAATAATAATAATAATAATAATACTTTATTTATTCTGGCAGAGTTAAGGACATAAGGCCCTCTCTTCCACTCAACCAACACAAATACAAATAAATATTTGACAAATATAGATATACACTATACTTATTTTAACAGTTAAAGATACAATAAATGTAGCAATTGTGAAAAGACAAATTAATGTCCCTGCAGCCCACTACACCATTCTAGACCTTGTATATGTGGAAAGAATTGTTAATGTTTATGCCAGGTCTATAATGGTGTAGGGGGCTGCACACTAGTACGGAGAACTAGAGGTTCACGGTTCGATTCCTGGTTCAGACATTAATTTTTCTTTTCACAATATCATTATAATATTCTTCATTATTGTCATACCTATTGAATGTTTCCCAACTTATTTTCCTGTAAGAAATGTTCATGTCATGACCGTGTAAAAGTTTTTTTTCTCGTTTTATTTCTCATTTCAGTAATTAACTTACTGGTTCTGTCGAATCCAAGATCCACGGTTCATTGCCGCGCGGACTTCCTGATTCCAGACTACCTTCCAGACTACGATTAGGTTTAAGGACTTTTTTGATAGAATATCTTTGACATCGTCCGATTCGTAATCGCCAATTTTGTCGATCTATCCAATCTCCTTGTAGATGTTTGTCCTTCGTGTATAAATGTATTCTCTGACTCCAGGAGGTTTTAGGTCTTCCTCTGCCTTGTCTTCCCTCAGGTTTCCATTCCATAACACATTTTGATAGCTGATCCTCTTCCATTCGTTGGACATGTCCGTACCATCTTAATTGTTGAATTGTAATATAATCTAAAATAGTGTCTTCAATCTTCATCTTCTCCCTTATAACTGAATTCTATTTTTTTCTCTTCTTGAAATTCTTGCTGTCCTTCGAATAAAATCCATTTCCGTTGCCAAAAGATACTTATTTGTTTTTAATGACCAAAGTTCTGCTCTCTAAGTAATATTGCTTTTAACAATTGTATTCTACATATTAATTTTATTATTTCTTATATTTTTATCCTAAAATTGGAAACACTAGATTACACTTGATATGTTACACAGATGATGTCGTTATCCTTTGAGAATCTGAAGATAATTTACAAAGATCTTTACATCATTTTAATATAAACGCCAAAAAATACAATATGAAAATGAATACCAATAAGACAAAATGCTTAACAGTATCAAAAGAACCAATAAGATGCAAATTAGAAGTGGAAAGAAAAATTATAGAAAAAATATAAGAATTGAATTATTTAGGTATATTAATAACAAACACTAAAAATTTAATAAAAGAAGTAAAGAAACAAGCTGATAAAGCAGCACAAATATCAGGATATATGAAAGATTTAATTTGGCGCAGCAAACATATATCAATAGAAAGCAAAACCCGCTTATACAAAACGATAGTTCGACCAGTTATCGTATATGGGCAAGAAACTAGGGCTGATACAACAAAACTAAACAAATAATAAGCACATGTGAAATGAAGATCTTAAGAATTATTCAGGGGAAAACATTATTTGATAAAATACACAATTAGGGACAAATGTCATATTCAAGACATAACCAAATTTATTATAGATAGACGAAAATATTGGAAGTGTCATATAGAAAGAATGGTATATAAACCAACTTGCAAAACGAGCTAAAGAAGATAGACCAATGGACGGGAGAAGAACTAGAGGAAGACCAGCCAAGAGAAGGATAGACAGGTAATGCACATCCAATATGTCTTCCTCGGATGAGTGATTTCGGAAACAAACAGGATGAAAATCCTACAAATTATGATTATGAAGAAGATATATTTTTATCCCACAATATTCCATTGAGGCAACCAATTGCAAATTTTCTTTTATTATTTCTATTTCTTATTTCCTCTTCATAACGTCTTAACTAATAAGCGAAACTTATTTTAACTCTTTTGATGCCTCATTATTATCACCTGTCATATGATCGGGATACCGTAACTCCATTTTCTATATGCCCTAAACACAGAAGAGTTACAATTCCACCAATCGAGGAGAGAATGTCAGAAATGTCGTAATGACAATCTGATATTGGACAAAAAAATAAGGTCAATAGTTCAAGTTTCTCTAGTATTATTTTATGAAACTATGTAATATAGAAACTGATGTTTTAATGCTAAGTACGTTCTTTAATATCTGATATAATTTGAAATTCCTGTTATTAAAAGTCTTAATTTTGGTGTAATTTGGAGCGAATTTATATTAAACACATAGCATACACGTAAGTACTTGAGTAAAATATGAGTTTAAGGGATGAAATTTAAATTAAAGTCTGTCATTTCGCAAAGACTTGGAATGCATTATATTACTTGGCACGTACCATGCGGCAATTCTCTCTTGTAATAATTCGTAAATCATATTTAATGAATAAGACAGATAAACCCTCGTATGTTCTTCGAAAAATCAAAATTAAATCTGTCATCTCAAAATCAGTTACTGTACCTTACGAGAGTATTGAGTGGAGATCCTTTAATAATTCCTAAATTATAAAACATTGCTGGAATATGTAGCAGTGTACGGAAGTTAGGAATGGACATTCAATAAGTACTACAAGAATATACTAATAGCTCTAAAAATTGATTATTTACGCTGAAGTGCCAGAAACTCAAAATTAGAACATGTCACACATAAGTAAATTAGAAACACAATGGAAGCAGAAGAAAGCATAATTGAAAGAATTGATGAGAATGAATTAAATGGCTAGGACATGTTTTAAGAATGGAAAATGAACGATGGCCGAAACTGCTATATCAATGGCAACCGATCGGGAAGAAGAAAAGAGTGAGACCAAAGTTAACATGGAAGGAATGCATGAAGATCGTAATGCAAGCAAGAAGGCTAAGCATTGAAGATGCCCAAGATCGTAGGTTTTGGAGATTTGGCACGGGAAGACGGCAGCTATAAAAACACGAAGATAGAAAGATGTTTAATGAATATATATATATATATATATATATATATATATATATATATATATATATATCGTGTTGTTGTATTTCAACATCATATGTGACATTCTGTAATATTACTACTTTTTAAGTTCATAAATGTATTGTAAATTATTAATATTTTAACTCTGCGTTTTTAATATGTTTTTTAATTATTAAAGTAATTATAAAATTATATTTATTAATGTTGGGAAGTAAACATTATGAGGTATAATCATTAAAATTCATCATCGGAGAACATATTGTTTAAACAACTCACCTCATAGGATTCATGCTTCCATGATATCGCGATTTCAAACATAATCATGTTCATCGTCAGCCTGACGATGAACATGATTATGTTTGAAATCGCGATATCATGGAAGCATGAATCCTATGAGGTGAGTTGTTTAAACAATATGTTCTCCGATGAATTTTAATAATTATAAAATGTTCAATATTATTTTCATTGATTATAACATAAACATAAACATTTTAAATTGCATTTATTTAGTGTAACATTGAAATAACGCCCCAGCTTTAGAGTAATTTCCACTTGATTTTCCATACTATATTTTTGCAATTATGTTGCTATACGTAATTCTTCTGTCGTTACTAATACTTCGTACTATTTTAAACGGTTTACAACGATACTTATAAGATTTTATTTTTTACAATTGAAGGGTACAGGGAAATTACTAGGTAAGTCACTTTTTTGTCGAAATAGTGTTTGAGGTGTCACTAAATTCTCTATGAAAAGCACTATCATTTAGAAGTGTGAAACAGTAAAATATACAATTTAGTCATGAGTTTATTTATCTCCAAAGTCTGCCATACAGGTAAAGAAGTATGGATGTTGTACAACTAAAAATTGGTTTTATAGGTTTCAAGGAAAAAATGACATATCCAGTTCCTTCCCTATACCCTTAAATTATTAAATATTTATCTATCTACATAATGGTATCTTCAAAGCTCTACAGAAACGCAGTGCGCATGCACGAGATGCGCGAATGCTTAATACAACTCACACAAGAATTCAGAAAAAGTCACAAGTAATTCCACACCTTATTTCAAGAAACTAACTTCATTTTGTTAGGTTCCGATATGAAAAGTTAGTGTACACAATGTTAGTTTATAGTTTATTAAATAATCTGCATGTGATTTATTTTGTTAGGTTAGGAAGAGAGAAGTTGGTATACATCATAATCATCATCATCATCACTCCAGGGATTAGGCAATTGCCCGTTCCTACTCCATAATGCATCAGCCCAACGTCTTCTAGGTCTTCCAACATCACGCCTTCCTCTTGCTTGATAATTTCTTGCTAACAATGGATATCTCTCCTCACTCATTCCATCCATGTGATCAATCCACTTCTGTCTGTAATTCGTGACTTTATCCAATAAAGGCTGTACTTTGGTATACATCCATTTCTAATAAACGTTTGGGAATTTATTGCGAAGATTGGTCATATGGATTTTACAGTTACGTTGTTCCATCTAGTGGCATCTCTATTAACTTTTTGTAGGGTATCATAGATATGTGGTTCCAGCTAACATCACTGTATAAACGTTTGCGCATGTGCACTGTTATTCTGTAGGACTTAGAAAATGTATTGTGGAAATCAAACTAAAGCTTTTTTTTTTCTAAATAACCTATTAGCTATTTGAAAATAATATATTTTCTTAGAATTACGTCGCTGTTCATGCCTTATTTGGTCTCGCTACAAAACACTGACTATTTTGGTCTTAAAAGTCTCCAATATTGATATATCACACTGACCAGGTCCTGTCTTATGTATTTTCGTCCTTTATCCGGCCTACCTGGCCATACTAATCAATTTTGGTAAAATATTCATTGTACTTTTTAGTCTGAAAATATTGCTAAGCTATTATTTTTGAGTTTAAATAATTGGCTTTATAGATTCTTTTCGGGCTTTTATGATAATTTTAAAATTTTATTTTTACATAATATTTAATAGAATTTTAAAAAGTCGTTTTTAATGTCGTTCAATATATTTACGCATTGTACTTAAGCAACTTTATTACCTTCATAATCTCTGGATGAAATTTATTTAAAATTATATTCAAAGATAGTTGAATGCAGGCCTTCACGGCCGGTAATCATAATGTTAAATGATTCCGGGCTATGTGGCTGCAGTCCATTACTGGTTCTCCTACTAGACGTTTCTCCCATGACTGCGGAGAGCATCTTCAGTGGCGAATATTTCTAGGTGTTGATTCCTGGTTGGAGGCTCAAGTAGTGATGCCCCTACAGACGTTTCTCCCTCAACTGAGGAAGGCATCTTCAGTGGCGAGTACTTTTAGGTGCTGTTTCCTGGTCGGAGGTTCACAGTCGAGCCTCTCCCTCAACTGCGGAGGACATCTTCAGCCTCCGACCAGGAAACAACATCTAAAAGTACTCGCCACTGAAGAATCCCTCCTCAGTTGAGGGAGAAACATCTGATAGGAACACTGGTAATAGACCACGGCCACATAGCCCGGAATCACTTAACATTCATTCATATTGAAAGAAATACAAATATTGATTCAATTCCCAAAGTTTGGATACAACAATTCGCTTAAAACATGGCCACAGTTAAGGATCTACGCATATTCACTGAAAATGTCAGTATCAGCATGATAAAACGATATTAGTAAATATTCTTAGTTTATAATAAAAAGAATCCATGCATTTTCTATTATATTTGACATTTAACTAACAAGTTCATCTATTTGAAAGATATCAGACATTTCAGATACAAATGAATAAAACTGTTATGTATAACTGTTAACTTGTAAAATGATGGTGATGTGACAAATATGTTCATTGCTTTTACTGCTAAAGACAATGGTGCTATTTTAATACGTGCTTATAATTGTGTTTTAACATAAGTGATACAAAGAAAAAACGTGTCGAAAATATTATTAAAGTGTGACTGTTAAATTTTAACAGCTTTACCTTTGTTATCAAACTATAAATAATACTATAACAACAACAGTTTGCTAATAGCGTTATAACAGCTAATGATTCTTCATTGAGTTACCAATTGCATAATAATTTATTATTTTTTGTAGGGATATCCATCGATATTGTACTATGTTTATAATTTATTTAACATACAGGAAACAATACAATAAAATAATAAACATATGAGAGGAGAAGAAACTGTATATTACTTTTTTGAAACTATGATAGCAATTACAAATTGTGTTATAGCTCTTTGTTAATTAAAATGCATTGAATTTACATCACAACGGAACATATGACCGCTACAATAATTGTGCTTATTGTGAATGGATGATTTGAATAAATGTGTATTGAATATATTTCTGTTGCCACAGGCTGTGCTTAATTTTTTTATACCAGTAACGTCTCATTTTAACGATTCCAATCGATATTTCAATTGAAGGGCTTTGAGCAATAACATGATAAGCCACATATTGTTCTTTCTGAGATAGCTTATTTCTGTTCCGGCTCCAAATTGTTGTTCTTTCTATCTTTTATTTGGTCTTCCCAAACTTCTTCTTCCTCTTGGTGAATAGTTGCATGCTGCTTTTGGTATTATATTCTCAGTCAACCTTGCTAAATGTTCTTTCCAGTTTGTTCGGTATTTCACTATTATTGTGTTTAATTTCTCTACATTTACTTGTCTCATTTCAGTGTTGTGTATTTTATCTGTTCTTTGATATACTGCTATTGGTGTGAGGATATAATATTGAAATATCACCAGGAAAATAAAAAAACAATGGCTTTCAAGGGCGCTCAACCAGTTCGGACAAAGATAATATTAGAAAATAAAGTAGAACAAGTGACAAAATATAACTTCCTATTATGCGAAATATCATACAGAACGGAAACAAATATAAATAACAAACTAAATAAGTTTAATTATATAACACATTTTTGAGATATAAGAATTTTAATCTTTCAAGAAATTATAAATACTATTATCTGTCAAACGTAAGAAGCACACTATGACATTTAAATTCCGATCGTATCACTCCGCGCAGCACGTGTAAGAGTGCAGGCGAATTCTGTCAGCTGATTGTTACAAGCCGATAACTTCATGTACAACAATCGTTTTAATGTTTAATGTTGCAGGTTGTATTAACATTTAAAATGGTTTGTCGAAAACTAATTAAATTATAATTGTTAATATGAAACTAATTATTTGAAATCAAATATTTAAATTAAAATAACTGTACTTACAGCAATAAAATAAAAAAAAAACCTATGCAACTTGTAATAAACTGTACACTTCACAAAATCGTCCAGCACTCTTAAAACAGGTATAGGCCTTTTCCTCTTTTTGTTGGGCGTTTTGATATTACTAGTTACTTTTAATTCCCTGCGAACATGTACAACACTAATATATTGACTTAGGCTTTCACGGCCGGTGTTACTATGATGATCTTGCAGAAGATTTCCGGGCTGTTGGCCATGGTCTTGATGCTTGTAGTTCCCCAACGTTTCGCCAGAGACTGCGTCCGGCATCCTCAAGGGTTGTCTTGAGACTGGCAATTGCAGGATGCCGGACGCAGTCTCTGGCGAAACGTTGGGGAACTACAAGCCTCAAGACCACGGCCAACAGCCCGGAAATCTTCTGCAAGATCATCATGTACAACACTACTCTCCGACACACCAGTATATTCTGCAGTTAATTTCACTATATTATTCACTACATTGCCAGGATATGATCCATAAACTTACAAAATACATTTAACACCATTTTTCACAACTCTTTAACAATTTACCTTTGTGCTTCTAGTAATTTATCACACATTTTATCGCCGAGTTAAGTTAACATAAACTACCCGGCAGCCGCCATATTTGTAACTGGCATTCAACTTTCTCTCACGAATCGTTCAGTTTCAAACAAATGCGAATTTTTACTTAGTCTCCGACCTTCGAAGAAATATGTAGGTATATACTGTATTCTCATCAACTATAGTTAACGTAAATAACCTTAAATACGTAATTATATTAATCGAGTACATGATCTATTTTTTCGCTTCCGCTGAACTGTGCTTTGGTCATGAACGAATCGCAGTAACTGCAGCAGTCATGTGCTTCGTGGATTACCCGCCCTTTTTTTTTAATAAGAATAAATTTTATTTACAAATAAATGTTACAGTATTGACACCCGAATGAGCAAGTGCTCGTGCTCGGGTGCAGTTCAGTTACATGAATAATACAAATAGAATATATACATTTAAAGTTAGGGGCCAGTTTCATTTTTACATAAATTATGACACATACAAATAAAAAATAATAATGTATTGGGAATAAGACTTATTCTAACAAAAGAATAAATGGAATAGAGAATGATTTACATAAAATAATATAAATCATATAATGTAATGGATTATAACCAATAATACAGAAGAAAGTAATTAGTTATATATTGATTTATAATAATATAAGCAAAAATAGATGCTTAATATTTATTATTTTAAAATATTCAAATGATTAATTTTATTCACTTAATTCATTTTTGCTGGCGTGTTTTTCTTAGGCTGGACAGAGAATAATTAGGCAATATTGTTGTTAATACATTGTGTGTAGCCTATATATGTTTTAACTCATCACTGGCGCACTTACAAATGATTTTATGAATAGTTCAATACATTTATTTGCTATCAATATAATAAATAATATTATTTAACAGAATGTGGCTTATCATATTACTGCCCTATGCCCTTCAATTCCTTTATTTATTAAAAAATATTATTAATTTATGAGGAATTCATCATCATCACTCCAGGGATTAGGCAATTGCCCGTTCCGGCTTCATATTGCATCAGCCCAACGTCTTCTAGGTCTTCCAACATCACGCCTTCCTCTTGCTTGATAATTTCTGGCTAACAATGGATATCTCTCCTTACTCATTCCATCCATGTGATCAATCCATTTCTGTCTGTAATTCGTGACTTTATCCAATAAAGGCTGTACTTTCAATTCTTCTCTTATATCCTCATTTCTTATTCTATCAAGTCTTGTACATCCTTTTACTTGTCTTAGGAACCGCTTTATGAAGAATTAAAATGGCAATTCTATACCACTGTGCCACCAGTGAATATTCGATTGGAGAACAAGAGACTTGACCTCGTGTGGCCGATGTGATAACACATTTCCCGCTAGATGAAATTTCCAAAATGCTTGCTCACATATAAGGGGATTCTATCCCAAGAGACCACCTACATTTGTGAGTAAGTTAGGGTGAGAAAACGTGCAAGTTAGTATTAGTTTGTGCAAGGATTACAATATAATATTAATTAGAAGGGATATAGAATTAAATATTTATATGAAGGTGGATTTAATAGTAATATTATAAAGACTATTAATTGATTAGGCTCTAAGATGTGCACACATCGCCCGTCACTCTCGCTATAAGGTGAGATAGGTCGTAACAAAGTAGGTGTGCCGGAAGGTGTAGCTAGAATGTTTAAATAAGGGTGAGAAAATGGGGGGGTTCCATCTATTCATCCATAGTAATTCTGCTCGAAGCTGTGAAGTCAAATTTAAATTTCAACAGAGTTGCTGTAACAGTTTAAAATAAGTTCAGTTAATACTGGTAAAAATTTAACAGTGTTCTATCTACCGACTTGGTGTTGGCTGTGTTTTACTCGTATAGATAGATAGATAGATAGATAGATGGAAAGCTCTGCGGCCATCACTTAAGTGTTGGCGGTGAGCGATCCATTTTGGTCCTCCTTAATAGGTAGAACCCCGGGTTCCTGTAAAATACATTAGCCCCGGTTTAAATTTTGAATTTAATTTTGAAGTTAATTAGCAGAGTGAAGTCGGAAGCGGACCTTTTGGGGTTCTATTCCAGAATTTTCTCTTTGGATTGAGGGAAACCGCGTAAAACCTAACCACAACTTATTTTTATTAGTATTACAACTGAATTTTCACAACAATAACAAGGCGAAAGTTAAGAAGGGTAAGTTGTATGTATTTTCAGAATAATTCAAAACGCAATTTATCGAAACTGATTGCATCTGCGAAGTAAATATTGCAATGGACTAAAGAACTATGAATTACCTCTTGTGGATTCTATAAAGAAAAAACAATTAGTGTAAAATGATATGCATATTATACAGAGTACTCTAAAATTCCCCTTACAAACTTCTAGGACTTGTAGAATGGACTGGGTTGATAATATTTAGAATTGGAAACCATATCCGGAAACTTACCATTTTCGTGCTACAGCCGTTTGAAAACAAGCATTGCCTGAACGTACGTCACGTGCCTCAACAAGTAATAGCTTCGCGATTCGTCATCATAATCATAGTACATTCACGAATTTAGGCCATTTGTTGACCCGTTTCGGCCTCAAGAGAAACACCATCCAGAGTCTTTTGAGTGGACGTCCTGGTCTTCTTCTTCCTGCAGGTTGATATCTTAACATTAGTTCTTCGCGATTCGTCTAAATCGAAAATTTCCCTATCGAGTATTCCAAGGCTTGGTGTTCTTTTAATGTCAAAATTTTTCGAAGGTTTGCAAACTGCAAAAAATGATTGTGGAGGGTGTATTCGGGATTATTAATGCAAGTCATGATTCAGTTTCTATTTTGTTTATTTCGTCATTAATGAGTTGAATGGTAAAACAAGTGATGTACTGTGTCACGCATCATAATAAATTACTTGTAAACGTGGTCGTGTTAAAAACATATTTTCAAATGGCTGTAGCACGGAAACGGTAAGTTTCCGGACATGATTTCCAATTCTAAATATTATCAAACCAGTTCCCTCTACAAGTCCTAGAAGTTTGCAAGGGGAATTTTAGAGCACCCTGAATATATAGAGTTTATGTAACTGGTTTAAACCTTAATTAAAATTTTCAGGAGCACCTTTTTTTGCATCTGTTTGTATGTATTTTCAGAACCCCCTTTTTTTACTTACTCACTGGCACTATCGAACCCGTAGGTTCATGGCCGCGCGGACATACGCTCTCCATACATCCCTATCCTGAGCTAATCCTTTCCAATCATTCCCTGTATAATCTACTTCCCTCAAATCATAGTTAATGTTATTCTCCCACCTCATTCTTGGTTTACCAACTGGGCGTTTTCCCTCTGGCTTTCCTACAATAAGCTTCCATGCAAGTCTTTCATTCCCCATACGTGCAACATGTCCTGCCCATCGCAGTCTACGAGACTTAACTGTTCTTATTATATCTGGCTTCCTATAAAGACCATGTAGTTCATTGTTATGTAGTCTTCTCCATTCACCTGTCTGTTCATCTCTCTTTGGTCCAAAAATTTTCCTAAGTACTTTATTCTCAAATACTTGTAATCTCCTTTCCTCCCTTAAAGTAAGAGTCCATGTTTCGCACCCATATAACATAACTGGTAGAATAATAGTTTTATATATTTTCAGTTTAACGTTTTTTGAAAGGAGTTGGGATATCAAGAGTCTCTGCAATGCATAATAGCACGCATTTCCAGTACCTTGGTCGAAAGAGTGACGATCTTTCACCGTAAAAATACAACCGTCAAGAAATGCGGACATGGGTTCAACTGGGGTAAAATTTTCCGGAGGTCAAATAGTCCCCCATTCGGTTCTCCGGGCGGGGACTACTTCAGGGAACCCATGCCAAAGGCTCAAACATAGGGACATGTTCCTAGGAACATGGAATGTTCCCCCTTAATGCATAACAACATGTATTTCCAGAATCGAGCCTTTGTTTAATTTCCTTCTGCATCTTATTCCTGTTTGTAATTGTTTTTGTCTAATGCCACCAGGTTGTCTTTTATGACATTTCTGTCTTTCTCCCCTGGCATTGGCGGAATTGTAATCCATTTCTTAGGTTGGGGCACCTGGAAGACGGAGTTATGTTACCCCGATGATATGATGGGTAATAAATCATAATGAAGCACCAGGAGAGTTCTAAACCTAAATTCCAGACCGTGGGCAACCAAGAAATAATTCTCTTTAAGAAAAAAAATCCTGTGGTTTGACCGAAAATAGAACCCGGGACCTCATGGACAGTAGTCGGTAACGCTGACCACTAGGCCATGAGGCTGGTCGTAATTTATTTTATTTATTTAGCCAGGTGTAGTTAAGGCTACGTGACCTCTTCCACTCACCAGGGCGAAGATATATGACATAATTATTATTGCTATGTTTGAATTCACCTTAGGACAACATTGACCGGCCTAAAGCATAATGTCACGTAATATGCCAACGTACACCACCATATCCCTAACCAATTCATGTAATTTTCGTCCCTAATTGGAAACCAGTTGAGTTAGGTTGGCAGTATTATTATTTAATGACGCTTTTCGACTCCTCAGGTAAATAAATAGAGTTGCTATTCAATTTTGGTCATGAAAAAATCAACAAATATCGATCAGCGACCTGCTGGTTGTAGTTTGATATTGATGAAATGGAATTTATTGTATTAAAAAAAATAAAGGAAATACATTTACTATGTGCACGGGCCAACTTGGCCGTAGTGCATTATTTATGGGTTGCCAACCTATACTGTAATATTACATACTATCTACCTCATGCTGGAAGTAAAACCACTGCCCTTTATGCATAGTACGTACAATGTATATACAAAAATATATCCAAAAGGTAGTGTTAATATACATTATACGAAACAAATCACTGCATCATTTAAATGAACTGAACTTTATTTGAAATAATATAAAACAGTAAATTCGTACTTATCGCCATTTTATTACTGATTGGTGTCACGGCCTACTGTAGTCCTAACTAAATTATTTTCGGCATTTACCATATTACAATTGGCCACACTGTTAACGTTAGTCAGTTGTTTATGATGAACGCAAATATTTCCAACAAAGATGTTATTATTTTACTATTATTTATTATTTTGAAAACACTATCGCGCAAAAAATAATTTACAACGCGCATTTGTGAAGTGTTTTACAGAATTTCGAAATTAAAAACCCCACAATCGCTCGGTTTTTAATTATATCCTCGCTTCTGTAAAACCACTTCCTAACCTCTCATAGTATTATACTAATAATAATATGCAATAAAAACAATTGAAACATAATATAATAAAAATTAAAATAGTGTGTCCTAACGCGCTTATAAAATAATGTTGGCAATAATAAATAGATGGTTCTTTTCCAAGACTTTGTCTAGTTTATTGCACATGACCGACCAACTACATGAAATTCTACTTACATTTTTGTTAAACATTTGTTACGGAAATGTTAATTCCCTATGCACTGCATGTTGGAATTCACACTGTATGTATTTGTATTATTTTAATGAGGGATAGAAATTTTGAGGATAAGACATTTCTAAAGAATGAAGCACTTATTAGAATAAGACATTACATTTTAATTAAACTAATACTGCTACAAACCTGGCAGTATCTTGACCCTTCAGACTAGATGTACAGGATGATTGATTTCAATGTACCACTTACAGAAAATTTTATTTTAATTATAGTCCTTATATTTATTAAAGACGTGCATGGAAGCTTCTTGTAGGAAATCCAGAGGTAAAATTCCCAGTTGGTAGACCAAGAATGAGGTGGGACAATAACATTAACTATAATTTGAGGGAAGTAGATTATATTACAAAAGATAGGAAAGTTTAACTTAGGATAGGGATGTATGGAGAGCTTATGTCCGCGCGGGCATGAACCTACGGGTTCGATGATGCCAGTGAGTTAGTTAGTCTTTATATTTAGATATATCTATCTATAATGGCGTAGCCCACTGCTGAGTCATAGCCTCTCCTCTGTAAGGATTTTCTATACCAAGTTCATTTTAGTTACCTTATGTCATGGATGGTATGCGGTCAACACACCGACCCAGTAAGACATCTAACAGGCAACTGAGGTATTACTAGGACGTTGAGGTCGATAAAGTTTGCTTAGAGGCCTCTTTATTCAGACTTAAGGGTCTTTTACGGGCCTCAAAATCTTCAGACTCGGGACCCATGACTTAAATTCCTTCCCGGAGGACTTGCTCCTTGGATTTTTCCGTCCTAAAAATCCATCACCACGGCCGGGTAATAATTTTAAACGACCCCGGCTGGGTAACAATTTTAAACGACCTCGGCCGGGTAATAATTTTAAACGACCCCGGCTGGGTAACAATTTTAAACGACCCCGGCCGGGTAATAATTTTAAACGACCCCGGCCGCGTAATAATTTAAAACGACCCCTGCTAGGTAACAATTTTAATCGACCCCGGCCGGGTAATAATTTTAAACGACCCCGGTCGGGTAATAATTTTAAACGACCCCGGCCGCGTAATAATTTTAAACGACCTCGGCTGGGTAACAATTTTAAACGACCCCGCCGGGTAATAATTTTAAACGACCCCGACCGGGTAATAATTTTAAACGAGACCCCGACCGGGTAATAATTTTAACGACCCCGATCGGGTAATAATTTTAAACGACCCCGGCTGGGTAATAATTTTAAACGACCCCGACGGGTAATAATTTTAAACGACCCCGATCGGGTAATAATTTTAAACGACCCCGGCCGGGTAATAATTTTAAACGACCCCAGCCTGGTAATAATTTTAAACGACCCCGACCGAGTAATAATTTTAAACGACCCCGGCCGGGTAATAATTTTAAACTACCCCAGCCGGGTAATAATTTTAAACGACCCCGACCGGGTAATAATTTTAAACGACCCCGACCGGGTAATAATTTTAAACGACCCCGGCCGGGTAATAATTTTAAACGACCCCAGCCGGGTAATAATTTTAAACGGCCCCGACCGGGTAATAATTTTAAACGACCACGGCCGAGTAATAATTTTAAACGACCCCAGCCGGGTAATAATTTTAAACTACCCCGGCCGGGTAATAATTTTAAACGACCCCGACCGAGTAATAATTTTAAACGACTCCGACCGGGTAATACTTTTAAACGACCCCGGTCGGGTAATAATTTTAAACGACCAAATGTAGTCCATTGATTTGACGTTTTCTTGATGAAAATCGATTATAAGTTAATTAAATAAAAATAAAACTGTTAAAATTTTATATGATTTTCATATTTATTGAAATATAAATTCGTTACAGCTGTTTCAGTACTTCGTACCTTCTCCGGATAAATACCGCGATTAAATTTAAGTATAATGATTAAAGTAAAATTAAATATTACCTTCCGTTGAATTAGGCTTTCACGGCCGGAGTTATTATGATGATCTTGTAGAAAATTTCCGAGCTGTTGGCCGTGGTCTTGACGCTTACAGTTCCCCGACGTTTCGCCAGAGACTATCTCAACCCTTGAGGATGCCGGACGCATTCTCTGGCGAAATGTCGGGGAACTATAAGCCTCAAGACTACGGCCAACAGCCCCGTAAATTTTCTACAAGATCATCATTACCTTCCGTGTTTCAATTTGTTCAAAGTGAAAGTGATAACTGTTGATGTTTATAATATGCAATCGACCTTACTACGTAGTTGCAAACGTATCCCCTTCATTGGACACCCAGTTGCCATGAATGGACTTCTACACAATATTGGTTCAGTAACTGACAATACACAACTAAATAATAAGCAATTATGTTGTCCGCTACATTTTAAAGAATAAAATATTAGCATCTCTAGTCGATCTTTGGCAAAAGGTGAGTAAAACACAGTAACATTTTTTACAAAATATATTAAATTAAAAATATCTATTGAGAATTGTTTTATACCTAGAATTAAACAAAACAAAGCTAATAAACTATAATATTTCCATCCATTTGATATAGTTGCAGCCAGTGCAATAAAATACCATGGAGATTCAATGAAGTCAACACGCCACGCATTGTTTTACATGTAGCTAGTATATTTGTTCATAGAAAAGTTAATTTTTATATAAATATGGCCGAACAGCACATATTACCTCTGTTTTGAACTACATTCGTGGAAATACAATTATTGTTAACTTTTCCCTGAAATGACCATTTAATTATTCGTAGCAAATTACAAATAAAATTGAAAATATTACCTTCCCGTACCGTTGCTTTAAAGTTACATAGAACACCTCTCAACTAAATGCGTTTATCAGCACCACAAAGGTAGAAAAAAAGAGAAAAAACATTAGAATATGCTATTTTTTAATATGTATAAATATAATCAAAATTACAGTGGGAGGTGAACACTATGAGGTATTTACATTAATAAATGAGTTGGAGAAAATGTTTTCACATCTCATCTCATAAAGTTGCGAGTCTTCACGATACCGGTTTCAAAAAAAATAGTTTTATTTCCATCTTCAGTCGAACTCCAACTGTCGAAATTTCGCCGCGTTTCTGAACTGCCATCTGGTGTCGATTTTATGAATTTATTTGGAGATCAAATTATTCTCGTCGGGAATATCAAATTTTATGACTTTATATTTATTCTTCTGAATGTATATATTTTCCCAAACTGTTAATTCCAAAGGTTTCTCTAAATCACAAAATTGGAAGAGAAACTAAACTTTTAAAATAGTCGTTATAGCTGGTTTTCTCATTGTGGAGCCGCTACTTATTGTAGCTACATAAATCCCATATGATGGTGGGTGCTAATTTAGAATACTATCACCGCCGTCATCAATTGGTTTGATATTAGATCCCACCATCCGTTTTGAGATTCATAGTGGCCAACCCGAGGAAGTTGACTGTGAAAGTAAAGCCACATATGAGCCAACAATTGACTATTACAAAGATAAATATCAATTAGATAGTATAACTGTCACAGGATTGATGATCGGGGAAAGAGGTACTATACCAGGATTCTTACCTAAATTTTGGAATTTCTTAGATTTGGACAGAGTGTATCTTTCTAAAATTGCCATCGCTGCCATTAGAGGATCAATTTCAATTTTCAGAAACGTCTTTACAAAAATCTACATTATAGTATGTATACTTCAATTTCAATTTGAAAATTATTTAATGTATTTACAAAATGTATTTCATCAATTTCGAAAATTAATTGTCTGTATCACTTTGTTCTTGTGGCAATCCTCTAATGAGGAAAGTTGTATATAATATATATATATATATATCCTACATAATTACACATATTTTGTGAGGTATAAAAACTTCTGACTCAATTATGAATATGGTCAATTAAACCGATTTTTAGTAGGACTGACGAGTTTCAATCTTATCAATAAATAATTTTGGAAACAGTTTTTTCCCTACCTTCGATACAAAACTGTTAAGTGCCTTTTTCTCCTCTGTTTGTGAACTGATTTTCTTTATATATATGATAATAATAAAACGTCCAGTACAATATCAAAATAAAATACAATTCAAAACTAACAATGTCTAATACAATAACTAACTCACTGACACTATCGAACCCGTAGGTTCATGTTCGCGCGGACATAAGCTCTCCATGCATTCCTATCCTGAGATAATGTTTTCCAATCATCCCTGTATAATCTACTTCCCTCAAATCATAGTTAATGTTATTCTCCCACCTCACTCTTGGTCTACCAACTGGGCATTTCCCTCTCTGGTTTTCCTACAAGAAGCTTCCATGCACATCTTTCTTTTCTCATTCGTGCCACATGTCCAGCCCATCCCAGTCTAAGAGACTGTTCTTATTATATCTGGCTTCCTATAAAGACCATGTAGTTCACTGTTATGCAAGTCTCTTCTCCATTCACCTGTCTTTTCACCTCTCTTTGGTCCAAAAATGTTCCTAAGAAAAACTTTAAACCAATAATGTCTAGTATAATATAAATAAAGTGATAAGTGCGGTGACCGAATTTCGACCAATGGACGAACACCACGTAATTGATATAATTACAACTCTAATTTCTCGGTTTTTTCGTCACATTAAAAACGTACCGCGGACTTTTCGTCACACATTGTATCAACGATGGTCTACAGGTAATTTATGATTAGCTAGAAACAAATTATGTTTTGCGAAAACGTGATGGTGGAATACTAAGAGCACCTCTGTGCCTTCTTGTTACATGAAACTGCTATGACAGAGGTCTTACAGATTTACCACGAAAAACTTGATATGAGGCGTGGCATTACGAGATATATAAAATTGTTGTCTAGGATCATTTGTCGATTTATCAACTGGTAGAGCTCTTATAGAAGGAAAACACCGAGATATATGGAAAGCGGACGATCACCAAGGAAGAAAAGGAAGGCATACATAGAATTCGACAGGGGAGTTGAAACAGAGTGTACTAGGTATATTAGTCCGAAGACCGAGTCCTACAGTTTCTGAGAAGTCGTGGACGCAATTTTGCTAGTGCATTTAAAAATATCCTCATACTGATTACATAAATATTCTTTATTTGGAACTAGCTAATACCCGGCATGCGGTGCTACGCCTAAATAAATGAAAATTAATGTGCTTTTATGTTTAGTTGAATAAGTGAAAGGAAAAATAATTATAAATTTATATCTTTTAGATACCCCGTTCTGATTATCCGGCGTTGATCGGGAATCTACTCATCCCGATCTTCTTGGCATAAATGAGCTGAAAGACAAACATTAATGTACTTCTTGTGATTAGTTGAATAAGTAAAATGAAAAATAATTAATTATAAATGTATATCGTAATTATTTTAAGATTCCCATGCTGATTACCCGATGTTGCCCGGGAATCTACTTATCTCGATCTTCTTGGCATGAATGAGCTAAAAGACAAAATTCGTTATTGTTGAGTTATCTGTAAAGAATTACCCGCCATGTGCTGCTATCCTTGCACAGGAATCTACATAGACTACTTGTGTCGATCTTCTTGGCATCAAGTGATGTAGAGACCAAACTGGTTATTGTGAGTTATCCGTAAAAGATAACATATGCTGTCGCCGACTTTTTTTTGTAGAGCTTTTTGAGATATTCAATTCTGTGTACATTAATTTTGCGTATTTGTTATGGTTAGACAGCATAAGCCATTTAAGCGTCAAAAGAGTTTTTTCATGTTTTCCACTACAAAGGGCGATTTTCAAAGGTATAGGAGTTGATTATCACAACTCGCTTATAGTCTATGTTCATCCCGGGAGTACCCTGAACATTTTGCAAAAAGCCCCATCACAATCGGATCAACGGTATGGCCGCGCATAAAGTACGAACAAACAAACATTAATTTGTATATATTAGATGAATGAGATGAAAGGCAGGTGAAAGGAGAAAATAATATAATAAGAGAAAAACTACATAATAGTGAGCTACTCGTACATGATATGTATAGGAAGCCAGATATAATAAGAACTCAGTTAAGTCTTGTAGACTGCGATGGGCAGGACACGTGGCACTACGGGGGATGAAAGAGGTGCATGGAAGCTTCTTGTAGGAAAACCAGAGAGAAAACGCCCAGTTGATAGACCAATAATGAGGTGGAAGAATAATTTTAACCATGACTTGAGGGAAGTAAAATGTTTGGACCAAAGAGAGATGAACAGGCAGGTGAATGGAGAAGACTGCATAACAGTGAACTACACGATCTTTATACGATATAATAAGAATACTTAAGTCTCGTAGACTGCGATGGGCAGGATATGTGGAACTAATGGGGAATAAAAGACGTACATGGAAGCTTCTTGTAGGAAAACAAGAGGGAAAACGCCCAATTGGTAGACCAAGAATGAGGTGGGAGAATAACATTAACTATGATTTGAGGGAATAAGATTATACGGGGAATGATTTGAAAACATTAGCTTAGGATAGGGATTATGGAGAGCTTATGTCCGCACGGCCATGATCCTACGGGTTCGACAGTACCAGTGAGTTAGTTAGTTAGATTGTACAGGAGATGGTTGAAAAACATTAGCTCAGGATAGGAATGTATGGAGAATTATGTCCGCGCGGCCACACTTGTAGCCAGTGAGTTTGTTAGTTAATGAATTTATTGTGTAATTACTGTTTATCACAGGGCATTTATACTATCGTTAACCCTTAAATTAGTTAAACACAAATTTCTCGTGTCACTTATTTAAATGTGTCGGACCGAACTGAAAACGAAATCATCCATAACTGTTATAATTAGGTATATTGTGTAATTGGACGTACGTTTCAATAATTTCTACTCGTTCGTTTTCTCCCATTGTATGACAAATATTAAATAAATCAAATTGATGTATCTTATAGAATACGTTGCCAATTTAAGGCTTAAGAGAATAAGAACATTTAATAAATTTACGAAAAAAACACTCTTACAATATCATGTTCCATAGCTTATATTTATTAGAGGTGGCTACGACATGCAGTGCATACTCGTAACATTGTATAGTCCTCAGGCATTTGTTTTCAGTAGCTTGTCGAATAAACAGTCGATATATATTGCTATTTCTGCAATTATCATCATCTGCGCGCTACATTCGTTCGTTGTTATAAAATAACTCAGTTGACAACGAATGGAGATTCAATTTTCATTGGCAAATGGATAACAACGGAAATGTTTTGTACACTTTTACGATTTATTAAATGTTATCTGAATTGAAACTAATTCAATAACAGAAATCATTTCGCTGGTTCCTATGGAAATATTCCTATTATTTCATTCGTATTTAAAGAAACGGTAATATCTAAAACTCATATCATGTTTAATAATCTACGTTTCAGTCAAGTTCACTATGTATTTATGATCTTGAGTTTGTATGTTTCCTACCGTATTTAGTTAATATGGAGATGATAATAGTATATTATGATGCGAGGTTGGAAAATGGTTTTTACAGAAGCTAGGAAAATGTTTAAAAACCGAGCGATAGCGAGGATTTTAATTTCCGAGATTCTGTAAAACACTTCACAAACGTGCGTTGTACATTATTTTTTGCGCGATGGTGTTTTCAAAGTAAAATATAATAGTAAAATAATATGTTTGTTGGAAATATTTGCGTTCATTATAAATAACTGACTAACGTTAACAGTGTGGGCAATGTTTATTAGTTGAGACTACAGCAGGCTGTGACACCAATCAGTCATAGAATGACTACAAGTACGAATTTGTTTTTTATATTGTTTCAAATAAAGTTTAGTTAATTTAAAATGTAAAGATTTGTTTCGTATAATGTATATTAACGCTATCTTTTGGATACCATATATGTTTGTATATACATTGTACGTACTATACATAAAGGGCAATTGTTTTACTTCTCGCACGTGGTTTGTAATATGTAATATTACAGTATAGTTATTTAGGTTGGCAACCCCGAAATTTAGGAAATTGAACTTCCGATCATTGTCGCCATTGCTGTAAGTACGACAGGACGTTCTATCGTGCAAAAATACATCTTATAGGTTGTCCAAATACCAAAAGTAATAGGCCTATATTTTTGGCGTGCCAATCCAATGTTGAACCTTAGCCACTCCTTTGTTATTGTATAGCTGGTTTTACTTGGCAGAGAGAGAGAGAGAGAGAGAGAGAGAGAGAGAGAGAGAGAGAGAGAGAGAGAGAGAGAGAGATATGGAGATACAAGGGTAGATGGTTGACCACTTTAGTCGTCATCATTATCAACAACAAGGATTAAGCCCAATGGCCTGTTCCGATCGAATTGGTCCTTCCATCTCTTCAATGGTCTTCCCAACATTCTTCTCCCTTTTGGTTTGTAATTATACATTCTTCTTGGTATTCGCTGTTCATTCATTCGTAATATGTGCTGAAGGTAAGCCCTTTGCTTTGAGATGAATCAGTAGTAATAAATGTCCCCTGACCGCGTTACGAGCGCTGTGCAGGGTAAGGATAATGACAGGGCTGCTGTCTCAGAACATCTATCCATGCTCCTCTAAGTATTAAACCCTTTATAGAGGGTTGCTGCTTCCGCCCCCTGAGCCGTTGTGATGATCGCCTGGTATCGCGTCGCCTCGTAGACCGTTGCAGACTTCTTGGTCGATGTCAACCTTCTGGCAGACGTCTCCCACGTTGCGGACTATTCTTAGTTTCCTCTCGCCTCTAACCAATGGGTGTAGATCACTTTAGTGTAGATACAAAAGAAAAAAACCCACCCTGTTGTCAATTTTTCTCTTCCTCTACTTTAAAGGACGTAGGCTGTATCAAATGAAACAATATTAGAAGAATTAAATGTATATAATTTTAATCAGAAAATGTGAACTTCTGGTGAAGAAACCCGACAACACAGGTGCGAGTGAGAGAGGTGAGCACAGTTGTCTCATTCTACAAATTTCTCGTAAAGTTAAACCAGAGAGACTATAGGAGTTACTATATCAAGTTAATTTAGTTGTGCTTATTTTCCTAGAGATGTCATGAATGGAATGCGGTCATCATACCGATTGAAATGAGACATATATTTTTATTTTTATTTATTTATTTGTAAGGTATTAATAGGAAGAGAAGGTTAGAAATTTTTGCACAGAGGCCTTTTTATTCAGGCTTGCGGTTCTTTTACGAGCATCAAAATCTTCTAACTCGAGACCTATGGCTTAATGTCCTTCCTGGTGGACTTTTCCATCCTAAAAAAATCCATCGACCACGGCCTGGTTTAAACCCGCTGCCGGCAACATAAGTAATACCGCTAAAATAAAAACTAATAAAAAATCTATGTCTTTATCATATTCCTTACATAACACGTCCAACTACTCAGATCTCACTGGCACTATCGTACCTGGAGATTCATGGCCACGCGGATATAAGCTCTCATTACAACCCTATCATTCACGACCTGTATAATTCATCTTTGTCAAATCATGGTTAATATTACCTCCAATCTCATTCTTCGCCTACCTTCTGGGCGCTTTCCATTGTTTTCCTACATTAAGTTTCCATTCCTCTCTTTTTTTTCTTCATTCGTGCCCCACGTCCTGAGCATAACTAACTAACTCACTGGCGCTATCTAACCCGCAGGTTCATGGCATCGCAGACATACGCTCTCCACACATCCCTATCCTGAGCTAATGTTTTTCAATCTTTTACTGTATAATCCATTTCCCTAAAATCATTTTTGGTCTACCAACTGGTTGTTTTCTCTCTGATTTTGCTACAAGAAGCTTCTATGCAAGTCTTTCATTCCCCATACGTGTCACATGTCCTGCCCATCGCAGTCTACGAGACTTACCTGTTCATATTATATCGGGCTTCCTATACATGTCATGTAGCTCACAATTATTCAATTTTCTCCATTCACCTGTCTTCATCACTTTTTTCACAAAAATTGTCCTAAGAACTTTATTCTCAAATATTTATAATCTCCTTTCCTCCCCTAAAGTAATAGCTTCACTGTGAAGGTTGTCCGTTTATATAAAAGCGGGTGCCGCGCGACAATGCTTGACAATGATTAACATGCGGAATTATTATAATGGTGGTAGTCGGCATCTTTGTATTTAATTGTATATACAGCTGCGGGGAAAGAAAGCGAGCCGCTGGACAACAATCATAGTGGAGTCGATAATAATGTAACTGGTTGAATAACAGTTTTATAAATTTTCAATTTAACATTTTTTTTAAAGAAGTTGGGACGACAAGATTCCCTGTAATGCATAATAGCACGCATTTCCAGAATTGAGCCTAAGTTTAATTTCTTTGTGCATATCATTCCTATTTATAATTATTGTTCCTAGGAATTCGATCTCGCAAATCATGGTTAACATTATTTCCCATTTCATTCTTGGCAACCTACTGGACGCTTTGCCACTGTTTTTCTTACGATAAGTTTCCATTCCTCTCTTTTATTCTTCATTCGTGCCACATGTCCTGCACATCACCGCCTAGGAGAGTTAAGTGTTTTTACTACATCTGTTTTCTCATGAAGAGCTTATAGCTCACTGTTATAAGCACAAAGTAAAATTGACTTTTTTTTTACACTTTTCGATATTCTGATTACGTTCGGAACATATTTCGATTCCTGGTAACGTTGTACTAGGAAGAATTAATTAAATTTGATTTTAAAATGTTAAATTTTTAGATTCACAACACGAAATACATATCGATAAAATTTAGGCACAATTATACTCTTTCATGTCTACCGCTGTGGTCTCGAGGTAGCGTGCTGCCTTTTCACGCAGTGGGCCCGGGTTCGATCCCCGGTCGGGGCAGTTTTTCTGGGTGAGGTTATTATCGGGGTTTTTCCTCACCTGTAAGACAAATATCAGGAAAACGTTAAGGCTCAAACGGTCCCCGAAATCGTATGGCCATCATCATCACCCTTATCATCATCATTCTTCACCGGTGTGGAAAGCAACGGGAAGTTACCACATCTATAATTCTCTAGTAAAGCTGCAAGCATAGCATGAAAATGCTATGATTGCAGTGAAGAACCTACCTTCGGGCAGAATTACTATGGATGGATACTCTTTCATAAGGTATAACATGCAATAATACTTGTTTTTACGACATTCAATTTGTTTATTGTTTCAGGGAAAAGAGTAAGTTCGAAAATTAAAATTCGAGCTCTATTAAAGAGATCAGTTATTCATCATCTCGAAATACTCAATTTTGACTTCTAAATCATGTGAACAAGTATAACACTGTTCGACTATGTTATCTTCACAAGAAATCTGATTAGTAAATCTAGTGCATTTTTTCATACTGAATTCAGATATGTAGTCAGAATTTTTCCATCAGATACAGTTTTTTGTGACAGCTAATTTTTTAAAATTGATTTTAGCAATCTCTTTGACCTTAAAAATGGACTTTTAGGACTTTCACTTAGACTTCTTACCGGAAAATCTTGGGCCTCTCTCTGATGAACACGGTGAGCGTTTTCATCATCAAATTTCCACAATGGAAAAGAGGTACCAAGGCAAGTGGAGTTCTAATATGCTGGCTGACTACTGTTGGACCAAGAAGAGAGATGTTCCAGATGCAAATTATGCCCGAAAATCACTATCTACCACTTTCTAGGTAAGTCAGAATGAGTTAGCATCCGAGTCTTTCATTTCTTTCATTTCTTCTTTCCTTTATTTTTTTTCTTCTCCAGAAAAGCCTGACCAGAGGCTATAAGATGGCAGCCCTGTCACTGCTCTTGCCTTCCTTTGGCCAGAAACCAATCGAAGGGACTATTATTATGCTTTCAAGTCTTATACGAGAATTTCCCGGAAGGATCAAACGCTGGAGGGAAAATTTTCTATAGGATCGTAACAGGCCTTGGCCTAATACTTGGAAGGAAGAAGAAGAAGGAATATATTAATAATTATAAAAAATGTAAATGAATAGGCCTATCACAGAAAAATCTTCCCTGATAGGAAAAAACTAAAATGATATTTAAATTCAGGATGAAAAATACTTCTAAAATCTCATATTTTTATTCTTGTGAAAGAAAAAAGTTCATTTTTGTCGACCAGTGTAATCTTTGACCACTGAAACACCTTGTACAATGAAATATGGAGAGAATATGGAATATGTAAGTGTGGCTGGATATAGAATATCGCTTTGTTAATGAAGGTCATGAGCGCTGTTTGGGAATCATGATATCCATCGGCTTTTGTTTCTATAGACTGTTTCATAATTTTTATTGTACACTAGCGTACCCGGCAGACGTTGTCCTGCCCGAACTTTCAATTCTCGTCATGGGCGGACGATAAAAATATGTTACTTTTTTACCATAAAATTCAGCAATTAGGATATAATTAGATATTATTAAATAAGTTCGCAAGAAAACCTCTTACAGCCTTCTGTTGTAGCTCAAGAAGTGTGAATGATGACGTCACACAGTCATGAACATTATAGCCTATTTGTACCCTCCTTTGCAGATAAGTTAAGAACCGTCATATAACAATTATATTAGAGCGAAAAAAAAAGATAACTTGATGAGAGTGAGTCAAAACAGTTTTTTTTAGCTAGATTTAATTTCTGACCCACTATGCACCGGTCCCATACTGGCCGACATTCCATGAGAAAAATTTCTTCCCCCGCAGAGACTCGAACAAGCATAAGTCCCGTAGTTCTGCGCCAAGACTTCTTGACTTAACCACTCGGCTACGGCGCGAGACTCTTGGTATCAATGAAAGACAAAAATGTTTTTTGTGAGATATCCGTGCTGTCGCGGACTTTTTTGTAGAGCTTTTTGAGATACTCAATTCTGTGTACATTAATTTTGTGTATTTCTTATGGTTTAGGCAGCGTAAGCCATTTAAGCGTCCAAAGAGCTACTCTTTTCACGTTTTCCACTACAGAGGACGATTTTTAAGGGTGTAGAAGTTGAGTATCACAACTCTCTTATAGCCTATGTTCAACCAGGGAATCTCGCGAACATTTTGCAGAAAAACCCATCACAATCGGATCAACGGTATGGCCGCGCATAAAGTACGAACAAACAAACATACAAACAAACGAACATTAATTTTTATATATAACATTTCTAAGCTTTTAAGAGCCAAATCAGTATATTACAATTTGAAGTGTTATCCATATTTAAAAAAAAACATATTTTTTGCGCGATAGTGCGTTTTGTCTTACTTACAGCAATGGTGACCATGATTGAAAGTTTAACTTCCTACATTTCGGGGTTGCCAACCTAAATAACTATACTGTAATATTACATATTACAAAACGCGTATGGGAAGTAAAACCATTGCCCTCTGTCTACACTACATTCAATGTATTTACAAAAAAATATCCAAAAGGTGGTGTTATTATACATTATACGAAAAAAAAATCACTGTACTTTAAATTTTCTGAACTTTATTTGAAACAATATAAAACAATAAATACGTACTTTCTGCCATTTTATCAATGAATTGATGCTACATCCTCCTGTACTTTCAACTAATAAACATTGTCCACACTGTTAACGTTAGTCAGTTGTTTATAATGAACGCTAATATTTCCAACAAAGATGTTATTACTTACTTACTTACTCACTGGCACTATCGAACTCGTAGGTTCATGGCAGCGCGGACATAAGCTCTCCATACACCCCTATCCTGAGATGAAGTTTTCCAATCATTCCCTGTATAATCTACTTCCCTCAAATCATACTTAATTTTATTCTCCCACCTCATTCTTGGTCTACCAACTGGGCGTTTTCCTTCTGGCTTTCCTACAAGAAGCTTCCATGCAAGTCTTTCATTCCCCATACGTGCAACATGTCCTGCTCATCGTAGTCTACGAGACTTAACTCTTCTCATTATATCGATTTCCTATAAAGACCATGTAGTTCATTGTTTAATAGTCTTCTCCATTCACCTGTTTGTTCTCTTTGGTCCAAAATTTTCCTAAGTACCTTATTCTCAAATACTTGTAATCTCCTTTCCTCCCTTAAAGTAAGAGTCCATGTTTCGCACCCATATATTATAATTGGTAGAATAATAGTTTTATATATTTTCAGTTTAACATTTTTTGAAAGGAGTTAGGAAGTCAAACGTCTCTGCAATGGATAATAGCACGCATTTCCAGAATTGAGCCTATGTTTAATTTCCTTGTGCATCTCATTCCTGTATGTGATTATTGTTCCTAGGTATTTGAATTCAGCCACTTCCTCAAAATTTCCCTCATTTGTCATTAGCTGTCCATTTCCATTATATAATGTTATTATTTTACTATTATTATTTTGAAAACGCCATCGCGCAAAATGGTTCGTACAACGCACATTTGTGAAGTGTTGTACAGAATCTCGGAAAATAAAAACCTCGCTGTCGCTCGGTTTTAATCATTTTCCTCGTTTCTGTAAAAACCACTTCCCAACCTCGCATCATAACATACTATTATTGTGCTATATTAATGAATAGGAACAAGATTTCAAATCTTTCGATTCATCATATTAAAAAGGCAATCTCCAATCTCTGAAGTCACCTGTCGTTTGTTTACATTATGATGGGGCTTTTTTATTTGACTCCACTGCATTTGAATTGTTTCGGATTCCGCGCTAGGTGGATGTATGGCTTTAATTTATTTCATTTTCAACTTACGTAACACTTTGGAAGACCACTTTATGTAAATGTGTTCTTGAATAGTGTAAACTGATGAATTTTCCGTTCTACACTCACATTATTATTATTATTATTATTATTATTATTATTATTATTATTTTGGAGCTTGTAAGTACTTTTAAGTGTCCCCTGAGTACGGCACTAACGTTCTGCAGGGTTTGTCCTTTGGAGGTGCTGCCTCCTTAAAGCCTTTGGACTTGCTTCCTTGTGTTTTATCTCCACAAGGAGGATTGCCTCTGCGCCTTTTGCCGTTGAGGACTTCAATCTTGTTTTCCCTTTGTCTCTTATTTAATCCCCAGAGATTGGGTTGCCAATTCCGCCATTTTCACCGTTCCGATATTTCTATCTCCACCGTGTCTGCAGTTGAGGTCTTCCTGGAAAGAACACTTAGCCAGGATGAATGAGAAAACAATACGAAAGGCAGCATACAACTATTCACCACGAGGAAGAAGAAGCTTGGGAAGGTAAGAGGTTCAATGATTTTAGCTGGAATTCTTTTAAAGTTAGGAGGATATGGGCTTCTTCGGGTATATAATTTATTGATAAAAATTGGTTGTAAAATAAAAAAGGAAACAACAGCTATTTGGAGCCGGAACAGGCTAACAAAAAAGCCTAAATCGTGACGAAGGAGATCATCATCTTCATCACCATCCTCATGGTAGGCCTTCGGCCTGTTCCACTATTCCACTCTCAGAATTCATATTCCCACCGGCTTCTAGGACATCCCACATCTCTTTAGCCTTGAGGCTGGTACAACAGTGCTTGCTCTGTTAGCCTAGAAGAGTTCATTCTTAATATGTTCATGCCGAAGGAGATGACTATATATATTATCAGTATTATTATTATTGTTTATTTATTTATTTGAGAGTTATGAGTAATACCTTAGGCCTATACGTTATGACAGTACCAATAAGAACATATGGATCTGAAAAGCGGCCCATGAATAGAGCAAGTAGAAGGTTAACAGAAAAGATGGAAGTGAAAATTTTAGGTATGTTTCTAGTTATACAATAAAGGATGTAGGCTCTATCAAATGAAACAATAAGAGAAGAATTAAATGTATTTAATTTTAATCAGGAAATATAAACTTAATTGGTACGCACATATAACACGGATTAATTCAGTTAGATTTACAATTCAGAGAATGTTATACCATTTACAAGGTCGGAGGGACGTTGAACGACCCAGAAGAAGAAGTGAAGATTAAATATCCTGAGAGCAAAACAGTAATTATGCTTACCATGAAGTACTGTCCAGTTCTGGATACTGTAGCCGTCTTGGTAAAAACAAAGGTGCGTGGCAGGAGTGGGGGAGGAGACTAGAAGTCATGCAAAAAATATTTTCTTGTTAATAATATTGATAATAATAGGATCTGTTATAGATTATATAATCAACAAACAAAATTCTCAATCAAAATTTCAAGTTATAATAATTTAATTTTTGTTTTTGTTTACTAAAATAAATTGATTGAGCCCGGATGAACTCTAATAATTCAGTAAAGCATATGTTCATTGTGAATTCTGAAAGAAGGAAGGAAGGTTGGACGACCAATGATCACACGGCTGGATTATTTTGAGAATAAACTGAATGTCATGAGTGTTAGGAAGGCAAATGAAATGGAATCATTGAGAAACATTCGGCACCACACTATTCGAAACATGATGGCAGAAGCCTTGCGAGATAATGGATACACAGTTTATGAGGAGGAAGTTTATGGTGTGGCCACTAATGGGAATAATAGACGAATAAATATTATTGTATTCACGTTGACTTTCACGGCCGGAGTTGCTATGATGATCTTGAAGATTTTTCGGGCTGTAGGCCGTGGTCGTGAGGCTTGTAGTTCCCCGACGTTTCGCCAGAGACTGTGGATGCCAGATGCAGTCTCTGGCGAAACGTCGGGGAACTACAAGCCTCACGACCACGGCCTACATCCCGAAAATCTTCATCAAGATCGTTATATATATTATTGTATTTAGATCATCTTCTAAAATGGGTATGATATTATACAATTCGTTTTGAAACTCAGAGTGGTCAATCTGGGGATTTTTTCTCTGAAAGAAAGCCATATATGAGCCAACAGTTGACTATTACAAATACTATTTAACTCATGTCGCAAATGGTAGTCAATGACCAATCACATTTCAATGAATTCTGTTTTACACCAATGACAGTCGTGTTTCACCTCGCTCTTTATCGATTTCTCTTTATCAGCTCCTGCTTTTGTGATAAACAAAGCTCCGCCTTTTTTAATATTCTGAACAGGTTAGACTATTATCTTTCTCCAGCAAATACTTTGAATATAGCAAATAATGAATAGATTCTGTGATTTTACTGAGTTGTTTATTCAAAATATAAATGATTAACCTATAATGTTGATTATAATAGTTTGATGTGTTTCATTATTTCTCCACTAGAGTGCATTCTTACAATATTGCGATCCTATTTAGCAATAAATAATATGATCTAGTTGCAGTGAATATACATAACCCCACATTTCTAATTTGTTTTCAAACATCGCCGTTTACATTAACTATATAAATATTTTAAAACACCGGTAACTATATTCAAATAATTATGTTTTAGTAAAGAGCTTAATTTTATTCGTTAAATAGTCCTAACAAATGCCACTCTCGATTTCCAAATTCTCTACATAAATTCACTCCTCACTTCGTGAGTCGTGAAATTTATCGATAATTTAGAAATCACTGGTGGCATTACTTATGATAAATACCAATTAGATAGTATAACTATCACAGGATTGATGATCGAGGCAAGAGGTACTATACCAGGACTATATCTGACTAGCTAAATTTTGGAATTCTTTAGATTTGGATAAAGTGTATATTTCTAAAATTTCCATAGCTGCCATCAGAGGATCAATTTCAATTTTAAGAAACCATCTTTACAAAATTTATAATTTATTGAATGTACTTCAATTACAATTTGAAATTTTTTATGTATTTACAAAATGTATTTCATTCATTTCGAAAATCGAAAATTAATTGTCTCTATCACTTTGTTCTTGTGGCAATCCTCTAATGAGGAAAGTTTTATGTAATAAAAATTCCTAAGATTCCACCAGGATTGTAACGCCGGAGATAATTATGATTATTATTTATATGTATTTAACTATGTAAATAAAAATAAAATAAATTTAAATCTCACCCATGACATTTCTAGATCCATTACAGAAGTCTGGTTGATCGGAAATTAACATTTTGCTTCGGTTCATGGATCACTTTTGCACGATATATCGGGTAAGTATCCGAACTGTCCACTCCAGAAGCCGCCTGGGGGAAAACTCTTTCACATATAAACCCCCTCCCACCCATGTTCTCTGGTTTGTTTTTAATCCCAGAGATTATAGACTCTCTCCTATTTCCATAGCAGCCATGTCTAGATCATATTATCTGTTCCCTGCTTCTGCTATCCAAAGCCTCCTACTGCAGTGAAAAAATTAAAACTCTCGAAAATTTACACGAAAGCAGCTAAATGCTGGATTATTAGGAATTACATAGCACTGGGCCAATCCCGTGGGCGGTATTACTTACTGTATTTTATTCAAAATACAGAGTGATTTATGTATGTCTGTTATCTGACTAGAGACTCAACATTTATATTTGAAATATTGAAATTAAGATATTTTTCTCTTAATGTTTATACAGAGTGGAACAGAACTTGGAGATACAGCACTTTTACTTACCCAATATCTTTTCAAAGTCGTATAGAACAACAATGCACATGCGCCAGAGTTTATGGAGCCAGCGATAACCCACCATTGAACCACATATCGATTATAATCCTTGCCTAGTGGGTTATCGCTTCTCGCCACATATAGATTATTATTGCTACCATACTAAAGTTTATACAGCTTACGCTAGATGACAGCACGTGCTATGAAATTTGAATGCCCAATCTTTGCAATAAATCCCCAAATCTATGTTAAATAAATATATTAATAATATTAAAATTACCAAACCTTTATTAAAATGGGTGTACACTTACTTATCACTTCTTAACGCCATTCCAACCAGCGATAACCCAAACCAGCGATAAAATACATAGACTAAGTTATATACTCTGTGGAGAAAATAGCAGTCAGCATCACAATATTGTCAAATAGTGTCATAATGTTATGATTTGCGTATTTAAGTAAATACTTAATATTGTCAAATAATGTTATAAAAATTGTTTGAAAATGTTAAATAATGTTAGTAAATACAGAAGAAGAGCTATAGTTTACAACAATATAATTGAAAAATCAAGCGCTAGTAGAAGTGCAGTTGAGCCATTGATTTTTATAAATATTTAGGTTAGGCTAGCTTTTAGTTTCTTATACATATCCATCCATCCATAGTAATTCTGCCCGAGGGCAGGTCTTTCACTGCACTCATAGCATTTTCATGCTATGCTTTGCAGCTGTACTAGGGAATTGTAGGTGTGGTAGCTTCCCGTTGCTTTCCACACCGGTGAAGGATGATGATGATAAGGATATGATGGCCTAATTTCGGGGACCGTTTGGGTCTTAACGTTTTTCTGACATTTGTCTTACAGATGAGGAAAAACCCCGATAAAAACCTCACCCAGAAAAACTGTCCCGACCGGGCATCGAACCCGAGCCCGCTGCGTGACAAGGCAGCACGCTACCTCGAGATCACAGCGGTGGACCTTATACATACAGTATAATTTATTTACATACATGTAATTTAATATTGCCTAAATGCCATTCTATTTATTACTTTCACAGATTAGAGTAATCGAAATAAGTTAGGTTAGCTTTTAGGTTATTATACGTGTATTCTAATAAATTATATTATAAATTTCGAAGATTATGTCATAAATAAGTGGTATCTATTTATTGAATATTTTGTAAGGGCTAATTTGCCGTTGTTCATTTTCCAGAAATACGCACGATGACGTATCGATTATTTTTGACAATCGATTCAGTTAAACAATTTTTTCTTAAGAAACTCTAAGTGAGTATGACTATTCCTCTATATTTCAATTTACTGATGAGGAAGATAATATAATAACATTGTTTATCTAATATATTAAGTATATTTGACTTCCAATCAAAAAGTTTGTATTTACAAGATAAATAATCTTTATAATAACAATTATGACCTTATTCATTATTATTGTATCTACAGTTGTGATAACCTTAGCCTCAATTCTATCAAAAAAAAAATAGTTGAAGACCGAGAAAAATCCCACGAACTCAAATAAATAAAAATGAAATAAAACTTAATTTAAAATAAAATAATAAAGAAGACACATCACTCCGAGGAAAATTACACAAAAAAGTATTCTTATAAACAAAATTCTCGTATACTCCGCTAAAAAAATTAATGCAAATCCCCCTCTTCTATATTCTACGTTAAACCCAGAAACCAACTCCGACTCCCCTTCGGCGAAATCAAAGGTAGTTCGGTTGGTTTCAGCTAAACAAGAAGTAAATCAAAGTAAAGATAGCGGCAAAGTTAAAAAAATAAATCATAAATAATCCTGAAATACATTAAATATTGTCAATTGTAGCTACCTACTAAAAAAATAAAAGATAATCAAATTAATCCTAATCTTACCTCATAAGAAATTGTTTAAGCTACTGCCGGGGATGTGATTTTTATTAAATTTCAAACTCTTAGCTATGTAATTTTGGAAATATATCATTTTGAAATACAGCAGTGCTCTTTTATTGCAATAAAATATTTATTCTATTTTCTCATCTCTATTGAAGAAAACGTGTTTTCACCCTGGACTAACATCTGAATGTCGAATCTGATGTCACGACCACAATGGCAGCCACTTCCTTCAGGTAATATAGGAAATAGTGCTTCATAAATTGTTATTTTACAGGTTTGTTTCTGGATGGTCCGCAAATGTGTTTCATGTTTTCATCTACGACGTTCCTAAATTTCATTTAAAACCAAAATTATCTCAAAATTCGGATGCCCACTTTTTGCGCCGTACGCCAATGAATTTTATTAGTGTTAGACATGTAGATTTACCTATGGATCGTGATAAAAATGCTTTTAATGAATTACAATATATATATATATATATATATGATATGAAAAGAAAAAAGAATGCTTGAGTCGGGATTTGAACTCGAGTCTCTAAAGTCTGTACCTTTAGCGCTCTAACCAACTGAGCTACCCAAGAATTCCAAGACAAACATACAATTTTCTTATACATGTAGTATTCTCAATTCACACAAGAGGTAGCGGAAATTTCTTTCAACTGCCATCTAGCGGCTAACATAACAGTTAAGCAAATTATTAACTTAGAGTATGGGTCCATGTACAAATGACATAGAACAAAATATACAGTTTTTAGAGGAAAATTAATTTGATTTATTTTCTGATAAAGTATTTATATTTTTTACAAGACATTTCATCTGTCCAAAAAAGGGAAATTGTGTTTTAAACGTTTGCGCTAATTCCCTCCATTCCCCCAAATGACTCTGAAAGCTAGAATGTGTATGCTAATGTTTTACAACATTCCTACATAGGATTCTCTCGTTTTAAATTCTGAAAGCGTCCTCATTGCCTTACACAGGTGTTCTACATGCATTCATATCTCTAATGGCAAATATCAGCATTACGACCTCTCGCTCACACATTCAGCATACTGATTATTTTTTAATGTAATGCTGTTTTAAACTGGATTTCTCAGTAAGGTACAGTTGGTTATTATGTTCGTACCCTCCACTGCGCATGAAATGCTTTCTCAGATCTGAAAAGTGCACCGCTGTGGTCTCGAGGTAGCTGCTGTCTTGTCACGCAGCGGACCCGGGTTCGATTCCCGGCCGGGGCAGGCTCCTGGGTGTGGGGTTTTCAGGGTTCTTTCTCACCTATAAGACAAATGTCAGGAAGCTTAGGGCCCAACGTTCCCCGAAAATCATCAACATCCTTCACCGGTGTGGAAAGCAACGGGAAGCTACCACACCTATTTTTTAGAGGAATTAAACCCAATGGGTACAATTAGGATACTACACACACCCAGTTCCAAGCTTGAGATTTTAAAAATCCCTTACCCCGCCAGGAAGCGAACCCGGGTCGCCGGAGTGGAAGGTAGGGACTCTACCGACTACGCCACAGCGACGACCTATAATTCCCTAGTAAAGCTAAAAGCATGGCATGAAAATGCTATGATTGCAGTGAAAGACCTGCTTTCGGGCAGAATTACTATAGAATAGATCTGGCAAGTTACTACTCGTTATAGTATTTCGACAGTCACTTGAACCTACTCAAAGGGAACTGTCAACCGTTGCATGTCGAAATTTACCTTGATATTTCTTCTAGAGTAGCGTTTTGGTGTGACAAAGCTATGTCCTAAATAAATATCCACCTTTTTAACTGCAAGGCAGTAAAATCCAGCGTTAAATCTCTCATTTAAACTGTAGGGAAATAATACAACTCATTAATTGGTAGATGGGATGACCCCCACTACCTGCCGTCCGTCCGCGTCCCACCGAGTCCATCTGCTCCGTACAGTGGGCAACCATTTCAGGATTCTAGCTTCTTCTTCTTCTTCCTTTCCAGGATTAGGTCAATGTGACCTGTTCCGGTCTCAAGTCCATCGTTTCCTTGGCCGTCCCAAAGATCTTTTCCCATGTGGTTTGTAGGTGTTGATCTTTTTGGGCAATCTTACATTGTCCATTCTTTCTAAATGTTCATTCCATTGGTATTTGTGCTCTTCTAGTTTATCAACTATTGAAAATATCTCCAGTACATTTCTTATTGATTCATTGTGTAATCTATTCTTGCGTGTACATCCTTTTACAGATCATAAAAATGTCATTTCAGTGGCTGAATGTGTGAGATAAGATTCAGATCCATACAAAAGAACAGGAATAGCCGTAATGTTATAAAACCTGAGCAGAGTTTCTCTTCGAGTCTTTCGGAGGGTTCTTCTTATGGTGCCACACATAATTTTATATCGGTTTAATTTATTATGTATATCCCAAACAGAGCTATATGTTATATCTGAACCAAGATAGTTAAAATGTGCTATCTGTTCTGTTATTTCATTATTGATCACTATTTTTTGCTCTGACTGGCAGTTTGCCCTGAAAAGCCATAATTTTATTTTTTGAAGTTGAGACCTTGAGATTATAATAGAGTCCTAATTGATTCAACATTTAGATTCTAGCTTCGAACCCTGTATATAAACGACAGATAATTTCTTGGGCACGGCCTTGGTACTTCACAACGCTTCTAAAGGAAAAATTTCGATATAGGTTTCGACGTTCAATAGCTGACAGTTCATTTGTCAGTTTGATGGTAGTTTCTATCATGCATATTAGTTCGTATAGTTTGTTATGTGATACAAGGAATCAGAATAGAATAAAAAAAATTTCATTCTGATAAAACAAAACAAAGTTTATAATAACCCCGATATCTGTATATTAATACGTGAAGAAAAAACTTTTTAAGCCCATTGCGCGCACGGAGGAGTGTGATATTTGGCATAATTAAAGTACATTTAGAGAAGGAGTGCAGGAAAATAAAATGTATGTATATGTGTTACAAATAAATTAAATTAAAATAGAATGAATTGTCTGTAAGCAATTTATGTGCATTGCTCATTCATTTGTGTACTTTCATTTGTTTACGTTCATACTGAAAGTGCATTGTTGCAAAAAGAAAATTGTGCAGCAGCAATTAGAATTGACTTACTCTCACGTATTTATTATTAGTGGTTTAAAAAAGTGAGTACATTTTATTTGTTAAATTTAAATTAAACCATGCCTATTCTTTGTTTCAGTAATTCTATTACACTCTTTATATTTACATATTCGCACGTACTTCCATTATGCCTCGACATAGAACATTGACGGGTCGGAGTGAGAGACAAAGAAGAAGACATATATATTCCCGTACCCATAATTATAAGCCAAATGCAAATTTAAATAGTATAAATAGTAAACAAATGTCAAATGACGCGCGCTATTGCTTTTTTAAATATGGCTTAGTCAAGCTATACCACATATTTCCTATCGTTCGTATTTTTAAAATACAACGAAATAATGCATAATGAAGTATTTGTGACAAACGTAAACATTTGATGAATTGATGTCGAATTTCGACCACTGGGCGAGAACTAGTAACAGATAAATTGATGAAACCTGGCTATTCAAGTGCAAATAACCTATGAACCTTGTAATCATTTCGTGCTACCATATGTTAGCCAATAGGTTTATACACTCTTCCGCCATATAGCTGCTTCACTTTATTGTCCACCTGCATAATAATATTTAAAAATAATATATTCTAAACAAAATAGACAAATATAAAGTCGTTTGAGACATGTTGGTTATCTTTTAAATGTAACACTCTCGTGGATTATCTTTTTAGTTTTCAGCATATTCTCGCAAGATAGGCCTACCTATGTTATTTTACCCATAATTGTGTTCGAATGTTAATACGATGTTTTAGATTACTTCTGTTTCAAAGTTTCTCCAATTTTCTAATATTTGCCTTACTTACTTGAACAAAAATTATGCGCAAGGAAACACATACACACATACATACATACACACACATATATACACTGCTCAAAACAATTAGAGGAACACTTGTAATAAATTGAATAAGTAATTGTTTTTAAAGCTGTGATGCTGAAAGTTGGACAACATGTAAATTTAATTATTAATTTTATCATTGGATACAAATTTTAAAGATCCATGGCCTAAATACAGAGAAATTACCTCAAATAACAAATATAGAGATTTTTTTTTTATTTTGGAAGGCACTGACCACTTCTAATTGGTAAGCTTCCTGATGTTGCTATAGTGACGAATGTTGATTATTGCCTTGTTTATTGAAGTCTCTGACAAAATGAGGCATTAAATGAGTTTGAAGTGTATCATGCTCTACATCTTTTACGACAAGGTCAATCTCTGCGATAAGTGGCTAGAGAGCTTGGGGTTTCTCTTTCCGTGGTGTCCAGGCTACGCAACAGGCACAGAGAGACAGGTCAGTATTGTAGAAGACGTGGCCAGGGCCGTAAATTTAAAACAAGCCCCCAGGATGACAGATACGTTGTTCTTTCTGCTCTTCGACAGCGTACAAAAACTGCAAAAGACCTGCAGAATGACCTTCATAAGGTTTCCGGAATCCGGGTTTCAGACCAAACCATAAGGAACAGATTAAGGAAAGAGAATATTCGTCCAAAAAGGACCGTTAAAAAACCACGCTTAACAAATGGGCATAAGGCAGCAAGACGTACGTATGCTGAAAACCATGGTGATTGGAACCTGAACCAGTGGGAGTCTGTGCTCTTCTCGGACGAATCCAGGTATCGTCTTGCGCGTTGTGTTGGTCGATTGAGGGTGTGGGGACGGCCAGGAGAAAGATTTTCTGCAGAGGCTGTACAGGAAATTGATAGATTCGGAGGAGGTTCCATAATGGTATGGGCCGGAGTCATGTACAACAATCGTACGGACCTTGTACTTGTTCCCCAGCGACTGAATGCTGTCCGGTATATCGAGCACGTTCTGGAAGAGCATGTAGTACCTGCTGCCATTGGAGTAGGCCCTATATTTCTGTTTATGCAGGATAATGCCAGGGCACATTCTGCGGCCGTCACCAGGGATTTCCTGAGGAGGAATGAAATTGAGGTAATGGAGTGGCCAGCGGTCAGCCCAGACCTCAACCCTATTGAACACTTGTGGGATCTTCTAGACAGGAAGGTCAGGAACCGACATCAAGCTCCACAAACTCTGCAGCAACTTGGAGATGCTCTGAAGGAGGAATGGGAGAATATCCCGCAAGAGGAAATCCAGAATCTTATTGGGAGCATGCCACGAAGGTGCCAAAGTTTCATTAAATATCGTGGAGGCCATACACTATACTAACTCTATATAACGAGTGTTTAACTTTGAAAAATAAACACAAGATTCAATAGCTTACATAGCGGAATTATTTGAAAAGTTAATTGTCAGCGTTATTCATTTGTTTTTACTGACATGAGCAATAAATAAATAAATAAATAACCACAAATAATGTACTTTATTAATTTCATGTTTGTACCTTTATCCAATGAAAAAATATTTGGATATTTAATAGTGTTCCTCTAATTGTTTTGAGCAGTATATATATATATATATATATATATATTCATCCATCCATAATAATTCTGCCCGAGGACAGGTCCTTCACTGCAATCATAGCATTTTCATGCTATGCCTGCAGCTTTACTAGGGAATTGTAGGTGTGGTAGCTTCCCGTTGCTTTCCACACCGGTGAAGGATGATGATGATAATGATAAGGGTGATGATGATGATTATGATGGCCATATGATTTCGGGGACCGTTTGGGCCTTAAAGATTTCCTGACATTTGTCTTACAGGTGAGGAAAACCCCCGATAAAAACCTCACCCAGAAAAACTGCCGGACCGGGGATCGAACTCGGGCCCGCTGCGTGACAAGGCAGCACGCTACCTCGAGACCACAGCGGTGGATATATCGTCATTCACATGGTGCTATAATAATTTGTCATCATCATCATCAACAATCACGGATTAAGCCCTTATGACTTGTTCCAGTCTCATAGATTCTCATTCAAAAAGTTGAATCCATCTCTTTTTCGATCTACCAACATTCCTGTCTCCTTTTGGTTTGTATTATTTATTTAATGCAGGGCACTTGAAATACATATCATTCACCCAAATGACAGACCTTATTAGCATATTTGTAATAAATATACACAATAGAAACAGAAACATAAACACTATAAAAATATAGGCAGAATAATATTAAGTAGATTAGGGGGTTTGCAGTGACAGCATTTTCCCTCTTGCCTCCCAGTAAGCATTGATAGTGTGTAGCAGAACAGTGGAGTAGGTGAGCAGAATCCATATTGGCACCAGTCCTACACAGCATGCAGAGAGGATTGTTCAATATTCCCAGACGATGAAGGTGGGTAGCGAGGCAGTCATGTCCTGTTGCAATCCGAAATTTTGCAACAGCTTCTTTTCGTGGCCAATCTGGTACTTCAAAAACAATTTTATTTCTCCATTGGTCCTTTCTAACAATGCCAGATGGTATTCAGATTTTATCTTGGAGTGGATAACGGTGGCAGATCTATGGTAAGGAATTTCTTTCATGGGTGCTTGTAGAATTTGAGTGTCTCGTTTTGCAAGAAAATCTGCAGCTTCATTTCCTGCGATCCAACAGTGTGATGGTATCCATTGTCGTGCAACTCGTTTTGGAAGCAAATAAGGCTGTTGATGAATTCTCCTTTTCGTTTGTAATTAGGTATAATGTATGGTATGCATTCATCTTTCATTATTTGAACACGTTCTATCCAGTTTTTTTCTACATTCCTTTATTTTATCTAAAAGTTTAAAACTATTTAACTCATTTCTAATATCGTCACTTCTTTTATCTAGACGTTCGCAGGGCAACTACACTTCTCAGAAATCTCATTTCAGCTGCTAATAATGTGTATTTATTATGTTTGTTCAAATTCATGTAGACTGTTATTTGCAGTCTAATCCTCAGAAACCGAAGTAAATGGTTCGCAAGGTAACGCTTAAATTCCTTTTGGGAATTTGCATATTCAAACGTTCAACTGGAGCAATGTTGCTGCAGTTTCTTGTAGTTTTCCATAGTCAAGACAATTAGTAGACTACCATGACCCATTTAGCCATTAGTAATTATTTTATTACACTTGCAATTAAATCAGTGAACTTCTACATGAAACGCATTACAGACACTTTTTTACGAACACGGATACCCTAACTGATTATTATACCCAATGAAGAACATTTTGAAGATCAAACAATATTAATTCTGTGGCACCATGCATGAAACCAATAACCCTCATTTACGTAGTTCTGAGAAAATGAAGATTCATGCATGGAGGTTTCTATCTGAAGTGAACCTCCAATGTGTTGCCATCTCTGGATCTTCTGTTTAACTAATTGTACAGCAATCAAAATTTGAGGGATGATAAATGACAGCTCCAATATTACATTAATAATATTAACTCATGTTTTTTTTTTAATTTGAGGGTTATGGGTTTTATTTTATTACACTTGCAATTAAATCAGTGAACTTCTACATGAAACGCATTACAGACACTTTTTACGAACACAGATACCCTAACTGATCATTATACCCAATGAAGAACATTTTGAAGATCAAGCAATATTAATTCTGTGGCACCATGCATGAAACCAATAACCCTCATTTACGTAGTTCTGAGAAAATGAAGATTCATGCATGGAGGTTTCTATCTGAAGTGAACCTCCAATGTGTTGCCATCTCTGGATCTTCTGTTTAACTAATTGTACAGCAATCAAAATTTGAGGGATGATAAATGACAGCTCCAATATTACATTAATAATATTAACTCATGTTTTTTTTTTTAATTTGAGGGTTATGGGTTTTATGCATGGTGCCACAGAATTTATATCTATAAAAATTCCTAAAATTATAATATGTACTAAAAAACGAAAATGATAATTCATGTGAAAATTATAATGTGAAATGGATTCTTCCTATGTTATTATGTATATAGATGTAACTTTAGGAGAATATTTTTGCTCTTAATAAATAATTGGGTTGTACTATCAGTACAATGTACATGAACTGCGGCCAGGAAGTAAAGCAGAGGATAGCAATGGCAAAAGAAGCTTTTAACAAGAAGAGAAGCAACTGCGGACCTTTGGCAAAAGAATTACGGAAGAGGCTAGTGAAGTGCTTTGTGTGGAGTGTAGCATTGTATGGTGCAGAGACTTGGACATTACTATGAAATGAGGAAAAGCGACTGGAAGCTTTTGAGATGTGGATATGGAGAAGAATGGAACATATAAAATAGACAGACAAAGTAAGAAAATAAAGATGTGCTAGATATAGTGGGTGAAAGAAGAACAATGCTGGAACTCATAAATAAGAGGAAATGAAATTGGATTGGCCACTGGCTAAGAAGAAACTGCCTGCTGAAGGATGCCCTAGAATGAATGGTCAATGGAAAGAAAGTTAGAGACAGTAAAAGACATCGGATGATAGACAATATTAAAAGAAATGGTTTGTATGCAGATACAAAAAGGAAAGCTGAGTTAAGGAAAGAGTAGAGAACACTGAGTTTGCAGTGAAAGACCTGCTCTTGAGCAGAACACTATGAATGAATGCATATTACATATGTACTAATGTGTAGCAACGTCATAAAAATAACTTCAAAGTATAGGCCTAAAGAGTATTAGATGTTAAGTATGCCTTGAAAAGACGCTTAAATAGTATAGCAGGAAGTTGTAGAATGAAGGCTTTCACCGTCTGTATTCATTGTATTAGAAGATTTCGGTCTGTAGGGCCGTGGTCCATAACTGATGCTTTCCCAGACATTTCTCCCATGACTGCGGACGACATCTTCAGTGGCGAGTTCTTCTAGATGGTATTTCCCCAGGGCTTTCTTCTTACTGAGTACTTCCAAGCTTCTAATTTGTAAATAACTCTCCTCCCCATAGATGCGGTTATTTGTAGAATGCAGTTTTTCACTGCCTGTAGTCATTGTATTAGATAATTGCGGGCTACAGAGCCTTGGTCTATAACACTGGTAAACACGATTTTTGTCTCAAGAGTACCAACAGTTGTACTTAATGCAGTTTTTTATCGTGTTTTCAAATATGTATTCGGAATTTCTCCATCACCCACAGTTTTTTATTTCAATTTCATTTAATGGATTTAAATAATTATTTCTTTAATAAACGTTTTTTCGTCCATTTGTTCATTGTAAAATAAAACCAAATGAGCTAACTCAGGAGATTTCAGCTATGGAAAAGAGATATCAAGGCAAATGGAATCCTAATATGCTGGCCGATTATTGTTGGTCCATCAAGATGAATGCTCCACAGGTGAAATATAGCAGAAAATCGTCATTTCTTACTTTCTAGGTGAGTTCCAATGTTCGAATATTGTGCAGTTACGAATGTAGAAAATATTAAAGTGTTTGAAATTATAAATTCCTGTCTCTCGGAAACCTTGCGTGATGGACAAAAACCGATATCATATTTGAATTCAGGAGAAAAAATACTATCAGAATCACATATTTTTCTTTCTGAGACAAAAAAAAAGTTTATTTTTTGTTGCTCAGTGTAATTGTTCTAGAACTTGCCACTGGAGATGCCCTTCGCAATCGAGGCAGAAACACCAGTTACGAACTATGGCCCGGAATCTTCTAATACAATAGCAGGAAGGTCTCTATTTTTAAAAAAAATCTTTAAACTATTACGGAATTTAATTGAGACAAATTAAAAATTATTTTAGTGATAATGAATTTGTTTATTTGGACTATTTAACTCATGCCACAAATGCTAGTCAATGACCAATCACGTTTCAATGAATTTTGTTTTACAACCAATGACAGTCGTGTTTCACCTCGCTCTTTATCGATTTCTCTTTATCAGCTCCTGCTTTTGTGATAAAGATAGCTCCGCCTTTTTGATGTTCTGAACAGGACAGAACAGTATTTTTCTCCAACAAATACATTGATTATAGCAAATAATGAACAGATTCCTTGATTTTACTGAGTTGTTTACTAAAAAAATAAATGAATAACCCGTAATGTTGATTATGATATATAGTTTGATGTGTTTCATTATTTCTCCATTTGGGTGCACTCTTACAATATTGCGATCTTATTTGGCAATAAATAATATGATCTAGTTGCAGTGAATGAACATAACCTCACATTTTTTATTTGTTTTCAAACATCGCCGTTTACATTAAGTACATAAATATTTTAAAATAACTATAGTTAAACAATGATTTGTGAGTAGAGAGCTTAATTTTATTCGTTAAATAGTCCTAACAAATGCCACTCTTGATTTCCAAATTATCGATAAATTCACTCCTCACTTCGTGAGTCGTGAATTTATCGATAATTTGGAAATCACTCGTGGCATTACGTATGATATATATTATGAGATTCTTAAGATTGCTAATGTTCTTATACATCAATTCATTCAAGGAATTAAATATGGCACTTCAGAAAAAAATCTATAAAAAGTTGTAAGTCGCTGTCAATAACGTGAATGACGTCATGAGGATTATTAATCTAAAATTTGCTTTTAATTTATATATATTTTTGTTAATTTTCTATGTAAATGTTTGTTCTTCCCACCGCTAGGGTCTTGATAGATACTTTGGAAATATTATCAACTCCCGTAATATCAAATAAGTTTACCATTTTCTTCCATAAACACTAGAGACATTAAAATTTGACTCCTTCATTTGCAGATTTCGCTCGGTTGAGGTGCTGTTTCAGTAAACACAGGAACGACAGTTTCGAGTCTCGGCGAGGTAAGTACAGAAATTTGTAGTAGTATTACATACAAGGTTCTTCTAGTGCTAATGGCAGCATATGAATCTTGCAATGTAAATTAAGGGACTAACTACATATATACTTTTCCTGTTACCAATATATTTGCCAACATAATTATTAAAATACTGTCAAATGTCATGATACATTTCCAATTAGGCTTGTACATTGTTCACAATATAAAATTATGAAATTTAATATCTGAAGGTTGTCTATTCGATTTGCTAAAAATTTAACAACGTTGTAGTAGTGGGAACTGGTTCTATTCTCAGCATAAGGTTTATTGGTAGCTGACATAGTTGTGATTATCCTATAGAGAGGATTGACTATATTGGGTTCATTCTCAATTAATATAATTATATTGTAGATATATTTTAAAATGTATATAGTGAGTTAGTTATACAGTTAGTATTATTCCAGTAGCAGAAGAGAAAATTATTTTTTGAAAGGCCTTCTATATATTTGACAGCAATTAATTGTTCAGGACGACAACCAATTATATATTTTTCACTTTCATATTGTACTGTCTAAATTAAAGTATTTAAGGCTCAACTGCACTTCTACTAGCGCTTGGTTTTTCAGTTATATTGTTATAAACTATAGCTCTTCTTCTGTATTTACTAACATTATTTAATATTTTAAACTTTTTCAAACAATTTTTAACACTATTAGACAATTTAAAAGGATTTATTTAAATATGCAAATCACAATATTTTGACACTGTCAGACAATATTCTGATGCTAACTGCTATTTTCTCCACAGAGTATATTACTTATCTATCATTTTTCTATCGCTGTTTTGGGTTATCGCCGGTTGGATCAGCGTTAGGGAGTAATAAGTAAGTGTATGCCCATTTTTAATAAACAATTGGCAATTTTAATATTATTAATATATTTTTAACATAGATTTGGGGATTTATTGCAAATATTGGTCATTTAAATTTCATAGTGACGGATAGTAATCGAGGATGATAATCGATATGTGGTTCGATTGTGGGTTATCGCTGTCTCTATTAACTCTGGCGCATGCGCACTGTTGTTCTATAGGACATTGAAAATATTTCACACTAGCTTAAGTGCAGTTTTTCCCAATTTAATATAAAGATAAGGAGAGTATCCTTAAGTAAAACTGTTCTTCAGGGTGATATTTTAATTTTTTTGTAAATATTTATTGTTAAATTAATTAAATTCATAGATATTACATTATATGTTACATAGACTTGCATAGTGTTGTACCTTGTAGAAGTTAAATATTTTTGTGATTAAATATTGTATATTTGAAATATTTAGTTCATATACCACGGATGAATGTAAATTGTATTTAGGCCTTCCACAAGTTTTATTAGTTTCGTCTATATAATGTTTTCTGAATATTTCTGGTACATCTATACATTTCATTTAGGCCTGGGAAGTTTTATGTGGTAGTAGCTATTTTTCATGTATAAATTTTTCCTAAAATTTACCCTAAGAATCATCTTGAAATATTTCAATTTCGACAGGAAGCCCTCGGAAAACTCTTGTACAATTCATAACAAAATTATAATGAAACACAGCACATTGCCCATTTTTAAAAATCTCACATACGTCATCAACATAACAGCCTGTACACAAACACATCGAAGCACTTTCCTTCCTATCTGTCGTCATCATTTCGACTCTATATCTATATTTCTTTGCTTTCTCCTTACACCCTACAAAAAGCACACAACTGTAGAAAAGGCCATCAACGGCTTTTGAATAATACATAAAAACTTCTCCCAAGGTGAAAACAGCTCTGCAGTATTTGTAATTTGTGCATATAATCAAATTCTTCCCATTAACTTTTAAAATAAGTTTCTTGTGTTCTGATTTGATGTGTTTTTTGACTTCCAAAACTGATCCTCTCCAGTCGCATCTTGCATCTGCGACTTTTGCAAAAGGACATTTTTGAGAACCGAAAGGACACTCTTCCTGATGTTTGGTGATGCGATCATGGAAGGTTTTGACTCCGCAGCCCGATGGACGGTTCACACAAGGATATTGCATTTGTTTTGAAAGGTTTTCAAGGTAGATGTTCCTTGCGTTGATGAAAGGTTGTCTGCAAGTGGGACATTTATTGAGAACCCTGCGGCAGTTACTGCAAATGTTGTGACGTCCTTCACACATGAAAACTTGGGATATCATGTATTCCATACATACAGGACATTCCAACTCTCTCAACAGGTCCTTAGATGGAGGGTCTATCCTCGTTTCAATCTGAAAATTAAAAGAAAATGCCTGATGTAAATATAAGAGTAAGCTCCATCAGAACAGTTTTATTTTGAGGGAGTTCATTTCTATTTGCTACTCTTTAGAAGATTCCGTTTTTTTTAATATTAATGTCGAACCTCCACGGGATCACCAAATAATTGGATAGAAAATATTTTATGGGAAGAAAACAAAACATGAAAAACTAGGTATTTTTTTTATTCAATACAACCGCATTGTCATTTCGACATTCTGGTATTCTCTCCTGGCATGGCGTTATTGTAATCCACTTTTAAATTTGGGGCGTCTAGAAGGCGGAGTTACGCTGCCCTGATGATATCTGATAGGTGATGATGGTAATGATACGCCAGGAGAGGCCTTAATCCTAAACTTAATTGATATGTTTATGATGATAATGATGGCCAGATGACGTTCGGGGACCCTTTGGGCCTTAAAGTTTCCTGACATTTGTCTTCCATCCATCCATAGTAATTCTGCCCAAAGGCAGGTCTTTCACTGCAATCATAGCATTTTCATGCTATGCTTGCAGCTTTACTAGGGAATTGTAGGTGTGGTAGCTTCCTGTTGCTTTCCACACCGGTGAAGGATGATGATAATAAGGATGATGATGATGGCCATATGATTTCGGGGACTATTTGGGCCTTAACGTTTTCCTGACATATGTCTTACAGGTGAGGAAAAACCCAGATAAAAATCTCACCCAGAAAAACTACCCCGTCCGGGGATCGAACCCAAGCCCGTTGCGTGACAAGGCAGCACGCTACGTCGAGATCACAGCGGTGGACACATTTGTCTTATAGATAAGGAAAAACCCAGAAAAAATCACCCAAGAAACGTGTCCCGACCGGGGATCGAATCCAGGTCTGCTGCATGGCAAGGGAGTACGCTACCTCGAGCGATGGACCGGTAAAATGTTATAATGGGGAAATTTTTCAGTGGATGTATGAAGTATTAGTTTGATTTATTTTTTCCCTGATAGTCACAAGGCTAAAAACAATGTTTCGGGAGTATTGTTTCAGAATACATTGTATTTGTGTGGAATATAATTTTTTAACTCGAAGAGATTTATATTTAAAATTCTCATTGCAGATAAATGTATAATGACATCATTGCTCATGTACATTAACTACGTGATTGAAAATTCAACAGAGAGTTGACATATTGTGTTTTAACATACGAAAAAAGGCTTATGTCCTAGTAATTAGTACGTCACGGATGGCGTGTTTAAGATCCAGTGAATAGGTATTGACGTCAGCAATGATGTAGTGATAGTGCGTGAATTAACGCATTCCGTAACAATGAGATATTGTTTGATTATACCTTAGCCATTGTCAAACTTTGACTTATACCAGTCGCATAATAATCCTAACACTAACTCCACAGGTTTTCCCTTCCCTGAGATTAATTTAGTCTCAAGGAGTATGATGTCAACGTTTGTCTACTATAGACTGCTGAGTCGAGAACAATATTATTAATTAGCAATTAATATCCTTCGCTTTTTAGTAATTGAAGATTCATCTGGCCGCCTTACAAGGGCTGCGCAGATATAGTTGGGTGGTGGGATTGCCACCTTACAGCCTCCCAACATGCTTCAGCTTTGATAACAAAATAATAGAACAAGTATCACATTTCCAATACTTAGGATGTGATATAACTTATAGAGAAAAAAAAGTAAATAAATTTCAGGCTATTCGTGGAACCATAAAAAGAACCTTAGGTCGGAAAACAAGGAAATTTCTTCTTCTTCACTTACTGGTTTAGGCAAGAGTTGCCTGTTCCGTCTTCACTAATAGATCTAAGGCCATCTCTTCCGAGGATGTCCGACATCTCTTCTTCCTCTTGGAAAATAATGGAAGATTTTATTTGGTAATCTACTTTCTTCCATTCTTTCTACATGTTCTTTCCACTGTATCTTGTTGTTAAATATCTTTTCTTTTATGGAACGGTAGAGACAAGGAAAGATACGAAACTTAAATTATATAAAATAATGGCTGTTCCTTTGTTGTTGTATGGAAGTGAAAATTGGATAATGAAATCAAGGGATAAAAGCAGGATACAGACTGCGGAAATGCTGTTTTTGCGTAATGTGAAAGGATGCACAAGAGCGGATAGAATAAGGAATGAAACTATACGAGAATAATTATATATATATATATATATATATATAAAATTGAAGATAAAATCAGCGAAAATAATAAGAAATGGACAGAACACTTAATGAGAATGAACAACGAAAGAATACCAAAAATAACCTTCCTGCATAATCCCAGAGGAACAAGAGATGTTGGCCGACCACGTAGAAGATGGACTCCACTTTTAACTTCGCCGGAACAGGCTGCATAGCCTAAACCTTGTAGTAGAAGAAGAAGCAATTAATATTAATGTTTACTACTTATTATTTGTGGGGAAAATCTAATATATAAAAATGAATGTTTGTTTGTTTGTTCGTTCGTACTTTATGCGCGGCCATACAGTTGATCCGATTGTGATGGGACATTTTGCAAAATGTTCAGGAGATTCCAGGGATGAAACATAGGCTATAAGAGAGTTGTGATACTCAACTCCTATTCTTAAAAATCGCCCTTTGTAGTGAAAAACGTGAAAAATGTAGCTCTTTGGACGCTTAAATGGCTTACGCTGCATAAACATAACTAATACACAAAATTAATGGACACAGAATTGAATATCTCAAAACGCTCTATAAAAAAGTCTGCGACAGCATATGTTTATCTCTTACGGATAACTCACAATAACCATTTTTGTCTTTCATTGATGCCAAGACGATCGAGACAAGTACGTAGATTCCTGTGCAAGTATAGCAGCGCATGGCGTGTATTCTTTTACGGATAACTCACAATAACGAATTTTGTCTTTTAGCTCATTCATGCCAAGAAAATCGAGATACGTTGATTCCCGAGCAATATCCGGGGATCAGCCCGGGGAATCTTAAATAGTTACGATACACATTTAAATAATTACTTTTCATTTTACTTATTCAACTAATCATAACAGGTATATTAATTTTTGTATTTCAGCTCATTTATGCCAAGAAGATCGGGATGAGTAGATTCCCGGAAAACGCCGGATAAACAGTCTTATGTTACATCCCCTGATTAGCCAACCCCTTTGGACTATCACTGTCACTTTTTTATGGATTCCTTCCGCTTGTTTCTGTCTTGCGCTATTCTAGTCCTCAATTTTCCTAGATGAGACTTGAACACTTCACGCCAACGCTTTTTTGTCTTCCCACTTTCCTTTCCTAGTCTGGTTTCCATAGTCACTGCATAAGTCCACTTTTTAGGTTCCATTCCGAGCACTTGACCTTCCCCATTTTCATATTTCCAACAGGCATATGCATAATAAGATGTTAATTATGTAATTTTTACCTGCTAAGTCAGTCGTCCTCACGTAAATTATTACATTTCAATTTATTCTAATATGGAGGCCTTTTGAAAACAGTGTTCCATTTTCTGCGTTTTAACTGGAACTGATGGTATTATATATACAACCTATATAACACTATCAATTCAATTTAAAACGCAAAAGATGAAACATTGTTTTCGAAAGGCCTCCATATTAGAATAACTTGAAGAAGTTTAATAATGTACTTGAAGGCGACTGACTTAGCAGGTAAACATTATATAATTAACATCTTATTACATAACCTCAACGGTGCTTATATGCATTTCAAAAGGCATAGGCAAATAGAAAAGAAGAAGAAAAATAAATAAATATTGGGTAAATTGAAACAACTGTAACCAAAAGGTTATTACAGTTTGAACTCGAGGATTTGACATAGCTTGAATTTTGAACTCGAGGATTTGGCATATTTTAGAGATCGGCCTGAATGTCGATGTAATAAATGACAATTTTTGTTCCGTTTATGTTTCGGAGAAACGAATTTTGTCTCGTTTCACAGGAATTTAGTCTAATGCTGTAGCAGTCACATTGAGTGTCTGTCATTTAATCAACTAATTCGCGGTTTGCGAATCCAATTGAATGTAACTAACTTAATTTAACGTGGAAACATTTAAAATAAATCGAATTACTCTATAATTATCTTGGTGATTAGAAACGTTGATTAGATTTTAGATAATTAGTAGAACGTGACAGGTGATACTGTCATCTACATCACATGACTTCATTACCGCTAATTTATCAAACAGAGGATTGATATCCATCACTTTAAAATTATGTGAAATTTCGTAATTTGTAGAAATCGGTAGGTTATAAATACAAATGAAACTTCATTGCGCGGCAGGACTAGAAAGTCCTTGGCCTACGAAACTGTTGCTGGCCTCACATCCGCATACGTTAGTCGCAGAGGTGGAAGATTATCCAAACAGTAAAGGGATGATATGTGGTTAGAATTTTAGATTCTGTAGTAGTTAATACCGGTTCTCTTAACCAGAAACCGCTATTTATTTCAGCTACCCAAATTCCTTACCATACTGGGCTGACCCGGTCTCATACTGCCCGAAATTCCATGAGAAAAGTATTTCTTCCACAGAGATTCAAACCAACGCCAGTCACACAGCTCTGCTTAGGACTATGATTATTGGTTCCTCAGAATTTTCATTTTATAATTTCTGTAGATGTGAAATAGTTTTTGTTTTAGGTTTTTCTTCGTAAAACAAGTAAAAAATCTGGCAATTTGAAGAGTTTTAATAAGACTGAGCAACAAAAAAAGAAACTTTTTTGTGCCAAAAAGAAAAATGTGTGATTCTGATAGTGTTTTTTCTCCTGAATTCAAATATGATATCGGTTTTTCTTCATCACGTAAGGTTTCCGAGAGAGAGACATTTATAATTTCAAACACTTTAATATTTTCTACATTCGTAACTACACAATATTCGAACATTCGGACTCGCCTAGAAAGTAAGAAATGACGATTTTCTGCTATATCTTGCCTGTGGAGCATCCTTCTTGATGGTCCAACAATAATCGGCCAGCATATTAGGATTCCATTTGCCTTGATATCTCTTTTTCCGTAGCTGAAACCATTTGAGTTAGATCATTTGGTTTTATTTTACAATGGACAAATGGACGAAAAAACATTTATTAAAATAATTATTATTTAAGTCCATTAATTGAAATTGAAATAAAAAACTGTGGGTGATGGAGAAATTCCGAATACATATTTGAAAATACGATAAAAAAACTGCATTAAGTACAACTATTGGCACTTATGAGACAAAAATTGTGTTGACCAGTGCAATGTATACTAGATAATTATTTACAAATTGTAATGTGCATAATCGTAATTTGTTACTGGTACCTATTTGAATATTGTTGAATAATTTGATACCAATTGAAATAATATCACCGATAATTTTTCCATAACCCTATTAAAATGTTAGATAAATTGAACTCATGTATAATACAGGATCCATTCCAAATTTAGGGGTTAACTAAATTATATGGTATACGTTGCGACGAACCAAACATGGTGGTTGCTAAAGTAAAATTTTAATTTCGGGTTTCAGGTAAGCTCCCACTTCTAATGGTTGTATTTAGCTGATGTTTCGAGAATATCTCCCGCAGTTTATTTTAACAGTATATAAGTTTAAAGAGTTTCATTGTGCCCTCGATTGTATCTTTACCTTGTCGTGGTGGAGTGGCTTGCGTGCTTAAATGATTCTGAGAGCTATGTTGGATATATATGTCAGGAAAACTATAAGGCCCAAACGGTCCCCGAAATCATATAGCCATCATCATCATGATCATCCTTATCATTATCATCATCATCCTTCACCGGTGTGGAAAGCAACGGGAAGCTACCGCACCTACACAATTCCCTAGTAAAGCTGCAAGCATAGCATGAAAATGCTATGATTGCAGTGAAGGACCTGCCTTCGGGCAGAATTACTATGGATGGATATATATATATATTTGTGTATTTATTTATTTATATATATTTATATATACATGTTATATTAGATACAAGTATTATTAACAAATGTTTCTTGGGTTTTCCGCGTCAAGGATTCAGGTTGGGCTCTGGCCATTGATTCCGACGTTTTGACGTGATCCCACATACCATTATCAAATAATGAATCATTCCTTGATAACGGCGTGTGGAATTATGTCCAAACATCGGAATCAGTGACCAGAGCCCAACCTTCAATTCTTGTCGCGAAGAACCCAATAAACCTTTTTTAATCATATATATAACAGGCCATGTGGCCTAATATACTTGCATGGATGATGATGTTGATGATGAATCATATATATATATATATATATATATATATATATATATAGATATATATAATGTTAATAATAACTGTCTGACTGAGCACTGCTGGCTTAATATGACATAAGAAAAATAAATGCGTGGACGGGATTTGAACCCGGATCTCTGAATTGGTACTTCAGCGTCTTATCCATTACACAATCGTGCAAATCTAATACAAACATTTATTTCTCTTAAATACATATATATTTATTATTAATATATAATATTATTATATTACCGGTATTAATATATAATATTATATATATTATTAAATATATTTATTTATTTCTCTTAAATAATTATTTAAGAGAAATAAATGTTTGTATTAGATTTGTCTGATGGCGTAATAGATAACACGCTGAAGTACCAATTCAGAGATTCGGGTTCAAAACCCGTCCAGGCATTTATTTTCTTATCATGTCATATAAATAAATAAATAAATAAATAAATAAATAAATAAATAAAATATATATATATAAAGTAAAAATGTTCTCTTTAATTTGCTTACTTGTTATAGTCAGCTACTAGATGGCAGTGATGGCCGAGTTCTCGCGACATCTAGTAATAATGGAGAATATAATACATATATAAGAAAAATAAGTGTTTGAATTGGATTCGCCTGGTGGTGTAATGTATATCACACTGAGGTACAGACTCAGAGATCCGGGTTCGAATCCCGTCCAGGCATTTATTTTTCTTATCATACCATATATATATATATATATATATATATATATATATATATATATATATATACAGGCCTATTTGTTGTCGTGGTCATTTTTGGTGTCTATTAAATGGAGGATAAAGATATGTAAAAGATTTTTAAAAAAATATTATCATGAGAACAACCTCAGTAACTTCAGCCCTTCGGAATTCGCTAAAAGCTCATCATAAACAAACGCAGCCACAAGTTTAATCCACACATTTTCTGTACAAGTTAAAAACTGTAATGCGAGAAGTTTTATGTAACTATGATGGGTAGAACTTGATAAATTGAATTTTAAAAATAACCTATATTTGACTGAGAAATAACTACCCTTTCCCTTAAAATAATAATACCTTGTTGGGCGGTCCTGAAGGTGCGATGAAGCACGTCCTGTTAGTTAGAAGTTTCTCGCACATTTTGTTGAGTACATCCGAACGTCTCATGACGAACTGTTGGGTCTTCTCACACTTTAATGTCATTTTAAATAACTTCCGAACGGAACAGTCATCGTCATAAACTACGTTGGTGGGAGAAGCTTTAATAGCTGTATTGTTTCTACAAGGAAAACGTATGAGCAATCCAAGGTAAAATTATACAGAGTGAGCGTATTTGTAGTTTATTCAAACACATTTACAGTACTGGATTATTTCATCGCAACCAACGTCATATTTTACCTTCAATTTTTTTATCTCTCGTCCTTTATTGTGGTATCTACAACAATGTTTAGATATATAAACTAATTTATCTGCTATTATAATAATCAGTGACACTTTAGTTTGTTGTTGCTAGGCAACAAAACCTATGATAAAATCAAATGTTTTCTACCTCTCCTCATATACATCTTCTAAGTAGATCGCAATTTCAAGACCATAACGGTCTCATCTTCATTACAATCTTGGCGACGGATGTTATGTCGATCGGAAGAAACACTTCTTCTTCTTCCTCTGTTGGTGGACCGATACACCTCTGGATCAGATCAGGATTCGCGGAAATTTCGAAGTTCATAAGTTTTCCTTTGTTTTTCTGAATGTGGATTTTTTCCCAAACCGTGAGTTACTTTCCTTTATCTATTTGTTTAATTAGGCTGGCATTTGATTCAATTAAATGTTTTTCGGACCAACAGAGGGAAGAAGAAGTGTTTCTTCCGATCGACATAATATCAGTCGCCAAGATTGTACTGAAGATGAGACTGTTATGTCTCGAAATCGCGATCTACTTAGAAGATTTATATGAGGAGAGGTAGGAAACATTTGATTTTATCATAAAGTAAACCTCATAGTGATTAATTCCTATAAAAGTTCAAAACAAAACCTATACTTTTTATTGTAACAAAATTCAAAACACGCTATCAAAATAGGGTTCAACCTCACTTAATGATGATTGATGTTTTTTTTTAATATAACTACGTTTGTTGATTTATTGTGTCTTTTTTTCTCTAAAGCCACATTCCTCTTTCTATAAACATATCGTTTCCTCGATAAATAAATAGGCCTATCATTACATATACTAAATATACAACATAAGCTAAAATAAACTGACCATAAATAAAATATTGTAGACAACACGTTATAAAATTAGGTAATAATCTAATTTCAGCATCTCGTTAGAAAAACTCTGCTTTTGCAACTAGTCGCCTAAATAACCATTATTTTATCCAAGGTCGAGCCAAATTATCGATTTCTGGGTTATCAAAAATTTCAATCTCGGGGCCAGCAGAGCTCATGTGTACAATTTTTAATTGCTAGATTGTGCACCAGATTTCTGCGTTAAATTGCATACCTCTACCCAGTACTCATGTTGATAAGGCATGTGGTACTTTTGATAGCGATTCGTCCGTCGGGTGAAGACGTTAAGCTTTTCTATAGGAGTACGCTACGTTTCGATACCAGGTTTCACATTCTCCCTTCTCTTTATCATCACGCCTCATGCAACACATTTTACACTACACAAACATAAACATACATAGATTCTACGCAATACAATAGTGCAGGGTTCTTCATTTATAACCTAACGGACACACGGTGTTAACGATAGATTATCGTTTGTTATAAATGAAGAACCCTGTACATTATCTACATAATGTGGTCTATAGAAATGGCGCGTAAATTGAAAATCGACCACACTAACGCTATCTCTCCTCCCAACGCCGAACCCAAGGCACGTAAAGTGCAGTGGGGGGGGGGCATTAGAACACACACCCACGCACAAATCGGGAGAAAACTATGATATGCCACTAGCCAACATATGCTATGAACTATTGAGACTATTCCCATCAAAATTTTCTTCTTCTTCTTCTTCTTCTTCTTCAATGAGGCATTAGGCTCTTAAGCCTGTTCCGGCTTGACATATTCTCCAACCTACTTTCTTATTCAGCCTTTCAATAGTATATAATGTTCTCCAGATGATATTCTCCTAGTTGTATGGGTCGAAACATGGACTCTTACTTTAAGGGAGGTAAGAATATTACGATTATTTGAGAATAAAGTTCTTAGGCAATTTTTTGGGGCAAGAAGAGATTAACAGACAGGTCAATGGAGAAAACTACAGAATAGTGAAAACTACATAATATATATAGGAATCCAGATATAATAAGAACCATGAACCTACGGATTCGATATAGCCAGTGAGTTATTTAGTTTTCTAGATGTGTTACTGGCGCTTCCTGGAATGAGATGCAGATACAATTTCTGTCTTTTGGCCATCCATCACAGGCATAATTTGTACTACCCCAATAGGGTTACCTCTTTCCCTCAAAATAATTGGACCGTTAAGGACTTTTTACGTGTTATCCCGGAGATGGGTTTCCATATTTGTCTCCTGAAAAGAGGATGCCTCGTCCGCACTTCATGTCCGTTTAGACCATCTCTGTCGAAGTAGTCAGCCGCCCAATTTGGAACAGACGCCGCTTTTTCCTTGTTGTGGACTATACTCAGCTTCCCCTCGCCTCTTACCAACCGGCAAGCTAGCAAACTAACTTTCTAAGTAACTGTCTTCTTGCTTATTGGGTACTGAACCCCTCCACCACACCAATGTGTTAGTCCCTTGGGGGCTCAAGAAAAAAAATCCATCCATAGTTAATCTGCCCGAAGGCAAGTGTTTCACTGCAATCATAGCATTTCCATGCTATGCTTTGCAACTTTATTAGGGAATTATAGATGTGGTAGCTTCCCGTTGCTTTCCACACCGGTGAAGGATGACAATGATAAGGATGATGATGGCCGGATGATTTTCGGGGACATTGGGCCCAAAACTTCCTGACATTTGTCTTACAGGTAAGGAAAAACCCCGAAAAACCTCATCCAGGAGCCTGTCCCGACCGGGAATCAAACCCGGGCCCGCTGCGTGACAAGGCAGCACGCTACCATATATTATATACATAATATATATCTTCACTGACCCTATCTAGTAGACGCCGAAAATGATCATAACCAATATATATATATATATATATGTGTGTGTGTGTGTGTGTGTGTATGTGTGTGTGTGTTATGTCAACATTCCAACAGTCCCAATTTTTGTTTTTGCTGAACAAAATCCAGTTAATAAAATTAAGTTTAATTTTGTTTACAAGCAAAATCGGAAAATTTTGAGTAGAAGTTCACGTGAAACGAAAAGTAGTAATTTTTTTTTTTTCACAATGAAACTCAATATAGTCTATTGAATTCAAACGAGGGAGGTATTCTGCCAAAATAATATCATAAAATTTAATTAACCCTTAAATTGGCAAAGTTTTCTATAAGATACATTGGTTTAATTAGTTGAATATTTTAATAAATCAATGAAAAACTGAATGTCATACATTATTTAAATTTGTGTCAAAATATGCAATAGGCAATAGCCAATATGTAATAACTCATGATTAGCGCTATGCATGTTTTTTTAAATACAGTCCGAAACACTTAAATAAGCTGGCATAAGAAAATCAGTTTCTCCAATTTAATATCATCTTTCGCCTCATCTCCATAATCTGATGAAGAAAAACACATGTTTATAATATGTAGTTGTTGTCATTTAATGGGACACACTCGTGTACTTTCTCATGACTCCGAGCTTATGAATCGACTTAGGATAGAATAAGGTCAAAAGAAGGTTTTAATTCCTCCTAGGAGCCTTGAGGCCAGCGCAAATAAATGGCGATACGAGTCATGTGTATGAATGCTTGATGTGTGTCGAACCAGGGACACCATAACAGACTACAAATCATCGTGGAGTTTGGAGAGTTCGGAGAGAGAAAGAGATGAAAATCTCTGCGGCCATCACTTAAATATTGGCGGTGAGCGATCCGTTTTTGGTTCTTCTTTGAAGGTAGAACCCCGGGTTCCTATAAAATACATTAGCCCCGGTTTTTAGTAATTTTGAATTTTGTTAAAATTTATGGCAGATGGTAGCAGGGTTGTGTGTGCTTATATTGTTTGAGGCAGCGGAGGTTCCTTTTTGCAGGTTAATTTTGTAGTGTGAGTTATGTTTTTTTTCACACTTACTTTATTCCTTGAATTTTTTGTGCTTTGTTTATTTGTTTGTTGTTGTAGTTGAAATGAAATCCTCCAATAACCCCATCCCTTCACCGTCGGCCGATTTGGAATATTCTAGTGTATTTTGTGGTTTAATGATAATAAGTCGGAAGCGAACCTTTTGGGGTTCTAATCCAGCATTTGCTCTTGGATTAAGGGAAACCGCTTAAAACCTCAATTGGAATAGTTGATCACGCGGGATCTTGCCAAATTTGGCATATTTGTGTATATTTCAAAATACATTATACAATGGAAATGGACAGCTAATGAGAAATGAGGACATTTTGAGGAAGTGGCTGAATTCAAATACCTAGGAACAGTAATCGCAAATAGGAATAATAATAATAATAATAATAATAATAATAATAATAATAATAATAATAATAATAATAATAATAATAATAATAATAATAATAATAATACTTTATTTATTCTGGCAGAGTTAAGGCCATAAGGCCCTCTCTTCCACTCAACCAGCACAAATACAAATAAATATTCGACAAATATAGATATACACTATACTAATTATAAACAGTTAAACATACAATAAATGTAGCAATGTAAATGTCATGTACAAACAACATTTTATAGGGTAATAACAATAATGATACGATAATAATAATAATAATAATAATAATAATAATAATAATAATAATAATATAAATATGATACATTATACGGGAAACACCAATTAATATATATATCTTACACTGGATAATAATGAAGTCGAGTTTAGAGCAAATATAAATTTAGATTTCTTTTAAAAGATGTCAATGTCCGGCAGTCCCTTATTTCTTGTGGTAGGGAATTCCAGTTGCGAAAATTGGAGATGGTATATGACATGGAGTGATGTGATGTCCTATGTTGCGGTATATTAAGTAAGAGACTATGTTGTGATCTTGTGTTTAAGTTATGGTTTGAGGATAGATACTGGAAACGGGATGATAAATAATTGGGAATCGAGGTATGTAGGATCTTAAATAGGAGAATTAGACAGTGCGATTTTCTTCTCTCTTTTAGATGTAGCCATGACAATTCGTGGAATAATGGAGAAATGTGATCGTATTTTCGAACATTAAATATGAATCTGATACACATATTATGGACACGCTGCAGTTTGTCCGACAATCCGTCACTTATGTCAGTTAGTAGAACGTCACAGTAGTCAAAATGCGGCATCACTAAAGTTTGGATTAAAATTCTTTTAAGAGTTGTAGGAAGAAAATGTTTAAGTCGCTTTAGGGAATGCATTATGGAGAAGATCCTTTTAGATGTTTGTTTTATTTGCTCATGCCATTTTAAATTAGAATCTAAGTAAAATGAGATGCACAAAGAAATTAAACATAGGCTCAATTCTGGAAATACGTGCTATTATGCATTACAGAGACTCTTGACGTCCCAACTCCTTTAAAAAACTGAACATATATAAAACTATTATTCTACCAGTTATATTATATGGATGCGAAACATGGACTCTTACTTTAAGGGAGGAAAGGAGATTACGAGTATTTGAGAATAAAGTTCTTAGGAACATTTTTGGACCAAAGAGAGATGAACAGACAGGTGAATGGAGAAGACTTACATAACAGTGAACTACATGCTCTTTATAGGAAGCCAGATATAATAACAGTTAAGTATCATAGACTGCGATGGGCAGGACATATGGCACGAATGGGTAATAAAAGACGTGCTTGGAAGCTTCTTGTAGGAAAACAAGAGGGAAAACGCCCAGTTGGTTGACCAAGAATGAGGTGGAAGAATAACATTAACTATGATTTGAGGGAAGTAGATTATACGGGGAATGATTCGAAAACATTAGCTAAGGATAGGAATGTTTAGAGAGCTTATGTCCGCGCGGCTATGAATCTACGGGTTCGATAGTGCCGGTGAGTTAGTTAGTTATGTGTATATTTCAAGTTGTGTTAATTGTAATTATACAAACAATTGTAATTAATACTAGATTTCATCTCATTAATTCCATAAAGTGAAGACGAGTAAATGCAATGAACCTAAAATAAGACTGCCGTGTTATGGTCTTCAAATCTGAACCCATCTCTGCTAGTCTATTCGTGTGCTATATTTTCATAACAGAGGGAAATTATTAAAATCTAAAATAATATTCATGAAGCTCTTGTTTTTTTTTTCACTGCCGTAACCTTGAACGGTCGCTTGACCTTGGATATGTTAAATTTTTGACATATTTGGAATCACAATACATACTTAAAGAGACGTGTTATTTTATTCATTCAGAGTGAGTACGTACACTCATCCAATCTCCGGGGGCGTGTCTTGCTGTATCCTCATATTAATTCTACTTTTACAGGTGAGTTTCCTTGTCATTCCCGGTGAACGAGTGGTTATTATATTCGCCTCTGATTACGATGCTTGTCGATTCAAACCCAGCCATACCGATTGATTTTTAAGCGTGTGTACATGCCACAGATTTACGACATGTAAAAGAACCTCAGATCTGAAAAAAATAAGCTTTAAAGCCAAATTTGTCACGTCCCGATTTAAATTGCTTCTCTAGTAATCTGAGCTATTAGAGATAGATATTCGAGGGAAAAAAATTAAAATTTGTACCTTGAAATATCAGTTGTCCTCAATAAATTTAAATTAATCAAAATAGTAAAGACCTTTCTTCCCAACTCCTTCAAAAATATCTCTATCTATCTTCGGGTTTTTACAGCTGCTGCCGTGTTCAAGTGCCAAACCTCCAAAGCCTACGAGCTTGGGCATCTTCGATGCTTAGCCCTCTAGCTTGCATTACTGTCTTCATGTTTTCCTTCCATGTTAACTTTGGTCACCCTCTTTACTTTTTTCTGTTCGGATGCCATTCATATAGTTGCTTTGGCCATCGCTCATCTTCCATTCTTAAAAATGTCTTAACAACTTTAATTCCTTTAATTCTTCAAAAAACATTAAACTGAAAATATATAAAACTGTTATTCTCCCTGTTATATTATATGGATACGAAACATGGACTCTTACTTTAAGGGAGGAAAGAAGGTTACGAGTATTTGAGAATAGGAGAATTATTGGGCTAAAAAAGAGATGAACAGACAGATGAATGGAGAAAACTACATAATAGTGAGCTAAATTATATGTATAGGAAGCCAGATATAATAAGAACAGTTAAGTCTCCTTACTCCTTTCAAAAAACTAAAATATATAAAACTATTATTCTACCAGTTATATTATATGGATGCGAAACGTGGACTCTTACTTTAAGGGAGGAAAGGGGATTACGAGTAGGCCTATATGGCAATAAAGTTCTTAGAAATATTTTTGGACCAAAGAGAGATGAACAGGCAGGTGAATGGAGAAGACTACATAACAGTGAACTACATGGTCCTTATAGGAAGCCAGATATAATAAGAACAGTTAAGTCTCGTAGATTGCGATGGCAGGACATGTGGCACATATGGGGGATGAAGAAGGTGCATGGAAGCTTCTCATAGAAAACCCAGAGGGAAACGCCCTGTTGGTAGTACAAGAAAGAGGTGGGAGAATAACATTTTCCATGATTTAAGGGAAGTCAATTGTGCAGGGGTGACTGGAAAACATTAGCTCAGGATAGGGATGCATGGGGAGCTTATGTCCGTGCAGCCATGAACCTATGGGTTCGATAGAGGCAGTGAGTTAATCAGTAAATACCTTTCAGAACTTCTTATTCCATCCTCAGCAGCTGGGTAGGTACTAATTTTCTCTGAGCTTATTGTACAAAGGATTGAGATGGTTGGGCGTGTTCTCGTTTAGATGGTTTTTATTTATTGCTTCTTTCAATGTTCTATTTATCCAGGAAGTTCATTTTTTTGTTATTATTACACTCTCGTGTAAAATTGAGAGTGTGTTATCAATCGTGTTAAACTGATGACCTGCATTTATGACTATTCTGAGACTATTTGGGTCTTAAAATTTCCGGACATTTGTCTTACAAATGAGGGGAAACCTCTAAAAGAACTCAGAGAAACTTGCATCGAACTGGTATCGAACCCGTGTCCGCTGCACTGCATACTTATAAGGTCGTTAATAGCATTCTATGACAGTAATTATTATTTTTTATTGCAATAACTACATATATTTACGACTATGAAATTCCCTCCCCTCGTATATCAAGGATGCTCAACTCAAAAATAGTTTAAAAAACTTACAAAATATTTCCTTAGAAAGTAAAGTAATCCCACAACATGCCCGGAGGCCCTTGGGGTAGTAGGAGATTAAGGCTCCCACTTTTTCTAGACAATCGGCACTTTATGTCAGCCGGGTTGTTAGCCCTGCGTGACGGCCGCCTTTACCCCCAGAACAAGCGTCTGGTACTCATTTCCGTTAAAGGCTGAGTCGACCCCAGGACCATAGTGCCGCCAGAGGGTTTGGTTCAGTTTAAAAATCCTGACCCCAACGGGACTTGAACCCTTGACCCTCCGGCTTGTAGCTCAGTGCCTTAACCACTACGCTACGGCGTGCCCCAAAATATTTCCTTAGACAATATATTATATAACAGTGTTACATGTAGGCTACATTTTTATTTATTTAATGTTTTACACTTTCTATACTTAGCCAATTACTTAATCAGATTATAGGTTATTATTATTATTATTATTATTATTATTATTATTATTATTATTATTATTATTATTATTATTATTATTATTATTATTGTCCACCGCTGTGGTCTCATCTGTGTGTATTATCACGCAGCGGGCCCGGGTTCGATTCCACGTCGGAACAGACTCCTGGGTGAGGTTTTTTCGGGGTTTTTCCTCACCTGCAAGACAAATGTCAGGAAACGTAGTGCCCAACGGTTCCCGAAAATCATCTGGCCATCATCATCACCCTTATCATTATCGTCATCATCCTTCACCGGTGTGGAAAGCAACGGGAAGCTACCACACCTATAATTTCCTAGCAAAGCTGCAAAGCATAGAAGTGAAAAGCCTGCTCTCGGGTAGAATTACTGTGGATATTATTATTATTATTATTATTATTATTATTATTATTATTATTATTATTATTATTATTATTATTATTATTATTATTATTAACTCACTGGATCTATCGAACCTGTATGTCCATGGCCGCGCGGACAAAAGCTCTCCATACACCCTATCCTGAGCTAATGTTTTCCAATTATCACCTGTAATATCTACTTCCCTTCAAATCATGGATAATGTTATTATCCCACCTCATTCTTGGTCTACCAACTCGGCGTTTTCCTACAAGAAGCTTCTTTGCAACCCTTTCATTCCCCATTCGTGCCACATGTCCCTGCCATCGCAGTCTACGAGACTTAACTATTCTTATTATATCTGGCTTCCTATAATATTTTGTGGCATTACTATTATTATTATTATTATTACTTTATCATTATCATTATCATTATCATTATCATTATGATCATGATCATCATTATTATTAATTATTTTTGTTCTTTTCTTGTTAACCTATATTGTGTAGCCTAAGCCTATTATGTATTATTAATCAACTTGTAGATAATTGATAATTGTTATTATATGTAAATTTAATCCTGGTGAAGTGGAATAGAAGACCTTACTGTACGATCTTAATTCCATCAGGTAAAATAAGTAGAAAACACTGCAAAACGCGGCTGCTCGCCCCAGATCCACATGTGTTAATCACATAGGTAGACGATAATCTAACCAGTGTAGGGATGACATGTGGACAGCATGTCGGGTCCCCCACCCGTTATAGCTGGGCTTCTCAACCTGGAGTCGCTACTTATTGTAGCTACCCAAATGCCTCACGATGCTGGGTGGGCACCGCTCCCATACTGGTTGAAATTTCAGGAGAAAATGTCTTCTTTCATGGGGACTCGAACCTGAGCAAGTCCCGTGGCTCTGCGCCAAGGCTTCTTAAAATAAATAAAGTAAATAAAAATGAATTAATAAATTATATAAATCTGTCATATTCTTGCGAAACATCCATATTGAATGATTTAATATGAAATATAAGCAAGATTTGAGCTCGGTTTTCAGCTGGACAACAGCCATGGGCTATTGTGTTTGCTATGTGACAAGCAGACCTGGACCTCATCCTGATTGCATGATGAGTACAAATCCAATCAACTTGATCCCCAAGTATGTAAACCTACACGTATCTACCCCCGACCGGGGAGTGGGAATTTACCCTCATTTCATGCATAATCAAATTACTACCCTATTTGACTTATAACCCCCCAGACATCGGCATTCATTACCCTTCATTTCTCTCGTTCATCTATTATTTCAAGAAAGAAATTACCTTATAACTCAGGATGATATCATGTTTGTCTCCTGTGTGGGTGATAGGGGTTTTTATACCTGGCGTGGTTGAACATTGTAAATGGACGGTGTACATTTCTAATAGCTATATTACACTTCAGATAATAACTAACCAGCTCTCTGGCAGTATTGAACCCGGAGGTCCATTGGTCTCTCGGTCATAAACTCTCCATACATTCCCATTTCCTCTTTCATTCCTCATTTATGCCACATGGCCTGCCCATCGCAGTCTGCGAGACATAACTGTTCTTATTAAATATTGTTTCCCATAAAGATCATGTAGGACCTAGCTCACTGTTATGTAATATTCTCCCTTCACCTGTCTATTCGTCTCTCTTTGATCCAAAAATTCTCAAATACTCATACAACATGATTTTTGTCTCATGAGTACCAATAGTTGTACTTAATGCAGTTTTTTTATCGTATTTTCAAATACGTATTCAGAATTTCTCCATCACTCACAGTTTTTTATTTCAATTTCAATTAATGGATTTAAATATTATTTTTTTAATAAACTTTTTCGTCCATTTGTCCATTGTAAAATAAAACGAAATGAGCAAACTCAAATGATTTCAGCTATGGAAAATAGATATCAAGGCAAATGGAATCCTAATATGCTGGCCGATTATTGTTGGACCATCAAGAGGGATGCTCCACAGGCGAAATATAGCAGAAAATCGTCATTTCTTACTTTCTAGGCGAGTCCGAATGTTCGAATATTGTGTAGTTACGAATGTATAAAATATTAAAGTGTTTTAAATTATAAATGCCTGTCTCTCTGAAACCTTGCGTGATGGTGAAAAACCGATATTATATTTGAATTTAGGAGAAAAAATACTATCAGAATTCCATATTTTTCTTTCTGAGACAAAAAAAAAAGTTTGTTTTTTGTTGCTCAGTGTAATATTTTCTTCTCTTTTACAGTAAGAGATCATATTTCGCATCCATATAATATAACTGTATGATTAACTGTGTTATGTATTATTAGTATAGCGTTTCTTTTAATAGTCCCTACTCAGCATACCTGTAACGACTTTAGCGAGGTACTGCTGAATAGCGAGAGATGCAGCTACAGATGAAATCTTTGACTTTTCACATGGTTATGAAACTCAGGATGGTATATATCGGCCTTCTGACTTAAAAAATCTAGGAGTTCGTCCTTTCTAAATTGAGTGATCTGCCTATTATTTTAGTGGATATGAAGCAGTGAATGATGACCGACGACTTTCTTGTTGTTTCTGGATTTTTGTGATGACCTTTTTACACTTGTTTTAGTTTTCTAAATATTGAATGCATATCAGATAGCACGTTATTTATTTGAATACAGCTTCTTCTTCTTCTTCTTCCTTCCAAGTATTAGGCCAAGGCCTGTTACGATCCCATAGAAAATTTTCCCTCCAGCGTTTCATAGGATGGCCCAGTGATCTTCGTCCTCTTGGTATATAATTATAAACAGCTTTGGGGATCCGATTTGAACTCATTCTTTCAAGATGGTGTTTCCAATTTAGTTGGTACTGTTTAATATATTCCAAAATTGGCGTAGTCTTCAATTCTTTTAAGATATCGGTGTTCCTTTTCCGATCCCATCTGGTGTAACCCGCTGTTCTGCTCATGAATCTCATTTCACAAGCCGTTATTCTGCTTTCATGTTTTTTTTTAGTGTCCATGCTTCACTACCATAGGTCAACACTGGTCTAGCCAAAGTGTTATATAAACGTAATCTGGTGTTTTTTTTTTTGTACAGCTAATGCATAAAAGTTTACAGAGTTGACCCTAACTTTAATTTCTTTCTACACCTCATTTTACCAGGAAATTGAATCAGCCACTTCTTGAAAAATTCACTCGTTTTTCATTAACTGTCAATTTCCATTATAACTATTTTCTACCTTATATTTAGTTTTATTCGTAATTGCTTCAGCCCCAGATACCAAACCACTTCATATTACACTCAAATCAGAGACATAAATATTACAGTAAAACTTGCTCAAAGCGGAATTGCATAGGGACCAACTTGTTTTCCACATTAAACAACATTCCGCATTATAAAAAACTAAAACTTATTAATAATTATGTATTTTTACATAGCTTGGATTGTAGTTCCGCTGCCTTTGAAAAGTGAAGTGCAGTATGTATGAACGACTTCGAGTGTAACGCGCAAAAAAACAGTCCCGTTTCGTCAGCGTTAAAATGTCACTTAGGCGCGTATGCAGAAATTAAAGTATGCAGTTTCGGTTTCCGCTCACTAACTACACTTTCGTCCACATCCTTTGAGTCGCCGAAAATTTCATTCCACACTACATTGTGTCGTCTTTTAAAATTGTCCACCCAACCTGAAGATGCCTTGAAATCGTTAGGGATTTAGCAACAGCTAGAGCTTGACTTTGGAGCATCGGTCCGGAAATTTGGAGATTTATCCTCTACCACTTTCACTTTTTCGTTTAATAACAATGATACATAAGTTTTAGCCATCTTTATTCCGTAAATTCAGAACGCCACCTGTAAAAGATCGGTCTCAGAACTTGAACTAACTTACGATTTTACAGTGCAATGGTTATTTGTAAGACAGGTATCCGTATTTTGCATAACGGGTGTGCAGTGAGGTGGAAATAAAATATCAGGTACAGGTAGAATTCCTACTTATCCGGCGGCAGGAATCATTTTTTTTTTTTGCGTTACGGGAATACAGTGAAGTGGAAACTAATTTTTTTCTCTGTCTTTCCGCTTCATCAAAATTTGTTTCATGAATTCTGTAGCAATATCCTTCCGTTTCCACGTTGGACAGATTCCGTTTTATGCAAAATAAATACACGTAACATTACTATTATTTCGCCGAGACCAATAAATTTGTTCACATTGGACAGATTTTTGGATTATTCACGTTCCGGATTAAACAAGTTTTACTGTACTTATTGGATCCGGCATCATATAGACTGAACTCGATAGAAAGGAGGGGCTATTTATACAAGTAGAGTTCTGTGCGTTCTTAGCATCTATGTTATAAGTTAAACGCAATTTATGAATAAAATAAAGACAAAAAAGACAGACATTCAATAGGAATACAATTGTTATACAGCAAATATTTAATTGATTTTGAATTCTGTACCGGAGTCCACCTACCCTAAATTGAAATAAAAATCCGAAAAAGCACAAATTATTGTTTCAGTATATGAATAATTTCCTGAGGATAATACATGTTGATGTTTTACCACAAATACTTAAAATTGAAAGGAAATTTGAGGTAATTTTAACCTACAAGGCCATTATTACAATACAAACATGTATTAGTCATTATCAAATTGTCCGTATAGGATGCTAGTTTACCCAAGGTACAAGGATATAGTAATGGATGAATAAATAGTCCACTGCTGTGGTCTCGAGGTAGGGTGCTTCCTTGTCACGCAGCGGGCCCGGGTTCGATCCCCGGTCGGCACAGTTTTTTTCTGGGTGAGGTTTTATCGGGGTTTTTCCTCACCTGTAAGACAATTGTCAGGAAAACGTTAAGGCCCAAACGGTCCCCGAAAGCATGTGGCCATCGCAATCATCATCATTCATATTCATCTTAGATTAATCTTAGGATTAGGGACTCTCCTGGCCCACCACTATCATCATCATCACCCATAATATCATCGGGCCAATGTAAACCCCGCCTCCTAGGCGTTCCAACCTCAGAAGTGGGTTACAAGTACGCCATGCCAGGAGAGAAATCAGGAATGTCGAAAAGACAACCTGGGGCATTTGCAAAATATATATATATATATATATATATATATATATATATATATATATATAAACCGCAATCTGATGGCGGAAATCTGTATTATCATGTTGGATAACATGACACTGGAGCATTCAATCCTTCTTTGTCCAACATTCACATGTAGAATAGCCAATTAATTTATCAATTTACGTTTATACAAAATAGTAGGCACTTCTTCCGGTTTTTCACCAAGAACTCAATGTAAGTATAAGTAGAACCTATAGTTAGGAGCTCACAAGAAGACGAAGGGGGCATGAAGAGAGGGATGCTGTTATCACTGTGAATCCCCGATGCTCGCGGTTCTACACATTGAACTGTATTAATCATTCACAAACCTTGTGCTATTTTCTTGCACAATCATATTATGAATCCATGTGTTGCGTTACTAATATTGTTTAATTTTCATTAACGTGTTTATAAATATTGTGTTTTATTCATCCATGTGTGGCGGTTACTAAAATTGTTTCATTTCCATTACAGTGTTTATAAAGATTCTATTTTATTTGTCCAGAATGGCGACTAATATATTCAGGACAAATAGTACTAAGATGCATGCGATAGAAACGTTACGACTCTAGTTTTACATCATGCATTCCTTACGCTCGCCATCTCGTCAGCTCTTAGCTGTACATCAGAGAGTATTTACACTCTCTCCGTGCGTTGAAGACCAAGCTTACCTCCAGGGTGTTACCTACTGAAACCAGTTAAGGCTTATAGGCAGCCAAATTCAATTGTGATTATCGGTATGGAGTTAATTCACTTAGTCTACGCGTATTAAAAGGCTTCGATGTTAAGTCGAGTGCCGACGTAGATATGATATGAGATGAATGTTCCCGGTCTGGAGGAGGACATCGTAAACCACGCGGCCGGACAAGAAAAGAGTCCAAAAGCCGGCTGCCCGGAATTAGCCACACTATTCTAGTTGTAGCATATTAGTTGGGTCCGTAGGGGGCAGTGAATATGCCCCGGTAAACGACACATATCTGTAGCATTTGTCTTATATTGCGAACAATTAGGTTGGAATGATATGACACCATGGTGTATTTTTTAATGTTTGATTTAGTTTTGTGAATTAATATTTTAATAATATTTATTTTGACGACATGATAAGATCATGGAAGCAAATGACGACTGGAGGAATTAACTTTGGAAATATAGTAATAAAAACAGTAGCCTTTACAGATGACCAGATTTAAATAGCAAAAACAGAGGACAAACTACAAAGAATGCTATATAAACTAAATGAAATATCAAAAAAATACAACATGGAAATGTCATCGGAAAAATCAAAAACAGTGGTCTTCAAGGGCGCTCATCCAGTTCGGACAAAGACAATATTAGAAAATAAACCAATAGAACAAGTGGTAAGATATAATATCCTAGGTTGCGAAGCGAAATATCATACACAGCGGGAACAGATATAAATAACAAACTAAATAAGTTTAATTATATAACATGGACACTAAAAAGGACTTTGAAAAGTAAAGCCAGGAAAGACTCTATAATGAAATTATACAAGACAATGGCAGTGCCTATTATTACTTATGGATCCGAAACATGGACAGTGACAACACAACAATCTGCCAGAATACAAGCTGCTGAAATGAAATTCCTCAGACCAATAGCAGGATATCAAAGAATAGACAAAAAACATAACACAGAAATAAGACAACAACTAAAAGTAGAGGAATTAAACACAACAATAGTGAACACTTTGCAAGAATGACTGAGAACAGAATACCAAAAGCAGGATACAGCTATTCACCACGAGGAAGAAGAAGTTTGGGAAGCCCAAAGAAAAGATGGAAATAGCAACAATTTGGAACCGGAACAGGCTAGTAAATAAGTCTAAACCGTGATGAAGAAGAAGAAGAATATTTTAATAATATTTAATGGCGGTAATGTACGGATTTCAGAGTATTCCAATATATCCTGATATTACACCATGCATTTAAAACAAATAGAAATAAATAATTTTCCTTTGTATACACAAAGGTTCAAGGAAGAAATCAAATAAATTTTGCAGCCAGAAATATTACTACAGTTAGAACTGCTGTCAGTCATATTCGTATTTAACTAACTAACCCATTGGCACTATCGAACCCGTAGATTCATGGCCGCGCGGACATAAGCTCTCCATATATCCCTATCCTGAGCTAATGTTTTCCAATCATTCCCTGTATATTCAACTTCCCTCTAATCTCAGTTAATGCTATTCTCCCACCTCAATCTTGGTCTACCAACTTGGTGTTTTCCCTCTGATTTTCCTAAAATAAGCTTCCATGCATGTCTTTCATTCTCCATTCGTGCGACATGTCCTGCCCATCACAGACTACGAGACATAACTATTCTTATTATTTATAGCTTCCTATAAATACCATGTAGTTCACTGTCATTCAGTCATATCCATTCACCTGTCTGTTCATCTCTCTTTGATCCAAAATTATTCTTAAGATCTTTATTCTCAAATACCTTTTAAAATTGTTTTGTGATTTTAAAAATAATATAAATATTTTTAGTGGAGATTTTAATACAGTATAGATTTTATCTCAAAGAGCAATGATGCCATGAACATTTTTAATTGTTTTGGTTCACAACACATATCATATGAACCTGCTAGTTAGTATCAGGAATTTGTATAGATAAAGTCAGTACTTTTATTTACTTTTTGTGTACTGTAAATATATTGATTTTATATATAGGTAGAGTATATCATAAATTGCAATAAACCCTCATGTGGACGACTACCTACGTTTTAATATAATGTTAAAGTTTGGTGTATTACAGAGAGCACATATATTCAGGACATTGGGGGTTTATGAAAAATATTCAGTTTTTATGTTAAGGCGCATATTGACAACTGTTGTAGGTATGACGAATATATGCAAAGAATCAAGTGAACTTCTTTGAATGATGTATGCGTATGATCTCTGCCACATTTATTTCCTGAAGTCACGAATATAGGAACACATAATAGCAAGATGGAACAATAGGAGTCTCCAAGCTTTGGAATTTTGCCAAAGAAATCAAATTGAGTTGCTAGAATTGCCGCCTCACAGCATCCATGTATTACAGCCGTTGGACAGAACCTTTTTCAAGAGCCTGAAAGCCCATTACCATCGCAAGGCAACAGGGTGGATGCAACGTAATCCCACTCAAACACTGTCCAAAGTTAGATTCAACCCCATATTCTGCGAGGCATTCAATACAGCAGCCACGGTAGCTTGTGCAGTGAAGGGCTTTGCTTGCACAGGAATCATGCCGTTCTCCGAAGATATTGTGCCACTGGAAAAACTTTCTCCAGCAGTTCTTTTGAAACAGCTTCTCCTGAAGACATCCCTTGCAACTTCGGACACAGCAGAAGCAACGAGCAAAAACATGACAACTCAAAGATTATTGAACCCCCAAATTTCGGAGCTATTGGCAGTGAGACTCCATCGACTGTACCAAATTCCACAAATTGTAAGACTTCACCATAAATTGTTCACCAAATTCTTCCCACACCTGAAAAGCAGAAAAAGTTGTTACGCAAAAGAAAGTGTCTTAGTTCAGTTCACCTCACATCACCACAACACATTGCAGACCTCCGTGCCATGAAGAAATTGTTTAAAGACAGTTCAAATAAGAAAACCAGTGAATGCAACAGTAAAAAAGAGAGAAAAGTATCTCTCATCACCATCAAAGGAAGATGAATGCGGTTTCTGTTTCAGGAACTATTACAGTGTAGAATCTGTTTTGAAAGGCGATTTGATCAGATGTCAAACTTGTAATCTTTGGTATCATGAAGAATGTGTGGTTGCTAAAGGGAAAAAACAATTTATTTGTGGCAAATGTAAGTGATCGAAATTGTACCATGCTCTGTTCATAATAGTACCTACTGTAGTACATTTTCGAACAATTTCATAAAACTAGAAAAACAATATTTTCTTAGCCACAATTATCCGTTTATTGTTTAAATTCACGTGGTTACTAAAGAGGAGAGGTGGCCTTGTGTACATAATAAAATTGTAACATTTGGTGGAATATTCTATGCAGAAATATTAAAAATGTCTTAGGTGTTCGAAAATGTACCACTCTACCCTATATGATTCAATAATACTAAAGGTATGTTAACACAACTTGCTATTTGTTTTTCAAGTATTTATGACAGAATAAAATGGAAATCCATTGTTCAAAATTTCATACTAACACAATTCCTCACTGGTCATGAAAAATTTGGCCAATACCTTCAGAGATTCAACATCAGAGAGAGTGCAAGTAGTAATAATTGTAGTATTAGCAGCCAAAGTGTTGAACGTATTATCTTTGATTGCCCTTTATTCTGGAATGAAAGGTTCGATATCACCTGTCTTCTAAATAACACCGCCTGTTTAATTGAATTGTCCATTATGGAAGTGATTTTGGCAGAAAATAACTACAGACTTTTTAATATCTTTATAAGTAAGGTTATGAGATAAAAACTTATAATATTTACCTTTTTGGCAAGTGCCATCGTCCTCAACTGTGTTAAAATCTTATATTTAAAATATCATCTGGATGACTTTCGGAAGTTAACTTCCATCATCAGCAGGGTGCGTATCTACTACTAGTTTTTGTTGGTTAAGTCGTTGTAGACTCGATGTGTCTTAGCAGCAACTGACTTGTTTTTGACGATCTCATAATATAACGGGTTGTGCAACTGAGGTGCGTTCTCATTAAGAAGTAGGGTGTTGTTTATTTCTTTTATAATTTCAAGGTCTTCAGATATATTGATATTTGCTGGAATGTTTTCTTTGTGGATAATCGTTAGAGTGTTTTCTGTTGTGTTCATTCTGTGACCTGCATTAATTATGTGTTTCGCATAACTTGATTTACCAACCGCGTACATGAAATCTTTCGGGTGTTCCTTATATATTATATTGAAGTTTCTACACGTCCTTCATATATACAATTTATTACAATATTTACATGTTAGTTTATAGACTACCTTATTATTAAATGTGTTGTGTTCTTCTATGCCATTGTATATTATGTTGTTTAATTTGTTTTCGGTTTTATAGGCTACGTTTATGGTTTATGGTTAATATAAAACTTTAGTTTTAGATAAAATTATGTAATTTATTACAACTTGTACACAAAATATAACCTAATGTACATGACGTGAAATAGGATTTATAAATTTTGGATAATAAATAATAATAATTAAAATGGGGCATTAACTAAATTGCTTGTTCACAAAAGTGGCTAAAAGATTTTGCTACTGAAATTAAGCTTAGTAGTGAAGTGATACAAAAACAAGATGATGTAACAGCAATTTTCAATGCAGAATCTACAACACCTGAATTTCACCTGCAAAGAAACCTTTTACCTCTGACAGTTAACAGTTGATGTGTTTAATATTCATGACTTCAAGAGCAACAATGGTTTTACTTCCACGTTGAGGAAATTGGACATAATAGTCCAAATTAAGTATGATGTTTTTTAAATGACTTTAACAATGCGAATATCAACAGTTTTGACACATCGTATTTCTTTACTTGTGTGAAGGAGAAAAGAAAAACATCCATTTGTTAAGTATCTGCTCATAGTAATAGCAATTGGTTTTGATTTCATTAATAATAATAATAATAATAATAATAATAATAATAATAATAATAATAATAATAATAAGTTGGTAAGTGGCACTCGAAAGAGCATTAAGTTTTAGGTTTATGATTTGTCTTTTATCAGTTCCGTCAACGATCCCGTCCATCTTCTACATTGTTTGTAATGGTATCGCTCGCATTTCTGTTCATATATCTTGCATTCACACGAGTCACTCGGTTGGTGAAATTTCGTATTTTTGCACATTTTATGGTGATATCCATGTGTTGCCAGGCCTATGACTGCGTGCCTTTGTGGTTGGTTGCTTCCGGTCCACCCCCTGTTCACCATGGCGTCTGAGGCGTAGAACTCTTCGTTGATCTCTTTTTCCTTCTGTTTCTTTTTTTCGGTGACTTTCTTACATGTCTCCGTTGCTGGCAGTAGTATCCTTTGTCTCAGGTCCTCTAGGAATAGGTTTCTCTGGCTAGCATATAGGCCATTCTATTTGGTGTGTATTTACTTGTACCTAATGCCTTTTTGATGTATCCTGCTTTCATTTTTTTCTAACCTGGTCGATAGTTTCTCCCATATCAGTTCTATCCCATTTGATTCCATTAAACATTAGTTTATGTTACAGGTGATCCATGCCTCCCAAGTGACAGATATTTTAGTGTGATAAACGAGAATATCTCTAAGACTGATCATGTCTATACGTTGAAAGATAGTGATAGTGTAGTCAAATATTAACAATAGATTTAAAGTAAAAGTTTCAAATTATGATTTTAAAATTGGTGGCCAAATTTATATTTAAAAAAAAGCAGTTTCATTTGAAACAAGGTGCATCCCGAGACAAATTCACTATTTCAGTATAATGTGATTTATATAATTCGCATCTTAGTTTAAAGGAGGAAAGAAGATTACGAGTATTATTTGAGAATAAGGGTCTTAGAAAATTTTTTGTGCCAAAAACAGATGAACAGACATGCGAATGGAGAAAACTGAATGATAATTAACTACATGATGTATATAGGAAGCCAGATATAATAAGAACAGTTAAGTCTCGTGGGCTGGGATGGGCAATAAATGAACATGTGCCACGTATGGGGAATGAATGAGGTGCATGGAAGCTTCTGGTAGGAAAACCAGAGGGGAAACGCCCAGTTGGTAGACCAAGAATGAGGTGGGAGGATAACATTATCCATTATGTGAGGGAGATAGATTATACAGATGATGATTGGAAAACATTAGCTCAGGATAGGGATGTATTGAGAGCTTATGTCCGCGCGGCTATAGAGCTAGTGAGTTAGTTCAGTTATATAATTCACAAATTCAAGGTCCATGTGGGACTTGTTAAAATTAAAAACTTCTTTGCTGGACTTAAAGAACACATAATTAAATTAGTATGCTCGGAAACTATACTTCCACCACCATTGAGAAATGTGAATCCTGAAGGAAACTGCAAAATAAAGTTACAGAAATTTGAAAATGTGAAAATTTTTCAGTTGAGGTAATTATATCCATGGACCATATTTTTGATTTAGATAAGTTCCGTTTTTATATTAGTTAAGTAATTAAATTTTTCAGACTTGACTGCAGACATTAATATCTGAAAATCACCACCGATCAGTGAATAAGTTCATAAAATATAGTTAATTGCTATATTGTGCAACTCTCACACTATTCTTATCGCTATGATGTCATACAAGAAAGGCAATCGTGCTCCGAAACGTTTCTTTTGTGTGGGCTACGCTTCTGATGTACCTCCGGCAAGAAAATATTGTCTGGCTAAACATTTTTGAGCATGGTGGACTTCTCCATGAGGGGAAGAGAACTTGAACGTAAAATCCATGATAAAGAACTAGTATAATGTTCATAAGTAATGCCACGAGTGATTTCCAAATTATCAATAAATCCACAACTCATGAAGTGAGGAGTGAATTTATCCAGAGAATTTGGAAATCAAGAGGGGCATTTGTTAGGACTATTTAACGAATAAAATTAAGCTATTTACTCACAAATCATTATTTAAATATAGTTACTTTAAAATATTTATTTATTTAATGTAAACGGCGATGTTTGAAAACAAATGAGAAACGTTATGTTTCGTTTCTCCATCCACTGCAACAAGATCATATAATGTTTGTTATATATTGCCATCTGGCGTGGGAAACTTGAAATATCATCGCAATATTATAAGAATGCATCCTAGTGGAGAAAAAATTAAACACATCAAACTGTATTTTATAACCAAAATTATAGGTTATTAATTTATTTTTTAGTAAACAACTCGGTAAAATCATTATTTAAAAACACAATTATTGAACACAGAATTATCAAAAATAACTCGGTAATATCATTATTTAAAAACACAATTGTCAAATTTGTATTTCGTCTATATCTTCATTTGAAGCACAGCCAAATCTTGTTTCTGCCATTTTGAACATTCAAATATGGCGGCTTTACTGTTGCCTCAGTCACTGCAAAATAATGGTCAGACCTGTTCAGAATATTAAAAAGGAGGAGCCTTCTTTAATATGGTAATCATAACACTGATAAATATTTCGTGAAACACGACTCTGATTGGTTGTAAAAACAGAAATCATTGAAACGTGATTGGTCATTGAGTCCCATTTGGGGAATGTGTTAAATAGTCTGTATAACTTCACCGTGTTTCACTTGTTGTATAAATAACATTTGAAAAATGGTAATTGTTCTTAATTAAACTGTAAATTCGGAGTTTCAAGCAGCATCTAATACACTTGGGTTTTGGTGACAAAAGAAGAATAATGTATTATGGAGAAGTTATTTTTCACTTGTTCGCAGTAAAGAAGTTAAAGAGTTGAAAATCTAACAGAGTAGAGTTAATAAACGTCAGAAAATGTCGGCAGTTTTTTCCTCTCATTGTCATCCTGAAGAGAAAAGGAGATCTCATTAACATTCAGAAGACGTTTGTCTGCGTCATACATTTCAACTCTTGTCACTCTTCATTACAGTAATATTATACAGTGTATAAACTATTTTCATCTTCCAAAATGTGAACCGATAGAAACAGAACGATTTGATCTATATTCGGAGGGTCCCGTGTTCATATCCAGATCCCAATCAACATCATTGAGGTTTTTTTTTCTCCATAGTCTTAAGGTGAAATTCTGTGTTAAAATGTCATTACTATAGGGTTTTACACGTCTTGAACATTGCATTCCTCTTGTAGATCAATTATTGGTAGTACATATGCATTTTATGTGAGAATGATTTATTAGCTAATTAGTTAATTAATTTGAAATAAATAATTAAGTTTGATAGTTTCACCTACAACTTATGCCAAGATGGGGGTGCCTGATTTATGGGAAAAACATTTTGAATTGTATAATGATCACCCACATATTTAATTTTTTTTTTTTTGATTGGAGACGTCAGTTATTACCGGAAAGATTTCTAAATTCAAATCGGGAAAGATTGGCATGCTACGAGTTATTGGTAAATCCAGAAAATTGGATAAACTTGGGTAAATTTCTGGACAAAACGCGGAAAATAAGAACAACACTCATTCATGAATAAATTTATGTTATCAAAATGCAATAACATTAATTCTTAATAATTATATATAAATTAATTAATGTATAATGCTATTGTGTTATTATTTAATTGTAATATTATTGTGTTTTCTTTATGTAATTGTAATGTTATTGCTTTTTAGTGTATAATGCTATTGTGTTATTACTTAATTGTAATATTATTGCATTTTCTTTATGTAACTGTAATATTATTGATTTTTGTTGTTTATTTTTCTTCACAGTAGTAGCAATTATTACTTTATTGTAACGGACTGTCAACAGCACGTACGGCTTACTGCCCGTGCGACCCATATTTGTAAATAATATTGTAAATATCTTACTTTTTGTCTAATAAAGTCCTACTACTACTACTACTACTAATAATAATAATAATAATAATAAATTTAGGGAGTGAGCTCAATTACCGGAACAGCGGCTAGCGGAGATGCCATTGAATTATAATCTTTCAACGAAAAATTGGAGATAATTATATTTCCATCTCTGTCACTCAGTCTGCGGCGTCAAGTGGGAACAGCGTTCCCAAAAGAGCAACACTATTTTCTAGACGTGAAAAACCCTGTAGGACTCAATTTTATCATAATCAAGATTTCATGAAATAGGGTGGGGCATAAACATCTTCTGTTTTTGTTTCTTTTTTAACACTATTTCATCAAATATATATTTGAAAAATATTGAAATATGTGCAATTTTATGGAGTTTCAGATGGCATTGTTCACTGAATTTTTCGTCTGTTTTATAAGTAACTAGCTAATACCTGACACCTGGTGTACGTTGGTAAGCCTAAATAAATTAAATGTTTTTTTTTTTATATTTAGTTGAATATGGAAGAGGAAAATAATTATAAATTTATATCGTAATTATTTTTAGATACCCCGTGCTGATTACCCGGCGTTACTCGAGATTCTACGTATCCCGATCTTCTTGGCCTAAATGTGCTGAAAGACAAAAATTATTATTGATAGTTATCCGTAAAAGAATACCCGCTGTGCGCTGCTCTACACTTGCCCGGGAATCTAGTCATCCCGATCTTCTCGGTATGAATGAACTGAAAGATAAGAATGGTTATTGTGAGTTACCCGAAAAAAATAGACATATGCTGTCGCGGACGTTTTTGTAGATTTTTTGAGATATTCAATTCTGTGTACATTCATTTGGTGTATGTGTTATGGTTTAGAAAGCGTAAGCCGTCTAAACTAACTCACTGGCTCTATCGAACCCGTAGGTTCATGGCCGCGCGGACATAAGCTCTCCACACATTCCTATCCTGAGCTAATGTTTTCCAATCATCCCCTGTATAATCTATCTCCCTCAAATAATGAATAATGTTATCCTCCCACCTCATTCTTGGTCTACCAACTGGACGTTCTCCTTAACTTTGTTAAAATTATGTATTTAAAATGTTAGTTGGATACCTTTCGGAAGTTAACTTTCATTATCAGCACGATTTGTATGCGCTAATAGTTGATGAACCTATGTTGCTGTGGAAGCTGATGGTCTTGATGTGTCGCTAGTAGGAACCCTACTGTAGAATAGGAACTCTACTGGCGACGCATCAAGATCATCAGCGTTCACAACATCATAAATACATCAACTAGTAGCGCATACAAATCCTGCTGATGATGAAAGTTAGCTTCCGAAAGGTATCCAAGTAATATTTTAAATGCATCATTTTAACAAAGTTGAGGACGACGGCACCTGCCAACAGGTACATTTTAATTTTTATCTTATGATTATTCACCTCAACGGAATTTGATATGAATTTTATTAGTATTCATAGAAAGAGAAGACAAACATTCTATAGGGCGGAAGAAAAGGGATTCCGACCCTTGATATCCTTGCAAGTAAACACGTTTTCCAGGCGTGCGCCTTAAACCACTCGGCCATTCTTCCAACAGTTAGCTTGCCTAGCCTGAGGTTTTTCCATTCATCGCCTTTATAATTTACCTCTCTTAAATTATGGTTCATATTATAGTCCTACCTCATACTTGGTCTATATTCTGGGCGCCTTTCGTCTGGTTTTGCTGATAGGAGCTTCCATACCGCTCTTTTATTCTCTAATCGTGCTACTGGTCCAGTCCCTCGCAGTCTACGAGACTTAACTGGTCTTATTACATCTGGCTTGTCATAAAGATCATTTAGGTCAATGATATGTGGTCTCCATTGACATGTCTGTGCGTCTCTCTTTGATCTAAAAAACTTAAAACAATTATTATTATTATTATTATTATTATTATTATTATTATTATTATTATTATTATTATTATTACTAGTAGGTTACTGTTATTACTCTTATTACTATTATTATTGTTATTATTGTTGTTTTTTGTTGTTTTTTTTTGTTGTTGCTGTTTTTGTTGTTGTTTTTTTGTTGTTGCTTAGGTTGTTGTTTTTGTTGTTGATGTTGTTCATATTATTATTATTAGACAGCACCATGGCGCAAGCTATTAGACGCTCGCCTCTCACCGCTGGGGTCCTAAGATCGAGTCCCGGTCACTCCATACGGGTCTCGTTGTGGACGAAACGGAGCTCGGGCAGGTTTTTCTCGGGGTTTTCACCTATTTCCCTTCCACAATTTCATTCCACCATTTCTCTATACTCATTTCATCCATTTCATTTCATTTTGTTCTTCTGATCCTGAGATGGTGCGTCAGGCGTGGTCGGCCAGCACTCTTGTCATCACAGACCTCTGTATAGGGGCTCATTTCATTTCATCCCTCGACCCGACCCTGAGTTGGACGCGAATTGAGGATATTTATTATTATTATTATTATTATTATTATTATTATTATTATTATTGTTGTTATTATTATTATTATTATCACCATCATCTTGTTGAAGGAATAACAATTACAAGGCAACATTGGCGGAATATAATTGCGCGGGAATGAATTTAATTGGTGCAGAGGAAGGTGGAGCTGCCAATCTTGGCTGGTGAGCGTGTAATTAGAAGCCTGAGGAAGTGTTCCGTTTTCAATTTGCGAGTCGATCATCCCCTGCCTCGCTGTGCTGGTTAATTCTCTAACTTAATTATACTAGGGAACAGGTGTCGCTTCTAATCGCTTCATTTTTATCACTACTAGTCAACTCAATAACATAACGAGTTTCTTATTTCACATGTATTTCTGTCATTTCGTGTCATAAAATCAACAGAAAAAATGGTACTTTGCTATCTGGACTCACTCATGATTTTTATTAATACAGTAATACTTTCTCAAAGCGGAATCGCATGGGACCAATTTTTTCTTCCGCATTAGACAAAATTCTGCACTATAAAAAACAAAAACTATTACGGCTTGTGAAATGAGAATCGTGCGCAGAACAGCGTGTTACACCAGATGGGATCGGAAAAGGAACACCGATATCTTAAAAGAATTGAAGACTACGCCAATTTTGGAATATATTAAACAGTCCAAACTAAATTGGAAACACCATCTAGAAAGAATGAGTTCAAATCGGATCCCCAAAGCTGTTTATAATTATATACCAAGAGGACGAAGATCACTGGACCGTCCTATGAAACGCTGGAGGGAAAATTTTCTATAGGATCGTAACAGGCCTTGGCCTAATACTTGAAAGGAAGAAGAAGAAGAAGGAAAAAACAAAAACTTATTAATACTCTTAGAATATAGAGAACCGTATATGTCTTTAACGTACCTTGGATTAATTGTAGTTCCGCTACCGTTGAAAAGTGAAGTAAGGTATGCATGAGCGACTTCGACGGTAACGCGCGAAAAACAGACCCGTTTCGTCAACGTTAAAAATATCTCCTAGGCGCGTATCCTGAAATTAAAGTATGCCGTTTCGGTTTCCGCTCACTAACTACACTTTTGTCCACATCCTTTGATTCCCCGCAAATTTCAATCCACACTACTTTGTTTCGTCTTTTAAAACTGTCCAACCAACCTGAAGATGCCTTGAAATAGTTATTTTAGGGATTTAGCAAAATCTAGAGCTTTGTTTCGGAGCTTCGGTCCGGAAATGTGGAGATGTATCTTTAATTACTTTTACTTTTTCGTTTAATGACAAGGATACATACGTTTTAGCCATCTTTATTCCGTAAATTCAGAACGCTACCTGTGAAAGATCGGTCTCAGAACTTAAACGAATTTAAGGTTTTATAGTGCAATGGTTATTTATAAGACAGGTGTCTGTATTTCGTATAACGGGTGTGCAGTGAGGACGAAATAAAATTTCAGGTACAGGTAGAATCTCTAGTTCTCTCGGCGGCAGGAATCATTCCTTATTGTTTTTTAGGCCTGACGGGAATTCAATGAAGTGGAAACTAATATATTTATCTCTCTGCCTTTCCTCTTTATAATATTTTTCATTAATTGTGTAGAAATATCCTTCCGTTTCTGCGTTGGATAGATTCCGTTTTATCAAAATAACTACCCGCACAGGCTCTTTTCGGCAATAATGAAGATGAATTACAATATTCCACTCATCATCTTAATATAATAGTCCAACGATTTAACATGGAAATATCAACAACAAAATCTAAAGTTATGACCTTTCAAGGGAAATTCCCAGTAAGAAGTAAAATTTGTATTCAGAATTCAATATTAGAGCAAGTAAATTCATTTAAATACTTAGGATATAATCTAACATAATGAGGAATATGATATATCCTTTAAAATACAAAACTATAATAAAGCTTTAAGAATTATCAACCAAGTTTTTAAACCATCAAAAGTGCAGAGACACACAAGAATGAAAATCTATAAAATTCTCGCTAGACCCATAATATGTTATGGCAGTGAAGCTTGGACCATTAGAACTCAGGATGACCATCATATTACAGCCACGGAGATGAAATTTCTGCGGCGAAGTGCAGGTTATAGCCTTCTAGACCACCAAAGAAATTCAACAATAGCCAGAGAGTTAAACATCATACCTATATCTGAATACCTCCAAGAATATAGAAACAATTGGCTAGCCCATATTCAGCGCATGGATCGTCACAGAATACCAAAACAAATTCTTCACTACATTCCTCGAGGCAGAAGATCTGTGGGTCGACCTTTTCGGAGATGGCGGGAGACCGTAACGGGCCACTGGGCCTAATACTTGAAATCAGATGATGATGATGATACCCGCAAAATTACTATTATTTCGTCGGGACCAATAAATTTGTTCACATTGCACAGATTTCCGCATTATTCACGTTCCGGATTAAACAAGTTTTATTGTATTATTAGTATCCACTGCAGAGAAAATAATTTACCTGTTGTATTGAGATATCTGATGATCTGTCTACTCTGTAATATGTCTTTGTTAGTTTCAACAAACATTGTTGTTATATATATATATATATATATATATATATATATATATATAAAAGTTGTTGACCTGTATTTTATGTTTTGATAGCATGCTTTATGTTTTGTTAGAATATAAAGTATAGGTTTTGTTGCCTAGTAACTACGAACTAACGCGTCACTGATTTTTATACAGGGTGCAACAGGACTCGACAAAATGATAGGGATCATAGGCCATGTAGAGAAGATAAATTGTTGTTAAGGAACATATAGGCCTAGTCACAACACGTCGCGTTGTTTATGAGTTATATGCAGATGAAGGTGTTCACACGTAAGGGTCGGAATTGGATACAAACAATTGTACACGTATCATTTTATTGAAAAAGACATGTGTTTACAATAAGTGTTTAAACAGTCGACCAGCACGGTCGATCATGGCAGGATTCTTTTTGACGTCGTCAAAACACTTAGGCTATTATTTGAAAAGTTATTATAAAAAACATGTGTTTTTCGATAAAATGATACGTGTACAATTGTTTGTATTCAATTCCGACCCTTACGGGTGAACATATTCATCATCGTCTTCTTCTTCTTCTTCACGGTTTAGGCTTATCTACTAGCCTGTTCCGGCTGCAAATTGCTGCTCTTTCCATCTTTTCCTTGGTCTTCCCAAGCTTCTTCTTCCTCGTGGTGAATAGTTGTATGCTGCTTTTGGTATTCTTTCTCAGTCATCCTTGCCAAGTGTTCTTTCCAGTTTGTTCTGTATTTCTCTATTGTTGAGTTTAATTCCTCTATTTTTAGCTGTCTTATTTCTGTGTTATGTTCATCTGCGCTTAACTCATAAACGACATGTTTCGACTATATGTTCCTTCACAAAAAAAATTATCCCCTCTGCATGGCCTATCATCCCTATCATTTTGTCGGTGAGGTCCTGTTACACCCAGCATAGTAGTAGATAAATTATCGTTTTTTACCATCAAAATATTTTTTATTATATTTCTATGACACCCTGTAAGTCATGTTATTCTATATTATTAGACTTTACCTATTTCAATGTAGACCATCAACATTTTGTAATTAGTGTTAATTTAGCTAAAATACTTTGGCCTAACTCCACAAATAACAATCAACACTCCTCTCGTATTATAAAGATATGAAGAGTATTTTGTTTAAAGCTGTTTATTAAAACAATGGTTCTCATAATATCACATTAGCATTCCATACACATTTTTCATTGTTTTTATGACCACGTGGTTTTTTAGTAGACATAATACCTTTTATATTCATGGAATGGTCGTTATCAAATTACGTTATAATTAAAATAACTCTACCATAATCCTATTCATGAATTAATTGTGGTATGATTTTTTTTGTTTTGAATATATTTACTTGCAAATATGTGCTACTAAATGGTTCGTATATAAACAGCAAATTACACTTGAAATGATTCCCACAGTGCAGTGAAATGACCGTAATATTTTTCATTACTGAGTGTTTATTACTATATCAACGAGTTTATAACCGACCGTATTAAATCTCACATTGCAAATATGCAGAGTGTATTAATATTTGTAAGGCAATGCCTTTTGGTTTTATCGCATCTAACCGAAGCATCTATTGTAGTAGTAGCAGTAGGACTTTATTAGACAAAAAGTAAGATATTTACAATATTATTTACAAATATGGGTCGCATGAGCAGTAAGCCGTACGTGCTGTTGACAATCCGTTACAATGAAGTAATAATTGGTAATAGTATACAAAAAAACAAAAAAAGAAAACAATAACATTACAATTACATAAAGAAAACACAATAATATTACAATTACATAATAATACAATAGAATTATGCATTAATTATGTATAATTATTAAAAATTAATGGTATTGCATTTTGTAACATATATTTATTCATGAATGAGTGTGATTCTTATTTTCCGCGTTTTGTCCAGAAATTCACCCAAGTTTATCCAATTTTCTGGATTTGTGTGTTGGTGAGAATCTGTGACTAATCTATTTTAGTATCTATTCACTTTTAACCCTTGCAATTATTCTAATTATAAACTCTCTACAGATCTCTTTTATTAACCAAACCTTTTTAATTAATAATGAAAAAAAATAGTAAAAATCTTACTATTTCTATCCCTTCTATCTTTAGGGGGCTAACAGATGCCATCTCGGTGGACGTGTGGTTCGCGAGCGCGGCTACTTCGAGTGGGATCTCACGTTAGATTCCTGGCGGTTCCAGAGGAGTATTTGTGGTGGACCACATCGGGATTTTTTGGTTTTATCGGGGTTCTCCTGTTTTCCGAATTTAATCTCAACAATATTCTTCATTCCTCTTCCCTCTCCCAAAATATTTTTTAAATAATCCATTAATTTTTTTTAATAATCCATATGTCCACCGCTGTGTTCTCGAGGTAGCGTGCTGCCTTGTCACGCAGAGGACCCGGGTTCGATTCCCGGTCGGGACAGGCTCCTGGGTGAGGTTTTTTCGGGGTTTTTCCTCACCTGTAAGATTAATGTCACGAAACTTAGGGCCCAACGGTCCCCGAATATCATCCGGCCATAATCATCCTTATCATTATCATCCTTCACCGGTGTGGAAATCAACGGGAAGCTACCACTCCTATAATTCCCTAGTAAAGCTGCAAAGCATAGCATGAAAATGCTATGATTGCAGTGAAAGACCTGCCCTCGGGCAGAATTACTATGGATGGATGGATGGATGGATGTATGGATGGATGGAAGGATTGGAAGGATAGATGGATAGGTTATTATTATGGAGTGGACGGACAGAGACGAGTGGAGAAGGGAAAGAAAACTTTAGGCACAGAAAGGTGTGTAAACATTGAAAATAAGTAATAAATAAATAATTATTATTATTATTATTATTATTAGTAGTAGTAGTAGTAGTAGTAGTAGTAGTAGTAGTAGTAGTATTATTTTAATGTTTTGTTCTTTCCCGGTCAACTGGATAATCCTGCTCAACTAGATATTGGGTATTCTGTAGGAAAACCAGATGGAAAGCGCCCAGTTGGTAGATCAGAAATGAGGCGGGTGAATAACATTACCCTGATTTGAGGGAGGTAGATTATACAGAGAATGATTGGAAAACATTAGCTCAGGATAGGGATGTATGAAGAGCTTATGTCCGCGCGGACATGAACCTACGGTTCGATAGTACCAGTGAGTTAGTTACAATTATGTATTATTAATAATCTTGTAGATAATTTATAATTGTTATTATATGTATAATTTAACCCTGGTGAAGTGGAAGAGAAACCTTACGGTCTTAACTCCATCAGATAAAATATTGTTTGCCATTCGCCCTTAGGAAAATGTTAGTAGAAACACTTGCAATGCCCCATTTTGATTATTGTGACACTCTTTTTACAGACTTAAATATTATTTCCACTCAAAGACTTCAACGTGTTCATAATTCTTGAGCACGTTTTATTTGTGGTATTCGCAAATTTGACCATGTTACACAGTCCCTGGAACAATTATCGTGGCTTCGTCTAAGAGATCGTAGAACTGTCCATTCCCTATCCCTTCTCTATAAAATACTTCACACATCATCGCCTAATTATTTATCACGCCGCTTCATCAGACTATCCGACACACATAATCTTGACACTCGATCCCATCAGCACATTGTCCTTTATATCCCGCCTCATCACACTGTATATTATTCATTATCTTTTACGGTGTCACTTACCAAAACATGGAATTCCCTTCCGCCCTATGTCAGAGACTGTCGAACTATAACATCCTTCAAAAATAAACTAAAGAATTATTTAATAACAAACTAACTTATACAACCTCACTGATAGTATTCTTTTAGCAATATTAATATATTTAATTATGTATGCAAATAATATTAAGAATAACAAATATTTTTATTTGTTTTGTTTTAAATATTGTATAATCGTAAAATTAGTTTTCTATATCTCATTATTTTCCTGTTTTTTATATACACTAGACAGGGACAATTTAATATGCCTTGCTTGTATACATGTTATTATTAGTTTTAGTCTTAATTTTAACTAATATTAACTGGTTGTATTATAGATCGTAATACGTATATTAGATATTATCTTTTGATCAAATTTTTACTTAGTGTTTAATATTAGAGTTAATTAAGATTGTTATATTCTGATGTAATATATGTTTGTCCTGGTGAGTGGAAGAGAAGGCCACATCGCCTTAACTCCACCAGGCTAAATAAATCTAATCTAATCTAATATAAATAAACCATTACCATGTCATTTCACCTCCATTCATTCATGATCATATAACCTTTCACCTCATCTCATGTTAGGTAAAAAATAGTCTGGTTTAACAAACCACAGGTAATTAAAATATGTAATTATGGGGGGCACACACACATATACTTCGCCATCACTATAGCCCGGTATTTTATGCAAAATAAAGTACTGAATATGCATGGAAAATGTAGAAAATATGCACCCTAAATATGCAAAATCAGATCGAAATAAAATCAAATAAATTATTTGCTTTGTAGGTAATCTTAGCTTTCTGCTGGCTGTTACAGTAGATAAGAAAGGCTTTAATGAGATTTTCTTGTATGAAGCTCCTTCGTCTGTTAGTGAAGAAGGGTTTATACAATGACTATTTAACTCATGACTCAAATGAGAGTCAATGACCAATCACGTTACAATGATTTTTTATTTATAACCAATCACACTCGTGTTTCGCCTAGAATTTACCAACTAAAGTTTATGATAATAAAGAAAGCACCTCCTTTTTAACATTCTGAATAGACCGTAGCATTATTTTGCAGTGACTGACTCCCTAAGAAATACGGCTACCAGATTGTATATATAGTGCATGAATGTCAACACATACCGCATGAGGGAGTTAATATAAAAACATTTGTAGCAATTTATTATTCCACCAAAAAAAGAAACCACTGTTTGCACTTTCTTAAATTATTTTTTCCCAGAAAAATATAATTGTCATATTTACATCATAGGACATCAGAAATGAAATAATATACAGTTTGATGTGTTTCATTTTTTCTCCACTAGAGTACATTCTTACAATATTGCGTTCCTTTGGCAATAAATAATATGATCTGGTTGCAGTGACGAACAAAAGAAGCAAATGAAGGGTACCAATTGTTTCTCATTTGTTTTCAAACATCGCCGTTTACATTAGATATATAAATATTTTAAATAAGTATATTAAAATAATGATTTGTGAGTAAACAGGTTAACTTTATTCACTTCGTGAGTCGTGAATTTATCGATAATTTGGAAATCACTCGTGGCATTACTTATGAAAATGTCCTTTCTAGATCACATGATGTCACATGTGCATGTGAAAAATATCACAATTCCTCTTCAATGAATTCCTTTTCCTTTACAGTTTATTTCACTATCACTAGAAAACATTTCAGTAATTTGACAAATTCTGTTGTAGCCAGGGTTCTTATTTAATACTTCACTAAGCCTACCAAATGCGATTTTAGCAATATCGTAATATTATTTCTCAAGTCCCTCGGGTATTCCCCTCTTGTACAGATGTAAATATACACTTTGCGCTTATATCCAATGGATTGCAGTGACTTTTTAATTAAAAAATAGTAATTAATTATTAATTAATTGGCTAGTAATTAGCTGAATGGAAAATTATAATTTAATATCACATTTAGGAGGAAAACATTCATTTATGCATTAAAAATATAAAATAAGCATTTTCCTTCGGAATATGCATTTGTATTTATTATCAAATACCGCTCAAACTGTCTGTGAAGGGACCAATTAACATGTAAATAATTTCCGCATACTTTTAATGCCTAAAAAATCTTGAATTTCGCATGCAAATCCGGTCTCTACTCATAACTCTGAACCTAAGCGTGTCTACATAGGGCAGAAGAGGATCAAAGGGAGGATTGTAGCCCCTCCTCGAGACCTTAGGCTCGTCGCAAATAAAAAAGTGGCAGTATGAGTCATGGATGAATGTTTTATGTGTGTCGAAACCAGGAATATCATAGCGACTACACTACACCGTAGTGTAAATATGGGTAATTATCATCAATAACAAGGAGTAAGCCCAATGACCTGTTCCCATCTCATTATAGGTCGAATTGGTCCTTCCATCTCTTCAATGGTCTTCCCAACATTCTTCTCCCTTTTGGTTTATAATTATACATTCTTCTTGGTATGCGCTGTTCATTCATTCGTAATACGTGCTGAAGATAAGCATGTTGATAATATTTATTCTTTCACAGATTAAATATATTAAGTTCTGTTCTTACATCTTCGTTTTACTTTTTATCGGTCCTTTGGTATCCTGCTATTGCTCTCAACATCTTCATTTCAGCAGCCTCTATTTGTTTACTATCTGCATTTGTTAATGTCCAGGTTTCACATCCATAGATAAGTGATAGAACTGCCAATACTTCTTAAAAATTTCAAAATAGTTTATTTTCTAGTCTTATTCAACAAAGTGCGTTTAATTGTGCCACATAGATAATTGAATCGTTGTATTTTAGTGTGTTTATCTAAATTTCTGTCATTGCCTACTGTCAAACTATAACATCCTTCAAAAACAAACTAAAGAATTATTTAATAACGAACTAACTTATACACCTCACTGATAGTATTCTTTTAGCAATATTAATATATTTAATTATTTATGAAAATAATATTAAGAATAACAAATATTTTTATTTGTTTTGTTTTATATATTGTATAATCGTAAAATTAGTTTTCTATATCTCATTATTTTCCTGTTTTTTATATACACTAGACAGGGACAATTTAATATGCCTTGCTTGTATACATTTTATTATTAGTTTTAGTCTTAATTTTAACTAATATTAACTGGTTGTATTATAGATCGTAATACGTATATTAGATATTATCTTTTGATCAAATTTTTACTTAGTGTTTAATATTAGAGTTAATTAAGATTGTTATATTCTGATGTAATATATGTTTGTCCTGGTGAGTGAAAGAGAAGGCCACATGGCCTTAACTCCACCAGGCTAAATAAATAAAAATAAATAAAAAAATTTAAAAAATAAATAAATGACATCTGAAATAATTAAAATTCTGAACTTGGTCTATAACTGCATCGTTCATCATTATTTTTGTTCTTATTGCACATGTTCCTTTCAGAGCTAATATTTTTGTTTTAGATGTAGATATTCTTAAATTATATTTTAGAGAGATATCATTTAAAGTATAAAGGAATTGTTGTAAAGAATTTTCTGATGCTGTCATCATTACTTGATCGTCTGCAAACAGCAGAGTTGTCAATACACTATTTATATTAATTTGTTCTTACCATTCATTTATGACATGGTCCAATTAAATAATATTGGTGGCAATGGACACCCTTGTCTTACTCCCTCGTTTATTTATATGTTTTGTTTACTAATTTTATGTGGGTAATAAAACCAATAAAACTATTGTGTTAGGATATTCTGAAAACTCGAAACTATCTTATTTATTCTAATCTATTGTAGATAGTAGGGATATAGTTACTGCTCCCTCAGCAGTCACTACAGCAATATTCTCATGTGTGTGTTGAAACCAATCAATACCGCCTCCTTACACGTACGATCTTGAAATGTATATTTACGACCATTGATACCCTATAATGTATAATATAATGATGGTCGAAGGATTTGAGGCACCTTATTGGTTTTCGAAGAAGGTTCCAATATTTATAGAGGACAAAACAAAAATAAATGCACTGGTGTGTGTATATATATATATATATATATATATATATATAACCACCACTGTGGTCTCGAGGTAACGTGCTGCTTTGTCACGTAGCGGGCCCGGGTTCGATCCCCGGTCGGGACAGTTTTTCTGGGTGAGGTTTTTATCGGAGTTTTTCCTCGCCTGTAAGACAAATGTCAGGAAAACGTTAAGGTCCAAACGGTCCCCGACATCATATGGCCATAATTATCATCATCTTCATCATCCTTCACCGGTGTGGAAAGCAACGGGAAGCTACCACACCTACAATTTCCTAGTAGTGAAAGACCTGCCTTCGGGCAGAATTAAAAGTATATATATATATATATATATATATATATATATATATATATATATATATATATATATATTCATCCATAATAATTCTGTCTTTCACTGCAAACATAGCACTTTCATGCTATGCTTTGCAGTAATACTAAGGGAATAATAGGTGTGGTAGCTTCCGTTGCTTTCCACACCGGTGTAGGATGATGATGATGATGATGATGATGATGATGGCCGGATGATTTTCGGGGACCGTTGGGGACTAAGCTTCCTGACATTTGTCTTACAGGTGAGGAGAAACCCCGAAAGAAAAACCTCACCCAGAAGCCCATCCCGTCCGGGAATCGAACCGCTGCGTGACAAGTCAGCACGCTACCTCGAGACCACAGCGGTGGACTTTATATATATATATATATATATAATTTGTTTATTAATTTATTTTATTTAAATATAGATGTTCAATTTTTACACATCTTTTTGTGCCTAAAGTTATATTTTCCTTCTCCACTCGTCTCTATCTATCCACTCCATTTTCTTCAATCCTCTTGTTCTCATTCCAGTTCTTATTTCTTGCATCCACGAGTTTCGAGGTCGTCTTTCCCTTCTTCTTCCAGGTGGACACCATTCCAATGTTTTTTCTGGATATATATATATATATATATATATATATATATGACACGAAAAGAAAAATAAACGCCTGAGCCGGGATTTGACCTCTAACTCTATACGTTAGAGTGACTCCAACACTTCGCCACTTGGGTACTCCAGCACAAACTTGTATTTTTCTTTATATATATAGGCCTATATTTATTTATTTATTTATATTAATATTTATATGATTCTCTATCATGAGGGGCAGCGGGCCATCTCGTGGCCACTATAACAAGTAAACATATGAAGAGAACATTTACTTTATTGCGGTTACACTTCTTTATTTATTCTTCTTCGTCACGGTATAGGCTTATTTACTAGCCTGTTCCGGCTCCAAATTGCTGCTGTTTGCATATTTTTTTGGTCTTCCCAGACCTCTTCCTCCTGGTGAAAAGCTGTATGCTGCTTTTGGTATTCTATTCTCAGTCATCCTTGCCAAGTGTTCTTTCCAGTTTGTTCTGTATTTCACTATTGTTGTGTTTAATTCCTCTACTTTTAGTTGTCCTATTTCTTTGTTGTTTTTGTCTGTTCTTTGATATCCTGCTATTTATTTGATGTTATAATTACATTTTTGACAGTTAGCAATGAAGACAGATATGATATGAAAATGAAAATCTACACCTGAACCGAGATTTAAACCCGAAAACTCTAACTATATAACAACTAAATGATTCCAAGGACTTCTGGATACACACTACTAGATCATAAAAAATGAAGACATCTTAGAATGTCACATGAGCGTTAACGAATATAATAGACATATATATATATATATATATATATATATATATGTATATATATGTATATATATATATATATACATATATATATATATATATATATATTAGGTCTTGGTCGTTTTACGTGTCTACTACATAGGATTAATGAAGATGTGTATTTTTTAATCGCATAATAAATATCGAGACAATAATTTACAAACAGATTCCATAAACTCTCCGCTGGAAGGGCAGTGAACATATCTGTGAACATTCTTACTGGCGTAATAATTCTGACAATTTGAGATATCTAATGAAAATAAAGTCTCTATTAACAGATAAATGTGTGAATTCCACGATACCGCGGTCGAATAGTTGGGTCCTTGATTATGTATCAAATATGTCGAGCTGTTTGCATATTTGTGGCAAATATCATCGCATTTCCACCACATTGCAGACTTCATCTGTTCCGGTTAACAAAACACTATCGATAACAAAACAACTATCGTTAAAGAAGACGTAATGAACTTTCCTCTTTACTTTAACTTCATTTTATATTATTTTATATTATTTAATTACTTTATTTTCTTAAATATTATTATCAAAAATAATAAAGAATATAAATTTACAGAAAACAGAATATATGTGTTTGGGAAAGGATGTGGATGACCTCATACTTGAAACAGGGAAAATAAAGAAGTGTGAATTTTTTAAATATCTTGGGTCAATAATTACAAGTTTTGATACCTGTGAGAGAGATGTACAGACTAAAATTGCAATGGCAAAAAATGCAACTAAGACATTACATGGAATAATTTGGAATAAAAATATTACAAAGGAAACTAAAATGAAAATTTATAAGAGCACAATACAGAATATTTTGTCATATGGAAGTGAAACTTGGTCTTTGACGGAATTACAAAAGAACAAAATTAGAACAGTTGAATTTGATTATTTTAGAAGAAGCCTCCAAAAAACAAGACAGGATAAAATAAGAAATGAATTCCTTTGGAGAGAAATTAATTTCACCACATCTGTTGTTAAGAGGATTGAAAATCAAACACTTAAATGGCATGGCCATGTACAAAGAATGGAAAATTAAAGATGGCCAAAAAATATATACCAATGGTGACCCCCTGGAAGAAATAAACGTGGCAGACCAAGATGGAAATGGAAAACCTACGTCAGAACTATAATGGATGATCGGAATTTGGAAGAGGGAGATTGGAATGATATAGATAAATGGAAACTGAAGACGGCAAACCTATAAGTGGGGGAAAGCCGAAGAAGAAGAAGATCTTACAAAAATTCCGTAAATAGAACATTACATTATTATTAATTGTAATTTTCTCAAAAAAGAAAGTAATTTTTCGTCTAAACAATGAACTATAAACAATGGTAAACTAAATTGGTAATGTTCTCAAATAAACAAGCTAGGGTAATCAATAGAAATTATCTCTCTCTTTCTTCATCTACCGTCAGGGTTTAGACCATTTCTGATCTGTTCCGGCTCCATGTTATAGTTGCTCGCTCCATCTTTTAAATGGTCGCCCACGACTTCTATGTCCTTGTGGATTGTAATTTAACATTATATAAGATATCGGCCGCGGTGGACTAGTGGTTATGCTCCTTGCCTGTGGTCCCGAGGGTCGCGGGTTCAAACCCGGCCGGGGTCGATGGATTTTTAGGACGGAAAAATCCAAGGAGGAAGTCCTCCGGGAGGGACTTTAAGCCGTGGGTCTCGGGTCTGAAGATTTTCAGGCTCGTAATAAATCCTTAAGCCTGAATGAAAAGGCCTCTAAGCAAAATTTACTGAATTTTCCCGTCCTAGTACTACCTTGGTTTCCTAGATGTCAGTATGAGGCGGAACACGGACCACTCAAAAATGACATCTATACGAAAACAAGTGTAACTAAATTAGTATGGTTCAAATTCTTCCCTGTAGGGGGGAGAGCGCCTAAATCTCTGTAAAGGGAAAACATGGGATTACAATACAATAAATAAGATATCCTCTCTTCACTCATTCTACTAACAAGTTCAATCCATTATTTCTACATTATTTTATTTTTGTCGTCACTGGGGCTAGGACTTTATGTAATAAAAGATAAGATTACAATGCAGATAGTATATATTATTCAAATGTTTGTATGTGAAACCAAAACAAATTACAGTCAGAAGTCTAACTTCCCTTTATACTATTCAATTGTTTGTATGTGAAACAAAAACAAAAGATAGTCATAAGTCTAACTCCTCATTATACTGTGTTGCAATCTTAACTTTTAGTAAATACAAATCCTAACCCTCGTTATCACACTACTTATTTGTAATTCCTCACGAATATCTTCATTCCTCCGTTTGTCCAAAAGAGTACATCCTGTCACATATCGTAGGAATTTCATCTCGGCTGCTTCCAGTCTCTTTCTTTCTTTATTTTTTATTTAGGAATATTCCACAATACAGTGTGTCTCCTTCAAGCGATTTGTCGCCAGAGGTTGCTGTCTCCTCACTCCATCCATCCAACGTTCTCTGGGTCTGCCTCTTCCACTTCTTCCATTAGGTTTGCAATTAAGGATCTTCTTTTTTATTCTCTCTTCTTGCATTCTTATGAGGTGTCCATATAATTTCAAACGTTTTTCTTCTATTTCCAGTCTCTTTCTATATTTTAATTTAATATAATGCCTTTATAGATATTTTACAATCCCCAGCCACCCGGGCTTTGCAAGGAAAATACCTTTGGGAGAGGTATTTTTACTCTGGATCACACATACTTCTTTGACCACATAAGGACATGGAGGACATTCCTGGATGAGTGATTAGATCAGTGATCCGGCCACATCCGAGACAATGCGAACATTTAAGACAAAACACACAATTGACTTACACATTCATAATAATCAAGGCGAATAATATATGAATGATTATGAAAGCCAGATGATGTTCGATGAACAATTGAGTCTTAAAGTTTCTCGACTTTGTCATAAGGGTGAGGATGAAACTCGAGAAGAAAAGCCTCACGCAGGAAAAAAAACTCGCTCAGGAAGAAGCCTTACGCTGGTTACGAGGCAACTATGTTACCTCAATATCAGAGCTGAGGACTAATATAAGTTATAAGGACATATTTCAATACTTCTCATTTTACAAAAAGGCTAGAAGGTATAACATTACGATACCATGTACTGTAATATTCGCAAAAACTATCACAAATCTTGGCCACCATCATGTACAATAAACCATGGGAAAGTTAATTAATAATTTTACAAATAAATAATCAAGGGTATTCAATACAAAGTATATAAATTAAAATTTAATATCGCGTCTAGATGCGATGATTAATTACACTGAGCAACAAAAGAAACTTTTTTTTTTGTCTCAGAAAGAAAAATGTGTGATTCTAATAGTAGTTTTTCTCCTGAATTCAAATATTATATCGGTTTTTCTCCATCACGCAAGGTTTCCGAGAGACAGGAATTTATAATTTCAAACACTTCAATATTTTCTACATTCGTAACTACACAATATTCGAACATTGGGATTCACCTAGAAAGTAAGAAATGACGATTTGTTGCTATATTTCGCCTGTGGAGCATCACCCTTGGCGGTCCAACAATAATCAGCCAGCATATTAGGATTCCATTTGCCTTGATATCTCTTTTCCATAGCTCATTTGGTTTTATTTTACAATGGACAAATGAACGAAAAAACGTTTATTAAAAAAATAATTATTTAAATCCAGTAATTGAAATTGAATTTAAAAAACTGTGGGTGATGGAGAAATTACGAATACATGTTTGAAAGCTCGATAAAAAACTGCATTAAGTACAACTATTGGTACTCATGAGACAAAAATCATGTTGACCAGTGTTATATTGTTAAATGTTGAAGCATCTAGGAAAAAAAAGGAAAAAAAATAAAATAGTGATCTTCACAATACTCATGATAACAGAAATTCCTAGCTCCTTTGAAGCAACCAAGGCCACGATACATTTCCCAGTTAAAGGAACTCTATATTATACAAAGTAATGTAATAATTTAATACTTATTATAAAATAGATTTCTTTTTATTTAACTTTCACAGGGAAAGAACACTATAAGGTTTAATTTAAGAATTAAATTAATGTTTTTATTACCTCACCTCATATCCTTTTCTTCTATACTGCAGTTTCGGAGCTTATCTCCATCATCAGTAGCATCTGGTCGACCGGTGTTATGTCGTTTCTTGGCGGTTTCCTTCTTACTTCTATCGGTGGACCGATGAACGCTCTGGTTCAGGTCAAAATTTGCGGGAGTTTGGAACTCACAGTCTGGGAAAAATCCACATCCAAAAAGAACTCACAGTCTGGGAAAAAATCCACATAAAAATAAAACAAGAAAGATAAACTCGTGAATTTCGAAACTCCCACAAATTTTGATCCATGGGTTCATCAGTCCACCGATAGAAGTAAGAAGAAAACCGCCATGAAACGACATAACACCGGTCGACCAGAGGCTACTGATGATGGAGATAAGCTCCGAAACTGCAGTATAGAAGAAAAAGGATATGAGGTGAGGTAATAAAACATTAATTTAATTCTTACATTTTTTTGTTTGATAATTTACAATCTGTCTAATTAGGCAATACTCCAACAGAAATATAACAATAATCAAATATTAATTTGAGATAAATTGAATATAAAATAATTTGGTTTATTTAAGTGGCTTTATTTTTTCACTTTTTCTTCTTCTACGTCATGGAATTTGGCCATAGACCTGTTTCCACATCAAGAGACCGTATCCCTCCATCTAGTCCAATATTCTTTTTTCCTTTTGGATTCGTAGTGAAGCAAAATTTGTGGGAGTCTATTGGGTGTCATTCTTTCTATAAGTTGAAGCCAGTTAGTTAGATCTTGAATTTTGAATTTTATCCATAGCACTGTAGATTCGGTTCTGATTTCTTGATTATATTTATTATCTAACAATGTATAGCCTGCTACTGAACGTACGAATTTCATTTCAGCTACTTCTGTTTTTCTTTCATCTGATTTATTAAATGTCAGATTTTCACAAACATAATTATGTTATAGAATTTTAGTTGGTATTGTTAATGTTTTGGTTTTTATATTTCTTCTCATTGTTCCGCAAATATAAAATTTGTTTAATTTTATTGCTTCGCTGTTTTCCAAACAAAAAAATTAACCAGTTGATTCGGTTATTCAAGTCGGTGTAAGTAAAGAATGTTGTATTTTTATCTCTTATTTATTATTTTAATATGTATATCTCGATGGATAGTATTATTCACATATCAGGGTGCTGCAATAATTAAACGAAGGGTTTTGGACTGAAATCATTGTCAAATTTCAATATTAGAGTAGCTCGTAGTTTCCCATATTTGTAAGCCCAGATTGTTTCTAATGTGATTTGTAAAGTAAGAGTTTTTTTTTTGTACTCAACTTTGATTTATGTCCTAATAGCCTATAAAGTTTCCAAGTTCTTAATCTTACCGCTGCTTTTTTTTTTGGACATGATTTCGACATGTTAATCTACGGTTCACATGCATACACAAATATGTTAAGCTAATCCACCGCTATGATCTCCAGGTAGCGTGCTGTCTTGTCACGCACAGGGCCGAGTTCAAATCTCGGTCGGGACAAGTTTCATAAGTGAGTTTTTTTTGGGGATTTTCCTCACCTGCAAGACAAATGTCAGGAAACTTTAAGACCCAAACGGTCCCCGAACATCACATGGCCATCATAATAACATATTTCATATTCGCCTTGGATTAAATTTAGGATTAGGACTCTCCTGGTGCATCATCATCACCCATCGTATCATCGGGGCAGCCAAAGCCCGACTTCAAGGTGCCCCAACCTCAGAAGTGGATTACAATTGCTTCATTTCCAGGAGAGAACAACAGAAATGTCTAAAATGATAACTTGGGACACTCAATGAAAAAAAAAACGCGATAGTGAGTTTTGTCGTACTTACAGCAATGGCGACCATGATTTAAAGTTCAACTTCCTACATTTCGGGGTTGTCAATCTAAATAACTATAGGCCTACTATAATAAAATAACTATACTGTAATATTACATATTACAAACACGCGTGTGGGAAGTAAAACCACTGCCCTTTATGTATAGGCTATTACATACAATGTATATACAAAAAATATCCAAAATGTAGTGTTAATATACATTATACGAAACAAATCACAGCATTTTAAATGAACTGAACTTTATTTGAAACAATATAAAACAATAATTATGTACTTGCCGCCATTTTATAACTAATTCGTGCCATGGCCTCCTGTAATTTCAACTAATAAACATTGCCCACACTGTTAACATTAGTCAGTTGCTTATAATGAACGCAAATATTTCCAACAAAGATATTATTTTACTTACTTACTTACTTACTTACTTACTTACTTACTTACTTACTTACTTACTTACTTACTTACTTACTCACAGACACTATCGAACCCGTAGGTTCTTGACCGCGAGGACATAAGCTCTCCATACATCCTTATCCTGAGCTAATTCTTTCCAATCATTCCCTGTATAATCTAAAAAGTAAAGTGATCCCAGAACAGGCCTCAGGAGGCCTTTGGGGTAGTAGGAGGTTAAGGCTCCCACTTTTTCTAGACAATCGGCACTTGATGTCAGCCGGGTTGTCAGCCCTGCGTGACGGCCGCCTTTACCCCAGAACAAGCGTCTGGTACTCATTTCCGTTAGAGGCTGAGTCGACCCCAGGGCCATAGTGCCGCCAGAGGGTTTGGGTCAGTTTAAAAATCCTGACCCCAACGGGACTTGAACCCTCGACCCTCCGGCTTGTAGCCCAGTGCCTTAACCACTACGCTACGGCGTGACTTCCCTCAAATCATAGTTAATGTTATTCTCCCACCTCATTCTTGGTCTGCCAACTGGGCGTTTTCCCTCTGGTTTTCCTACAAGAAGCTACCATGCACCTCTTTCATTCCCCATACGTGCCACATGTCCTGCCCATCGCAGTCTACGAGACTTAATTGTTCTTATTATATCTGCCTTTCTATAAAGACCTTTTAGTTAATTATTATGTAATATTCTCCATTCACCTGTCTGTTCATATCTCTTTGGTCGTTATTAATTTACTAGTATTTATTATTTTGAAAACACAATAGCGCAAAAAAAAAACAAAAAAAAATGTACAACGCGTGTTTGTGAAGTGTTTTACAGAATCTCGGACATTAGAAACCTCGCGATCGCTCGGTTTTTAAACATTTTCCTCGTTTCTGTAAAAACCACTTCCCAACTTCGCATCTTAATATACTATTACGCTGCCAGCTGTTGGTAGCTTATGAGTTCGTTTTGAAGGGCCACAACAGGAAAAATAATCAGTTATTGTTCCAAATGTTATGTGGATAGATTTATTTTCACTTAATATACAAAAGTCGATTGAAATTCGATAGTGATTATCACTGTATATTTCGTTTAATTTCCAACAATGTAATAATACTGACATTGTTTATGGAGAAAACAAGGAAATCAAATATGGAAACCTATTTCATTACTTGTGTAAACAAATCAACTGAAAATATATTTACAAATGTCATTCAATATCAATTATATTTAATTTATGTCAGGCTGCAGCATTAAATCCTATAATGTCTCTTCAATAAACATGTGTTTCAATGGATGCCAGTGAAATCGGATTATACGACAGGATATGTTTATATGCATGGCCTCCTTTGATCGCATCCAGATTTACGCGTGTTTTACACGGGGATTCTGTATATCATTAGGCTTGTTTAACACGAGAGGTTTATACTGTGATTAAGCTCCTTTGAAATGGGACATTTACATTAATTATTGTTTATTCCAACCAACTCATTAAGCGTAAATGAATGGACTTCCTAATGAATAAATTGTATTCAATAGACTAAATGTAATTTGTTTATTATGGGGTCAATATATTTAGTAATTAAAATTTCGTATGCGGGATTAATGTAATTTTTTTCTTATTCTTCTTCTTCAGCTCAGTTTAACCTCTCACTTCTCTACAGCACTTCTGTTATTCTACTTACTTCACAGTAGCTTCTGGCCGCTCCTGTAATTCCCTGCCTCAAGATATCAGGGGTTGCCGCACTCTTGACACTTTTAAGTCATGTTTATACTATTTCTTGTTAAATAATTAATTTTTTCTGAACTAAATTTAATCTATGTCATTAATATTTTTTTTCCTCATTTTTCCGTCTTGTACATTTCATATTTCATTCGTTAAATCTAGAGTAAAAGAAAATATATTATAAATAATAAATGTAATGTAGATGCACTATGTAATAATTTTGTTTATTGTAATTCAAATGTAACAGTAATTTATGGTAATTTTTTTATCTAACTTTTTTAAGTGGTAGACAAAGTCTCAAGGCCTTAAATCTGCCACGTAAATTAAAGCTATATTATTATTATTATTATTATTATTATTATTATTATTATTATTATTATTATTATTTAATATTAGATTATAAATTTAATATTAGAAGAGCACAAGGGGTATATTAGAGGATGTGAAGAATTTGAGTATCTGGGAGTAAAAATGGATACAGAGGATAAACAAGAAAGTGATATTAAGAACAGAATAAATAAAGGTAGAGCAATAACAGCAATGATAAATGGAGTCTTATGGAACAGACTATCCACAAAAAAATTAGTTAAAAATGTGTAATTCATTAGTGAGAAGTACTGTCGCATATGGAGCTTAAGTTTGGAAATCCAACAAAAACTTATGTCGATGTAAATGGATCTCTTGAGGAGAGCCACAAGATATTACTTACTTACTCACTGGCACTATCAAACCCGAAGGTTCATGGCCGCGCGGACATAAGCTCTCCATACATCCCTATCCTGAGCTAATGTTTTCCAATCATTCCCTGTATAATCTACTTCCCTCAAATCATAGTTAATGTTGTTCTCCCACCTCATTCTTGGCCTACCAACTGGGCGTTTTCCCTCTGGCTTTCCTACAAGAAGCTTCCATGCACGTCTTTCATTCCCCATACGTGCAACATGTCCTGCCCATCGCAGTCTACGATACTTAACTGTTCTTATTATATCTGGCTTCCTATAAAGACCATGTAGTTCATTGTTATGTAGTCTTCTCCATTCGCCTGTCTGTTCATCTCTCTTTGGTCCAAAAATTTTCCTAAGAACTTTATTCTCAAATACTCGTAATCTCCTTTCCTCCCTTAAAGTAAGAGTCCATGTTTCGCCCCCATATAATATAACTGGTAGAATAATATTAAAAAATAGAAATGAATAAGGAATACTGTCATACGACAAAAAAATAATATTAGATATTCAATAGTAGATTATATAAGATTCAAGCGATTAAATTGGTATGGGCACGTACGACGAATTCAAGAAGAAAGTTTAACAAAAAAAAATGGAATTATATCCACCTGGAAGAAGAAGGAAAGGAAGACCTCGAAACTCGTGATGTAAGAAATAAGAACTGGAATGAGAACAAGAGGGCTGGAGGAAATGGAGTGGATGGATAGAGACGAATGGAGAAAAAAAATAAAACTTTAGGCATAGAAATATATGTAAACATTGAAAATCTGTATATAAATAAAACATATTATTATTATCATTATTACTATTGATATCTTTTACACATTATACGCCACCTGGGCCGTACAGTAACGCGACCTATTGGGAAAGGGATTTTAAACTATGTATCACATACATACTTTTTTTTAATAATAACTGATCAGTTAATTGTCTCCTCTGAGACACCAGAACATTAAGACTAAACCATATTTCACACAAACATTCGTACCAAAGATGACGAATATGATAATGATGGCTTGATGATATTCAGGGACCGTTTAACCATAACGTTTCCTAACATTTGTCTTACAGGTTAAGAAAAATCTCGAAAAAAGCCTTTACTCACAAAATTTGTTCCGACCAGGGATCTAATTCGGGCCCGCTGCATACGAGGCAGCGACGCTACCCTGAGATCACAGGGGTGGACTCAATATTAATTAATTCATATTTTTAAGCCCGAGCGACATCCCTTCATTGCAATCTCAACGTTTTCCCCTAGACTATTTTCTATTTATATATTTGTGTGTCTTCATATTATACTGTGCTAAACCAGATTTGATAAGAACACTTATATATCTTGACTGCAATTATCACGATATGTGGAACGAATGAGAATGATTGAGGGCATTGTATCTTCTTGTAAGTAAACCAGATTAAACTATTGTTACGTCTTATAAGAAAAAAAATTGAAGAATGTATTGACTTTTTTCTTCAAACAATACTATTTAACTCATGCCCCAAGTGGGAGTCAATGACCAATCACATTTCAATTATTTTTTTTATTTACAACCAATCACAATCGTGTTTCGTCCCGAATTTATCAACTAAAGTTTATCACAAAGAAACCAAGATGAAAATGTATAATGTTATGGCGGTTCTCACAATATTGTATGGATGTGAAACTTGGGCTCCAACGAAAAAACAGAAGGATAGAATACAGACGGCGAAGATGAGGTTCCTAAGAGAAGATAAAGGATGTGCAAGACTTGATAGAATAAGAAATGAGGATATAAGAGAAGAATTTAAAGTACAGCCTTTATTAGATAAGGTCACGAATTACAGACAGAAATGGATTGATCTTATGGATGGAATGAGTAAGGAGAGATATCCATTGTTAGCAAGAAATTATCAAGCAAGAGGAAGACGTGATGTTGGAACACCTGGAAGACGTTGGGCTGATGCATTATGAAGTCGGAACGGGCAATTGCCTAATCCATGGAGTGATTATGATGATGATGATGATGATGATGATGATGATGATGATGACGTTTATCATATTAAAGAAAGCACCTCCTTTTTTTAACATTCTGAATAGGTCATAGCATTATTTTTCAGTGACTGACTCCACAAGAAATGCGGCTACCAGATTGTATATATAGTGCATGAATGTCAGTTCATAGTGCATGCGGGAGATAATATAAAAACATTTGTAGCAATTGATTATACCACAAAAAAAGAAAATAAACTTCTGTTTACACTTTCTTAAACGAATTATTTTCTAGCAAATGAAGTTGCAGAATAATATAATTGACATATTTACATCATAGGACATCAGAAATTAATTAATATTTTATAGTAGTAGTAGTAGTAGTAGTAGTATTCAAATGTTCTGAAACTCTTGATTTGTCAGCATTCGCTTGTTAATACATATAATGTTGGTTATAAATTTCTCCACTAGGGTGCATTCTTACAATATTCCGATCCTTTGGCAATAAATAATATGATCTGGTTGCAGTGATGAACAAAAGGCAAATGAAACGTACCAATCGTTTCTTATTTGTTTTCAAACATCGCCGTTTACATTAAATATATAAATATTTTAAAATAACTATAGTTAAATAATGATTTATGAGTAAACGGCTTAATTTTATTCGTTAAATGGTCCTAACAAATGCCACGAGTGATTTCCAAATTATCGATAAATTCACGACTCACTTCGTGATAACATTGCTACAGGCCTATTAATCATTATGAAGTATCAGCCTAGTTCGGAATTATAAACAAAATATAAATATCAGCTAATTTTACAAAATTTGCGTCCATTATCACTTGCGATTCATATGTAAAATTAATTAATATATTTAAATTTCTACTGCATACATTATTTTTAATGAACAAATAGAGATTTGGTTTGCAGATAAGTGGACCAGGAAAAATGTTTTAGGAATTTTAACCTTAGGTAAAATGGTTTGTAGCTAGAATAAATTAAACATAGGCTCAATTCTGGAAATGAATGCTATTATACGTTACCCAGACTCTTGTCGTACCAACTTCTCTCAAAAAAACGTTAACCTGAAAATATATAAAACTATTATTCTCACAGTTACATTATGTGGATACGAAACATGAACTCTTACTTTAAGGGAGGAGAAAATATTACGGGTATTTGAGAATAAAGTTCTTAGGACAATTTTTGGACCAAAGAGAGATTAACAGACAGGCGAATGAAGAAGACTACTTAACAGTGAGGTACGTTATATTTATAGGAAACCAGATATAGACTACGATGGACATGACGTACGGCACAAATGGGGCATGAAGGGGGGCATGGAAGTTTCTTGTAGAAAAACCAGAGGGAAAACGCCCAATTTGCAGATCGAGAATGAGATGAGAGAATAATATTAACCATGGTTTGGGGGGAAGTAGATTATACAAGGAATGATTAGAAAACATTAGCTCAGGATAAGGATGTGTTGAGAGCTAATGCGCGCGGGGCCATGAACCTACGGGTTCGATAGTGCCAGTTAGTTGGTTAACAAAAATGAATTAGAAAAAATATCCGGAAATGAGTTGGGGTTTATATTGAGATTGTAATATCGTTGTTAGCATAATATGTAATAGTCGGGATGATCATAATGCTTCTATACGGGGATGATCTTGCTTCATGAATTTCATAATCTAGAATAACTTATTATATCCCTAATACCACAAATTAGAATTTTACTATTAAACTATCTAGATATAATCATAAGGTTATAACGTCCCCCTTTACAATCAATAGATTTAAAGGAAATCAGTGTAAAAATAATAAAACATATTTAGAGGAATCTGTCCCGTAATCGATAGTCCACGTTAAACCTTACTTAAGTTATAGTTTGTATACCGCCGTATATGAAAATCTTTTTAGAGTTGATTTTCTAGAAATTTTATAGATAGTATTTCAGGTTCTCGTATGGTAGACGCTATTGTTTCATTTATAACGTAATTATTAACAATCCCATTATAAAAATTGGATACTGGACGGCGCGCGTGTGGTTAAGGCCATTGTTACAGTGACGGCTTGTTAAAATCACATATGCTGTCATTCCTCTGATAATTGCTTCACTAATGAGCAATCAATCGATTAACATGCCGAGAACGTGCTGTTTGATGACGTTATGATTCCCGTGATATTAATGGATTCGTGACCGACAGATTTGTAATAATGTTAACCCCAAACTGCGCATGAGTGTTAGAAACAACCTCGAAAACATTGAAAAATGTTCCTTTGCCTTTGTAATTAGTTTTTAAAGATTACCTTTATTACCAACATTACTGTTTAATACTTACTTACTCGCCGGCACTATCGAACCCGTAGGTTCATGGCCGCGCGGACATAAGCTCTCCATACATCCCTATCCTGAGCTAATGATTTCCAATCATTCCCTGTATAATCTACTTCCCTCAAATCATAGTTAATGTTATTCTCCCACCTCATTCTTGGTCTACCAACTGGGCGTTTTCCCTCTGGCTTTCCTACAAGAAGCTTTCATGCAAGTTTTTCGTTCCCCATACGTGCAACATGTCCTGCCCATCGCATTCTACGAGACTTAACTGTTCTTATTATATCTGGCTTCCTATAAAGACCATGTAGTTCATTGTTATGTAGTCTTCTCCATTCACCTGTCTGTTCATCTCTCTTTGGTCCAAAAATTTTCCTAAGTACTTTATTCTCAAATACTTGTAATCTCCTTTCCTCCCTTAAAGTAAGAGTCCATGTTTCGCACCCATATAATATAACTGGTAGAATAATAGTTTTATATATTTCCAGTTTAACGTTTTTGAAAGGAGTTGGGACATCAAGAGTCTCTGCAATGCATAATAGCATGCATTTCCAGAATTGAGCCTATGTTTAATTTCTTTGTGCATCTCATTCCTATTTGTGATTATTGTTCCTAGGTATTTGAATTCAGCCACTTCCTCAAAATTTCCCTCATTTTTCATTATCTGTCCATTTCAATTATATAATGTATTTCTACGTAACTGTTTAATAATTCTTCTAAAAATACTATCTACTTTTATTTTCTAATGACTTCACATTTCAAATATATTTGTTCCGTGAAAAACTATTGAACCCTCACAACATATCCTGTTATTTGTAACCACCAGCCTTCTGACTGCCTGACCTATTGCATTTCAACTTCAAATTTTCTAGGAAGTTGCCATTTTGTGAAAATTATCTCTAGCAGAGGATGAAGGCAGCGAGGCCGTCTTTAACCACATGTTACCAACTGCAACACTTTTTACATTCTTTTTCCAGTTTTAGGTATTTTATATGATATCTTTAGGCCCTTCAAAAGGTATATTATAGGATTTTATAGGTCCTAATGAGCCCTAATGATCACTGTTGTTAGAGGTACCATAATAACAAAACTTCGATACTTTTTTTAGTGTATATTACGTGCCATTTGTCCCGAGATTGAAAATGCCTTACAAAGATGACATGAGCGTAAATGTTTTGCGAGAACATCCATTACTTTGTTGAGAAGTAGAGAACACAGATAATGCATTTCAAATTTCAAGTCTCAGACAAATATGTACCTAATGAATGCGAGTTGAACTGCTGTATTTTACATCGACATCACAGAAGTAAATTACAAACTGCATAAGTTTAGTCAGCAAAAACATGACCACAAAAACATAACCCATTTTGAAACTCCAGCATTTCATCCTGACGTGTTGCTAGAGTTTCAATTGAAAATAAACACACAAGTTTATTTATACTGTATAGTCGTGAACGTTATACAGGGTATAACCAAATAATAACTAGAAATGGAGTTTATTTACTGACTTTTTTTCCCAAAGAAAGGAAATACATTTTCATTTACATTGCTCGCGGGCATGTTTGGTCATACGTGTATATTCTGTTCCATGAATAAAAAAATTACACGATTATATAGACAAATATATACATAAATAAAAGCTAGACATTGCTATTTAATCAATACTAATAAAATTCATTGTTAAACCGTTGAAGTGGATAGTCATAAAATAAAATAAGTTAAAGTATACCTTCTTAGGTAAGATCCGTCGTCCTCAACTTATAAAATATGTAATCTTTATGTCTGTAGGCCTTTCAGAACATCCGTTCCATCTTTAGCAGGTTTTTCTTCGCTTCGTTATTTGATATGATGGTTGATGCTTCTTCTTCTTCTTCATTTCACGGGCTAAGCAAATTGTCTGTTCTGCCACACAGTTGTTCTGTCCATCTTTTCACTGGCCTTCCTACATTCCTTGAACCTCTTGGCTTGTAGTTGAATGCTCCTCTTGGTAATCTTGTTACATTCATTATTTCCACATGGTTGATGCCGCTGGTCCTAATGTGGTCACGACAACACAACATTAGGACCAGCGGCATCAACCATCATATCAGATAATGTAGCGATGAAAATACCTGCTGAAGATGGAACGGATGTTTCTGAAAGGCCTACAGGCATAAAGATTACATATTTTATAAGTTGAGGAAGACGAATATTACTTAAGAAGGTATATTTTAACTTATTTTATTTTATTGATATCTAAATCATTAGAACAAAGTATTATGATGTATGGTGCAGAGACCTGGACTTTAGGTAGACAGTAAGGGAAAACAAATGACAACCGAGATGGAATTTTGGCGAAGGGCATCAAGAAAGGAGAAAATTCGGAACCAGAAAATTAGAGAAATAATTGTTAACAAAAATATTATGGAAGTAATAGAAGAACGAAGATTGGAATGGTATAGAAAACTGAAGATGTAGAATAATAGAATCCCAAGAATGATGCTGGATTGGAATGCTGATGGCAGGTGGAGGGGGGGGGAACTCAGGGAACAGTGGATGGATGAAGTGAGAAGAAACATGACCAGCAGAGACGTCAAAGAAGAAGATGTTGAGGATAGGAACCTGTGGCCGAACAAAATACATTTGGACTGAAGGATAACTACTGTAATGTAGAGAAAAATCCTTAATAAAAAACATACATTGCTACATATCTGTAGGTATAAAAACTATGAATGTATGTAAGTCTCACATCTACAGTACATACACAATAGAAAACATTTATACTCATAGATAAAAAGGCAGTGCGTACAGATATAAGAAAGTCTTAGTTTGTACGATAATAAATAAACTGGCTATAGAAAAACTCCAAGCGCGACAGGTCTAGAAGGCCCTTGGCTGACCAGCTGGCTGCTGGCCTCATATCCACATGTGTTAATCACAGAGGTATACGATCATCTACCAGTGTAGGGGTGACATTTGGTCAGCATGTCGGATACTCCAGCCATTATAGCTGGTATTCTCAACCTGGAGTCGCTACTTATTGTAGCTACCCAAATACCTGACGATGCTGGGTGGGCACCGGTCCCACACTGACCGAAATTCCATGACAAAAAATTCTTCCTTCCCCCATGGAGACTCGAACCAGCGCAAGTCCCGTAGCTCTGCACCAAGGCTTCTTGCCTTAACTACTCGGATACGGCGCGGGACAAACTAGCTATAGAAAGATTAAAATGAAAAGAACCCCCCTCCCAACACACACACACATATAGACATCCATAATCACACACATGCGCATAGCACACCCCACATCCCGAAGTCAGCAAATTTACTGTTATACTTACTTACTTACTTACTCACTGGCACTATCGAACCCGTAGGTTTATGGCCGCGCGGATATAAGCTCTCCATACATCCCTATCCTGAGCTAATGTTTTCCAATCATTCCCGGTATAATCTACTTCCCTCAAATCATAGTTAATGTTCTCCCATCTCATTCTTGGTCTACCAACTGGGCGTTTTCCTTCTGGCTTTCCTACAAGAAGTTTCCATGCACGTCTTTCATTCCCCATACGCGCAACATGTCCTGCCCATCGCAGTCTACGAGACTTAACTGTTCTTATTATATCTGGCTTCCGATAAAGACCATGTAGTTCATTGTTATGTAGTCTTCTCCATTCACCTGTCTGTTCATCTCTCTTTGGTCCAAAAATTTTCCTAAGAACTTTATTCCTCCCTTAAAGTAAGAGTCCATGTTTCGCACCCATATAATATAACTGGTAGAATAATAGTTTTATATATTTTCAGCTTAACGTTTCTTGAAAGGAGTTGGGACATCAAATGTCTCTGCAATGCATAATACTCGTAGCACGCATTTCCAGAATTGAGCCTATGTTTAATTTCTTTGTGCATCTCATTCCTATTTGTGATTATTGTTCGTAGGTATTTGAATTCAGCCACTTCCTCAAAATTTCCCTCATTTGTCATTAGCTGTCCATTTCCATTATATACTGAATTTCTACGTGTAACCATATATTTAGTTTTACTGATATTTACTTCCAGTCCTAAGTTCTTAGTGTTACTCAATAGTGTGTGCGTGTTGCCCTTTAGTATCTCCTCGCTATCGGCCAGTAGTACTACTGTTATACAGCTGGCTTAACTTGACAAGGGTTCGACAACAACTACAATAGAATAGAATAGAATATGGAATTTATTGCCTTTTTTTTTCAGAATAAAGAAAATACATATGCATTTACATTGCGCACGGGCCTGCTTGGCCGTACGTGCATTATTTTTCCCATGAATAAAAAATAAAACTAATAATATAAACAAATACCTACAAATACACCTGTATCAAAAAACAATAACAGGCTACATATAAGTAAAATCTATGTCTACACTACATCACAATAATACATATCTACATTCATCCACATTCCGTACATTAATATTAAAAAAAAATGCTAGAAAACAAATTAGAAAAAAAACACACACACATACACCCACACACCCCCACACATATACACACCGCACGCTCATACCCCCCTCCCCCCGGCCCTGCAGACATTAAGTGCACTATCAGACTATTCAACTTATCAGACCTACTTATTATATAACATGATTAAAGATCGAAAACAAAGACCATATTGAGATTCTTCTTATTGTTAATACATATATCCTTAATCTACAATTTTGTTATATCTCAATTTTCTTACTGTACGCAAAAATTTGCATGTTTTTGATTCACTCTCGATCCGTCCTAAAAGATCCCAACACGCCACTCTCCCTCGATCCGACCTGAGAAATCTCTCTGTTACATTAGTCTTCAAAAGCCGGAATAGGTTATAAGGTTGTCGCTTGTACAGCGTGCTGGAAAACATAAGAATAGACTTAGATCGTACAACCCGCTAAATATGAAAAATGGAGTAAGTTATGCGAAATTAATTTAACAATTTTACTTCATCATCATCATCATCATCATCATCATCATCATGAACAAATTCGTTTTAGGCCATGTGGCCTGTAAGGTAAACCTAGCGAAGATGGTCTTGATCTTTCCACCGATGTTTTGGTCTTCCTAGGTCCCTATGTCCAGTTGCGGTATATTGGAATGCCAATTTTGGAAGACTATTTCTTGTCATTCTCCTCAGATGATTTTTCCATTCTTGTTGGTATCTTTGTATATCTTCATTTAAACTTGTTACTCCAAGTTTTCCTCTGATAATAGTGTTCCTTTGGTGATCCAGTCTATTAACTCCTAACAATGATCGTAAGAAGCGCATTTGGCTTACTTGAAGTTTATGAGAGTTTCTTTTATTTAAAGCCCAAATTTCACTTCCGTATTTTAGAGCAGCTTTTGATGTGATGTTATATAATCTTAGTTTTGTCTCTGTCCTCATCTGTTTACCAAAATGTCTTCGTATTACCCCATTTATTTTATTATATTTTTGTAATTTTGAATCAATGTCACTCTTGTACTCTGCAAATACACTTCCTAAGTAAGAGAAATCTGACACTTTTTCTATAATTTTTCCATCAATCTCGGATTTCACCCGTTGTATGTTTTTTCCACACATTGCCATTGTTTTGGATTTTGAAGTGGAAATTTTCATATTATATTTGCTGGCAATTTTGAATAATTGATACGCTGCTATTTGTAAGCTATCTTCGGAATCTGATAATATTATTTGATCATCAGCATATAATATTGTTTGAATTATTTTATTCCTAGTTATTCAAATTCCACTATTTACTGTGTGTTTCCATTCTTGCACTATTCTTTTTATATATATATATATATATATATATATATATATTAAATAAGAGTGGAGATAGTCCACATCCTTGTCGAACACCTTTGCTTGTGTTTAAAGCAAATAAACAAGCCAAACTGCAGGCTTATGTTTATAAGAATGCCTAGGGCTCGGAAGTTGAGGAAAAATCCTTTTTTATTTTTTATTTTGTGTCTGAAGACGAGGCTTAACATAATATATATATTTTTCTTCTTCTTCTTCTTCGTCACGGTTTAGGCTTATTTACTAGTCTGTTCCGGCTCCAAATTGCTGCTCTTTCCATCTGTTATTTGGTCTTCCCATGCTTCTTCTTCCGCATGGTGAATAGTTGTATGCTGTTTTTGGTATTCTATTCTCAGTCATCCTTGCTAAGTGTTCTTTCCAGTTCGTTCTGTATTTCACTATTGTTGTATTTAATTCCTCTACTTTTAGTTGTTGTCTTATTTGTGTTGTGTTTTTTTGTCAGTTCTTTAATATCCTGCTATTGGTCTGAGGGATTTAATTTCAGCAGCTTGTATTCTGGCAGATTTTTGTGTTGTCACTGTCCATGTTTCGGGTCCATAAGTAATAATAGGAACTGCCATTGTCTTGTATAATTTCATTATAGAGTCTTAACTGGTTTTATTTGTCAAAGTTCTTTTTAGTGTTCCTATTAAATAATTAAACTTATTTAGTTTGTTATTTATATCTGTTTCCGCTGTGTATGATATTTCGTAACCTAGGAAGTTATATATATATATATATACACTGTGGGGGTTACGAAACCCAAAACCACGCTGACTGCTACCTTTTACGACGTTAGAAAAGCAAACCACGCTCAGCGTAACACTTGTCCGGGATCGAGTTTTGTTAATGCTGTATTTATTAATGTGATCGTGATATTCAAAGATGTTATCGGTAAGAAAGCAGCCTGCCTCGGGCCCATGAAAGGCAGCTATTAATTCATCTTTCTTTCCCTGATGAACATACATACAAATAGCCTACAGATTCTGATTACTAAATGCATACAGTGAGTGATTTTGTTACAGGATAGTGATCAACTACTATACTTGAATAATAACAAAGGGGCGTTGTATAAAAGATAAGCTTTTAATATAAACAAGTTGAATATTAAAACTAATAATAAATTAATAACATAAAATGATATTTGATCAATCAATCAAGCATAGCTTGTAGAAATAACTAAACACATAACGTACCAGACATAATGCCACACGCACACAGATGTCCAAGCTTTTAGGAAACACTTCTTCCGTACATAGCTGGACTAACTCAAAATCGACCTCTTCTCGGTCTTAATCAACTTGTCTATACATAGACCACCATATTAACTTCTTAACTGCATGGTGAGTTAGAATTGGATTCCAGTATTGAATCCGCTTTTAAGCAACTAAACGCCACTTGCTAGGCTGATCGAATGATGATGTTCGGTAAGAGTACACTGCATATAAAGGTTCACAAGTAGAGGGGATATGCGCTGTAGAGATGCGCGGCAGAAAGGATGAAAAGGGAAGGGGTAGCCACACGGAAAAGAGGACATTGGCATATTTCATAAATGTTCTGTAGTAGGGAGGAGAACAAAGATACCATACTGAACCGCAGAAAGGCACTTTCGGTTCAACACATTTTGGGTCATTGTAGGCCAGAAAATTGTGTGTTTTATTTGTCTTTTTTTTTGCTTTTTTCGGCTTTTTTGGCTTATTGTTTCTTTATTACCCGTTTTTTAGGTATCAATGACCTTTGTTTTTTGCAACTTTACCTTCGTTTGCTTACATTTATAGCATTTGTGTATATCATGCATCCGCAGAGTCTAGTCTGAAATCCAACTTCTTTTGAAAATACTGTCTAGTTTTAATTTCCAAAGACATTTCACATTCCAAACACTTTTGTTCCGCGAGAAACTTTCGAATCCTCACAAAAATTACGTTATTTTTAACCACCAGTCTACTGATCGCCTGAACTACAGTATTTTGACTACAAATTTTCTAACAAGTTGCCACTTTGCGAAAATTAGTTCTAGCAGAGGGTGATAGCATAGATGTTATCTTTATCTAGTCTTTAGAAACTACAACACTTTTTTCGTCCTTTTTCCAGTTTTTATGTCTTTCCTAGGATATATTTAGACCTTTTGAAAGGTATTTTATAGAGCCTCAACTTTCGAGCCCTATCAATGACTGTTCTAAAATCGTTAAATATATTTTTTCATCATTTTGTCATCGCCATCATAATAATGGTATCAAGGTGTTTGTCCATTGATGTGTTCCTGTGTATTTTCCGAGAAGTATCTTCATTGGTAGGCTATATTTCACTTCATGCTGTATTTATAGAACAGTTTGTACGTTTTGGATCCAATTTTCCTCGTAACGAGACTATTTTCAGTGATTGGTTTGAACACCTGCTACTGTCGATAATGGCTGTTGTGTTTCATCAGTTGTATCTGTTGTACTTCCAGACTGTTCCAAATCTCAATTGTCAACTGTACCTGTTCTTTAATCACTGTGTGCATCATCACCATTATCACTGTCTTCATCTGTTTCGCTGAACCACTTACAGATATTATTCTCTCTACCACTTTATCTACTAAATCATCTCTTTTTCCAGTATTTTACACGCTTTATATTAGTTGACCTGTATTTGTCTATCTATGTAACGGACCTGTATCTCTGTAACGGAATTTTTGAACATGATTTTCACCCACTTAAAAACATTGGATCGACTTGAAACTTTGTATACTTGTAAAGGACCCATGACAATATAATAATTTCATTTTTTTTTCTAAAATCCTGGCCAGAATCATCAGAAAATAAAAAAATAAAACCCGGTATAACAGGTTGCGGACTTATCGACTTTTTAGTTAATCGTTGTACTAGCTCAGTTGGTAGAGCGGTGGACTGTAGTGGTATATAAGTTCAGTAATCCGGTCCGGAGATTTTTTCTTAGAAGAGTATTAAGCAATTACATTTTCATAGGATTCCGGTTTATGACAATCAATTAAACTAAAATAAATAAATAAATAAATAAATAATATTTAAAAAAATAAAACAACACGCTTTATTAGAAAACCAAACTAAAAAATAAATAATACTTTAAAAAACTAAAACAATACGCTTTATTAGAAAACCGAACTAAAAAATGAAAAATAATTTTCAACACGCTTGGGATAAAATTAAAGTGGTCAAGAATAAATCACCAACACGTCTAGAATAAAACTAGAGTTATCTACAAGAAAAAAATTACCATCAAAAGCGTGGGGTGCTTTTTATGGTTTTTACGTTTTCTTCCTAGAGACTAAATTTTTACCAATATATGTTTATTAACAAATATATATCCATTGATATAGAGCACCACACGCTTTTGATAGTAAAATTATTTTCTTTTGTATATAATTCTAGTTTTATTCGAGATGTGTTGGAGATGATTTTTGTGGTTGGCCACTTTAATTTTATCCCAAGCGTGTTGGAAATTATTTTTTAAATTTTTTTTAGTTCGGTTTTCTAATAAAGCGTGTTTGTAGTTTTTTTTAACTATTATTTATTTCAGATAATTTTCGACATGTGCAACAGCTTTCTGCCTATTACCCAACGTTATAATAATGAAAGCTTCAGTTGCAATATTTTTTCAGAGTACTTAATGAAACATCGTCCACATTTTTCTCATCTATTATATATTATTCCATGTCAACTCTATTTGGTTTAGCTCCGGGTGATAAGCGGATAATATTAAGAGAATAAATCCCCTCTCTCCAACAATGTGTCTATTCCAGACTTTAGTTTTGGGCAATTGAGACCCCTTGAAACCAACTGTTACAAGTGACAAACTGCTAATTTTGGAGTTACTTACTTACTTACTCACTGGCACTATCGAACCCGTAGGTTCATGGCCGCGCGGACATAAGCTCTCCATACATCCCTATCCTGAGCCAATACTTTCCAATCACTCCCTGTATATTCTACTTCACTCAAATCATAGTTAATGTTGTTCTCCCACCTCATTCTTGGTCTACCAACTGGGCGTTTTCTTTCTGGCTTTCCTACAAGAAGTTTCCATGCACGTCTTTCATTCCCCATACGTGCAACATGTCCTGCCCATCGCAGTCTATGAGACTTAATTGTTCTTATTATATCTGGTTTCCTATAAAGACCATGTAGTTCATTGTTATGTAGTCTTCTCCATTCACCTGTCTGTTCATCTCTCTTTGGTCCAAAAATTTTCCTAAGAACTTTATTCTCAAATACTCGTAATCTCCTTTCCTCCCTTAAAGTAAGAGTCCATGTTTCGCACCCATATAATATAACCGGTAGAATAATAGTTTTATATATTTTCAGCTTAACGTTTTTTGAAATGAGTTGGGACATCAAAAGTCTCTGCAATGCATAATAGCACGCATTTCCAGAATTGAGCCTATGTTTAATTTATTTGTGCATCTCATTCCTATTTGTGATTATTGTTCCTAGGTATTTGAATTCAGCCACTTCCTCAAAATTTCCCTCATTTGTCATTAGCTGTCGATTTCCATTATATACTGAATTTCTACGTGTGACCATATATTTAGTTTACTGATATTTACTTCCAGACCTAATTTCTTAGTGTTACTCAATAGTGTGTGCCTGTTGGCCTTCAGTATCTCCTCGCTATCGGCTAAGTGTAGAATTTAGTAGTTTAAGCAAATTCTACTCTGAGAGGCCAGTGGATACAAATAAAAATGTGTCTGGTGCTGAAATATAGTGACTGAAAGGAAAACAGCCTATTATTGGAGTAACGTAACTGCGCTGCCAAGTGCCCCAACCTAAGAAATGAATTACAATTCCGCTAATATCAGGGGAGGAAGCCAAAAATGTCATAAAAGTCTTCCTGGTGGAATTCGACAAAAAAAGTAATACTTTAATCCATACTTACTTACTTACTTACTCACTGGCACTATCGAACCCTTAGGTTCATGGCCGCGCAGACATAAGCTCTCCATACATCCCTATCCTGAGCTAATGCTTTCCAATCGTTACCTGTATAATCTACTTCCCTCAAATCATAGTTAATGTTATTCTCCCACCTCATTCTTGGTCTACCAACTGGGCGTTTTCCCTTGGGCTTTCCTATAAGAAGCTTCCAGGTGGATGTGAGGCCAGCAGTCGGATGGTAGGCTAAGGGCCTTCTGGGCCTGTCGCGCCATGGAATTAAATTCGTGGTATCTTTACCTTGTCGTGGTGGAGTGGCTTGCGTGCTTAAATGATCCTGAGAGCTACGCCGGCGGTAGCATTGCTGCCGATAGGGTTACCCATGCCTTACTGGTCGAAGGTGATAAGCCAGACGAAAAAAGTACCTTGGTCGAAAGAGTGACGATCTTTCACCGTAAAAATACAACCGTCAATAAATGTGGACATGGGTTCAACTGGGGTAAAATTTTCCGGAGGTCAATTCGGTTCTCTGGGCGGGGACTACTTTAGGGAACCCATACCAAAGGCTGAAACACAGGGACATGTTCCTAGGAACATGGAATGTTAGGACTTCAATCCATTAGTCTATAAATTACCATATATCATACAGCGATATTTTGATATGATACAAGACAGCTGAACATATAAAAAAGCCCATTATTTTAATCCTAAATCCGGCTTTGCACGAGTTAATTTTAAGTACTTGACTCATATTAGCAGGGAAATGTTGTTTGTCTGTGGAATTTCTTGTAATTCTTTGCCACTTTTTATAATTCATTATAAAAACATGCAAAAATACTAATATTTTGTTTTGTCTGAAAAAATGAAATGGATAAACTATGTCATTAAGGGAAGGCTATTGAAAATGAAATTGTAAATTAAAACTCTAGTTTATGCTCACCCCAGGGGTTGAAAGAAACAATCCTTTACCCTTTAGAGATTATTAAACTGCATCCAGAAGTGCATTTAGTGGTAATCTACTTAGGAGGGAGAAGGTAGTGTGAGGAGAAGAGTTTTCCACTGGATTTGAGCGTAAACAGACAACCTTTCTCTTGTCGCCGCTAGGGTGTGTTACGATTAAACTCTTATCAACTTGGTGATACATTTAAAATACAAAATGTTGATACTGAAATACAATATTCAATGGTATTTGAAATAGCCTAAGATAAATTTATGTGATACATTTTTTGGCCTTATTTTAAATCATATACGGAATATCCCTTACCCCGCCAGGAATCGAACCCGGGTTGCCGGGTGTAGAAGGTAGGGACTCTACCGACTACGCCACAGCGACGGATAGTTTTGTAATTCTATATTATTATTTTAATATTTGTGGAAAACAACGGGAAGCTACCACACCTATAATTCCCTAGTAAAGCTGCAAAGCTATGATTGCAGTGGAAGACCTGCCCTCGGGCAGAATTAATATGGATGGATTTTAACATTTAAACTATAGTATCCTAGAAAAATATAACAGATTAAATGGTATAATTAGGAGAAATTTTGGAAAACAAATGAGGAAAGAAATCCAATTGAGATTTCATAATGCCATAGCCACACCTGCTCTAGTATACGGAAGTGAATGGACACTTCGAGCAAAAGATAAATCCCGCATTAATAGTTCACAAATAAGATTCCTCCGATCACTAACTGGAGTAACATTAAGGGATAGAATGAAAAGTGATGAGATACGGTTGCAGTGGAATAGTAGGGAAATGGTTTGAACATATACAAAATTATCATAAGTAATGCCACGAGTGATTTCCAAATTATCGATAAATTCACGACTCAGGAAGTGAGGAGTGAATATATATAGAGAATTTGGAAATCAAGAGTGGCATTTGTTAGGACTATTTAATGAATAAAATTAAGCTGTTTACTCACTAATCATTATTTAAATATAGTTATTTTAAAATATTTATATATTTAATGTAAACGGCGATGTTTGAAAACAAATGAGAAACGATTGGTACGCTTCATTTGCTTCTTTTGTTTGTCACTGCAACCAGATCATATTATTTATTGCCAAAGGAACGCAATGTTGTAAGAATGCACACTAGTGGAGAAAAAAATTAAACACATCAAACTGTATATTAATTCTTTTCTGATGTCCTATGATTTAAATATGACAATTATATTTTTCTGGGAAAAAATACATTTAAGAAAGTGCGAACAGTGGTTTCTTTTTTTTGTGGTATAATCAATTGCTACAAATGTTTTTATATTAACTCCCGCATGCGGTATGTGTTGACATTCATGCACTATATATACAATCTGGTAGCCGTATTTCTTAGTGAGTCAGTCACTGCAAAATAATGCTATGACCTGTTCAGAATGTTAAAAAGGAGCTTCTTCCTTTATTATGATAAACTTTAGTTGGTAAATTCTAGGCGAAACACTACTGTGATTGGTTGTAAATAAAAAATCACTGAAACGTGATTGGTCATTGACTCCTATTTGGGGCATGAGTTAAATAGTCAGATTAAATGGTTCCAACACGTCCAGAGAATGTCAAATTCCCGTTTACCAAAGATGATTTACCACCTCAACCCTAAAGGCAAAAGAGACCTCGGAAGACCCTTCAACCGATGGAAAGATCGGTTTTTGTAGTCGCAGAACGGGCATCATCGCCCAATACTGCATTCGGAAGAAGAAGAAGAAGGAGAAGAAGAAGAAGAAGAAGACTATAGTATCCAATAAAAATTACGAAATTTGTTAAATTTCGGTTAATAATTATTGCCATTATAGACCACTTACATCGTAGCCTATAATGTTACGCATATCTGGATTTTCTAATAACCACATCCTACTTACCTGGCGTCCAGATTTGAGAAGTTATCCTCCTACCACAATATTGACACTAGGTCACAAGATAGCAGTCTGCTAACAATTCCTCTTCATAGCACTTCCTCCTATTCTACTTCCTTCACAGTAGCCTCCGCCCGCTCCTGGAATCTCCTTCCTCAAGATATCAGGGGTTGCCGCACACTTGGCACCTTTAAGTCACGCTTATACAGTTACCTGTTGTCTAATAATTAATTTTTCTCTATTTATTTAATTTTATACTATGTCATTAATCTTTTCCTCGTTTTTTTTATATATCTTGTACATATTATATATTTAATTCGTTAAATTTAGAGTAAATCAAAATACATTATAAATATTAATTGTATTGTATTCATAACTTGTAATCGTTTATATATATATATATATATATAATATATATATATATATATATATATATTGTAATTTAGATTTAAGACTTTTCTTTTGTATTTTTTTTAAACCTGGTTGAGTGGTGAGACAAGGCCTTAAGGCCTTAACTCTGCCAGGTAAAATAAAGCTATTATTATTATTATTATTATTATTATTATTATTATTATTATATATTATTATTATTATTATTATTATTAATACATTTTCGTAACCCAATATATCTGTGAATGTAATTAACAGAACTTGTTCAAGTTTAAGCAATGGTAATATCAGAAACATATGACTTTACTATCTCCAAATAAATCTATTGAAATTCCATTCGAACCTGAAGTAGTAAGTTTCTTCTTTCTCAAACAATGGAAATGTTTCCTTAACATAAAAAATAATAAAATTTCTCCAGAGCGAGTTTATTCATTTCCAAGATAGATCTGGAATTTACATCGACTCGCATGCATTACCCCTTCTTCCTTTTGTTTATTTTCATAATTCAAACAAGAGGTATGTCTTTCAATATCCATGGCGCCTGAGCTTTTGTTACCATGCCGACTGCATGTGTGTATATATTATACAGATTCAATTCGTACCTCTATGTAAAATTGGATCCAGATGAGACCTCTCAAATAGCGTTACAAAAACTATTTTTCTTTGTTTTAATTTGTGGGAAACTTACTCTTACTTACTTACTCACTGGCACTATCGAACCCATAGGTTCATAGCCACGTGGATATACGCTCTCCACACATCCCTATCCTGAGCTAATGCTTTCCAATCATTCCCTGTATAATCTACTTCCCTCAAATCATAGTTAATGTTATTCTCCCGCCTCATTATTGGTTTACCAATTGGGCGTTTTCCCTCTGGTTTTCCTACTAGAAGCTTCCATGCACTCTTTCATTCTCCATACGCGCCACATTCTAAACTATGCCTTGTCGCAGAGACTGCAGCGTGTTCATAATGCTTGCGTTCGATTCATTTTCAATATCCGCCGTTATGACCATATTTCCGAACACTTTAATAACCTCTCTTGGCTCCGTCTTACTGACAGACGTAAATTGCACTCTCTTTCGCTACTTTTCAAGCTTCTGAATTCCTACATTCCTACTTACCTGGCGTCCAGATTTGAGAAGTTATCCTCCTACCACAATATTGACACTAGGTCACAAGATAGCAGTCTGCTAACAATTCCTCTTCATAGCACTTCCTCCTATTCTACTTCCTTCACAGTAGCCTCCGCCCGCTCCTGGAATCTCCTTCCTCAAGATATCAGGGGTTGCCGCACACTTGGCACCTTTAAGTCACGCTTATACAGTTACCTGTTGTCTAATAATTAATTTTTCTCTATTTATTTAATTTTATACTATGGCATTAATCTTTCCCTCGTTTTTTTATATATCTTGTACATATTATATATTTAATTCGTTAAATTTAGAGTAAATCAAAATACATTATAAATATTAATTGTATTGTATTCATATCTTGTAATCGTTTATATATATATAATATATATATTGTAATTTAGATTTAAGACTTTTCTTTTGTATTTTTTTTAAACCTGGTTGAGTGGTAGACAAGGCCTTAAGGCCTTAACTCTGCCAGGTAAAATAAAGCTATTATTATTATTATTATTATTATTATGTCATGTCCGTCGCAGTCTACGAGACTTAATTGTTCTTATTATATTTGGCTTCCTATAAAGACCATGTGGTCTTCTCCATTCATCTGTTTGTTCATCTCTCTTTGGTCCAAACATTTTCCTAAGAACTTTATTCTCAAATACTCGTAATCTCCTTTCCTCCGTTAAAGTAAGAGTCCATGTTTCGTATCCATAATATATAACTGGTGCAATAATAGTTTTATATATTTTCAGTTTAACGTTTTTTCAAAGCGTTTGGATGCCAAGAGTCTCTACAATGCATAATAGCACGCATTTCCAGAATTGAGTCTATGTTTAATTTATTTAATTTGTAGAAAAGAAAGAAAATATTTCATTGCTTTAAAGAAAATATGAACACAATAGAGGCGTTGACCTGGGAATGGTAATACGTTATAAAAATCAAATTTTACGGAGGAATCAAAAGACAAGTTTGGCACTTTTAAATTTAAATATATTTTGTAAACCTAATATGGATATTTTGTACTATTTTGCAAATATAATTTCTTGTATAGTAGTGTCAAAATTATATTAAAATTATTGTTGGGAAAATTCTTTTTTTGCTTCCCCTGTAAAATTTGATTTTATGACTTACTTCTTTTACCATCTCAACGCCTCTTTAATTTAAATAATTTTAATTTGTTGGGACGATTGACATCACAAAAATTTTATTGTTTTAAATAAATAGAATATGACATATGCCTGGGTAAAATGTTGTATTTTTGCACATTGTTCATATGCATATATAGTCGTCGCAGAAATTCAGTTTTAGGCGCTTTGTTTTGTAGTTAGGTAGGTCTATTTTGCACGCATAAGTATTTAGCATATGAAGCTGCGTTGTTACGTTTTATTCATTAGAATATATTTTGGAAAAACTGCATTTAAACTTGCTTGATATATTTTCAAAGTCCTATATAACAATAGTGCGCATGCGCCGGAGTTTATAGAGCCAGCTATAACCCGCCATCGATCCACATATCGATTATCATCCTTGCAACATATCGACTATTATCGATATCGTACTAAAGTTCATACAGCTTATGCTAGATGGCAGCACGTCGCTATGAGATTTAAATTACCAATATTTGCAATAAATAAATAATTCTATGTTAAAGAAACATATTAATAATAATAAAATCACCAAACGTTTATTGAAAATGAGTGTACACTTATTTATCACTCCCTAACGCCGTTCGAACCAGCGATAAACCAAACCAGCGATAGAAAAATCATAGACTAAGTAATATAGGCCTACTCTGTGAAGAAGACAGCAGTTAGGATCACAATATTGTCTGACAGTGTCTTAATATTGTGATTTGCGTATTTAAATAAATACTTGAAAATTGTCTAATAATGTTATAAAAATTGTTTGAAAAAGTTTAAAATATTAAGAAATGTTAGTAAATACAAAAGAAGAGTTATAGTTTACAACAATAAACTGAAATATCAAGAGTAAGTAGATGTCCAGTTCAGCCTGTATTTTTACCAACTAAATATACTGCAAAAGTCAAAAGTTATAACTCTGTTAAGATGATTATATCCACTTGGAGTAGACATGGAAACGTCATTTAAAAATGCGAAGACATTATTTGCAGAGAACTGTTTTCAGTTTTTGGGGATTGGAGCGTCTTAGAAGCCTCTAACAACTCCTGCCGGGCTCTACCTGGCAATAACATTGTATTTTTAAACTAGAGGGAAACAGTTGGCTTTGATGCCGCCTGTGATCTAAATAACTGAGCCTACTTTATTTGGTATGGGGCACGCCGTAGCGTAGTGGTTAAGGCACTGAGCTACAAGCCGGAGGGTCGAGGGTTCAAGTCCCGTTGGGGTCAGGATTTTTAAACTGACCCAAACCCTCTGGCGGCACTATGGCCCTGGGGTCGACTCAGCCTCTAACGGAAATGAGTACCAGACGCTTGTTCTGGGAGTAAAGGCGGCCGTCACGCAGGGCTGACAACCCGGCTGACATAAAGTGTCGATTGTCTAGAAAAAGTGGGAGCCTTAACCTCCTACTACCCCAAGGGCCTCCTGAGGCCTGTTGTGGGATCACTTTACTTTACTTTATTTGGTTCCATCATAACTCTGGAACGTCTTGAGCTGTTTCAACCAAACCTGCAGCACATATCAAATATATTTATTTATTTAGCACGTTTCACAATGTTTCACAACATCTTCCTGCACCCAATTTATCCATTGTCATTCTCCTCCACATCTATCTGTCATTCCATTCTCCATCGTCCAATTTTTGTTTTCTCTCGTGCTGCTCAAAACACCATCATTCCACGTTATTTTTTGCCGTCCTCTTCTTCTTGACCTTGTCTTCTTCTAGGGCGTTCCATCCCGATGTCGGGCTTTAGCCTCCTGTATTATCTCATTCACCTCAAAACACGAGGTACATTCGCCGACAGTTAAATGATGCGAGGTACACTAGCTTAACTCTGCTGTTATATAGTTTGCAATATTTTGTACATTCCTTGGCAGGTTAATCTTTTGTTGACATTTATGAATAGTAGAGCAATGTGTTTTTGCCTTCACCTTAAATGTGATTTCAAGTACCGTTATCTTTTGTTTGTTTTGAATATCTGAAAATATATATACTTCTTCTTCTTCGGCTTTCCCCCACTTATAAGTTTGCCGTCTTCAGCTTCCATTTATCTCTGTCATTCCAATCTCCCTCTTCCAAATTCCTATCATCCATTATAGTTCTGACGTAGGTTTTCCATTTCCATCTGGGTCTGCCACGTTTATTTCTTCCAGGGGGTGACCATTGGTATATATTTTTTGGTCATATTTCATTTTCCATTCTTTGTACATGGCGATATCATTTAAGCGTTTGGTTTTCAATCCTCTTAACAACAGATGTGGTGACATTCATTTCTCTCCAAAGGAATTCATTTCTTATTTTATCCTGTCTTGTTTTTTGGAGGCTTCTTCTAAAATAATCAAATTCAACTGTTCTAATTTTATTCTTTTGTAATTCCGTCAAAGACCAAGTTTCACTTCCATATGACAAAATATTCTGTATTATGCTCTTATAAATGTTCATTTTAGTTTCCTTTGTAATATTTGTATTCCAAATTATTCCTTGTAATGTCTTAGTTGCATTTTTTGCCATTGCAATTTTTGACTGTACATATCTCTCACAGATACCTAAACTTGTAATTATTGACCCAAGATATTTAAAAAAATGCACACTTTTTTATTTTCCCTATTTCAAGTATGAGGTCATCCACATCCTTTCCCAAACACATATATTAAAATTAATTAATCTATCAGTATTATAGGCTTATCAAACCAATATAATTTACGGTAACTGAAATCCGGTTTCTGGGAAACTACATTGAGCATATAAACCTGAAGCGAATCGATTAAACCCCCCCAAATATGTTTGTCCGGGTGAGTGAAAGAGAAGGTCACATGTCGTTAACTCCATCAGGATAAATAATTAAATATATATATATATATATATATATATATATTCTGTATGGCGTCATTGTATTTTGTTGAATGCGTTTCCTTCATCTAGTAAGCCCCGCTCTATAACATTGGAGAGTATTTTAATCACAATGATGAAGAGTTTTAGAAACACCCTGTCATACTGAGTCTGGCCGACGAGATTAATGCTATTGGCTTGGTTTGAATAAAAACGCCTGCACAATTGGATCTACACTGACCCGCCTTACTGATCTGTTGGTTTGGTTGCGGAATTGGCTGTATGCAACATTGATCAATCTCTATTCTCCCCTCGGTGCTAAGATTGCCTGCTGCAGGCTTCTTATAAAAGTTCCATAATGTAATTTGTGGGTGAAATGGGTGCCCAATTTCTTGCTTCAGATTCGTCTTGATTTTCTTCTTTATCTTGGTCTTCAATTCGTCAACACTTTCATTCTATTTAAAGATATAATCCAATTGTTTACAGTACCAGACAAAATATTACTTTCTTTCTTCAAATCCTGATAGATTGACATGATATGTGTTAATGGTATACCCATAAAATTGTTATAAACATGGGGAGATTGCTGGACTTAACTAACTCACTGGCACTATCGATCCCGTAGATTCATGGCGACGCGGGACATAAGCTCTCCATACATCCCTATCCTGAGCTAATGTTTTCCAATCATTCCCTGTATAATCTATTTCCCTCAAATCAAGATTAACGTTATTGTTCCACCTCATTCTTGGTCTACCAACTGAGCGTTTTCCCTCTAATTTTCCCACAAGAAAACTTCCATGCACTTCTTTCATTCCCCATTCGTGCCATATGTCCTGCCCATCGCAGTCTACGATACCTATATATATATATATATATATATATATATATATATACTACCTATGAAGACCATATAGTTCACTGTCTATTCATCTCTCTTTGGTTCAAACATTTTCCTAAGAAATTTATTTTCAAATACTTGTAATATCTCCTTTCCTTTCTTATAGTAAGAGGCCATGTTTCGCATCCATATAACACAACTGGTAGAATAACAGTTTTATGTATTTTCAGTTTAACGTTTTTTGAAAGGAGCTGGGACGACAAGAGTCCCTGTAATGCATAATAGCATGCATACTGTAATAATAATAATATAATAATAATAATAATAATAATAATAATAATAATAATAATATATCCGTCCGGCATTTTATTATATGGGTCCGAAATCTGGGACAGTAAGTATAAAACAAAGGCGACAAGCTGTTAGCAGTAGAAATGGATTTTTGGAGGTGATCGACAAGAATTTCAAGAAGTGATAAAGTTAGAAACAGCGCAATAAGAGAAATTATGCAAGTTGAAAAAAACATTATGAAAAAATAGAAGAAAAACGTTTGAAATGGTATGGACATCTTATAAGAATGGAAAAAGAATATCAAAGAAGATCTTTGATTGGAAAGGTAATGGAAAGAAGTGGAAGAGGCAGACCTAGAGAACATTGGATAGATGGAATGGGGAGAAGTATGGAAGCTAGAGATTTGACGGAAGAAGATGCTTTAGAAAATCACTTTGTGTTGAAGGAGAAACACTGTGTTGTGGAATACTCATAATAAAAATGTTAATAATATGATTATTATCTAAACACTTTTCCTGATTATTGTCGTAATGGTATTTAAACAAATATTTACTTACATATATGTAGGAAATAACACTATGATGTTTATTTTAATAATACTGGTCAAAATTATTTTTTTGTCACATGAGTACCAATAATTCTATTTAATGCATTTTTTATCGTGTTTTGAAATATGTATTCGTAATTTCTCCATCACCTACATTTTTTATTTCACTTTCAATTAATGGATTTAAATGATTATTTTTTAATAAACGTTTTTTTTGTCCTTTTGTCCATTGTAAAATAAAACCAAATGAGCTAACTCAAATGGTTCCAGTTATGGAAAATATATATCAAGGCAAATGAAATCCTAATATGCTTGCCGATTACTGTTGGACCATCAAGAGGGATGCTCCACAGGCGAAGTATAGCAGAAAATCGTCACTTCTTACTTACTAGGTGAGTCCGAATATTCGTATATTGTGTAGTTACGAATGTAGAAAATATGAAGGGTTTTAAATTATAAATGCCTGTCTCTCGGAAACCTTGCGAGATTAAGAAAAACATATGCCATATTTGAATTCAGGAGAAAGAATACTATCAGAATCACATATTTTTCTTTCTGAGACAAAAAAAAAGTTTATTTTTTATCGCTCAGTGTTATTAATGAGTTGAATATTTTGACTCACCTCATATTTTTTTAACATCTTTTGATGAATTTTATATCGGCAAAATATTTTATTTCTGTCCACCGCTGTAGTCTCGGGGTAGCCTGCTGCCTTGTCACGCAGCGGGCCCGAATTCAATCCCCAATCGGGACAGTTTTTCTGGGTAGGTTTTTATCGGGGTTTTTCCTCACCTGTAAGACAAATGTCAGGAAAACTTTAAGGCCCAAACGGTCCCCGAAACATATGGCCATCGCAATCATCATCATTCATATTCATCTTATATTAAGCTAGGATTCGGAACTCTCCTGGCGCACCATTATCATCGTCATCACCCATCATATCATCGGGGCAACGTAACCCCGCCTTCCAGGCGCCCCAACCTCAGACGTGGGTTACAAGTACGCCATGCCAGGAGAGAAACCTGGAATGTCGAAAGACAAACCTGGGGAATTTGAAAAAAAAAAAATTCTTATCTCTTAAATATCGGCCGCGGTGGACTAGTGGTTATGCTCCTTGCCTTTCGTCCCGAGGGTCGCGGGTTCAAACCCGGCCGTGGTCGATCGATTTATTAGGGCGGAAAAATCCAAGGAACAAGTCCTGCGGGAGGGACTTTAAGCCGTGGGTCCCGAGTCTGAAGATTTTCAGGCTCGTAAAAGATCCTTAAGCCTGAATGAAAGGCTTCTAAGCAAAATTTACCGAATTTTCCCGTCCTAGTACTACCTTGGTTTCCTAGATGTCAGTATGATGCGGAGCGCTGACCACGGACCACTCAAAGGACAACGAAAGCAAGTGTAACTAAATTAGTATGGTTCAGATTCTTCCCTGTAGGGGGAGAGCGACTAAATCTCTGTTAAGGGAAACATGGGTTTACAAGATACAAGGAGATCTCTTCAATTTTGAATATCTTTTAATTTCAATCTTAGTTTCCAAAACAATTTACTTTAAATTCTTGAATTTTTTATATCGCCATAGTTTTAACAATTGTTCATACAGTTCGCATCTTATTTGTTTTCCTTACGACTTGAATAGTGAACTTTATTAAATTATATGTAGAAATAACACTTTGAGGTTTATTTTTCATTGTTGTTTGCAGATGATCAAATATTGTTGCAGGGGATGAAGATGATATGAAGTATATGATAAATAAACTAATGGAAGAATATAAAAAATGGGGACTGAATATAAATTTACAGAAAACAGAATATATGTGTTTGGGAAAGGATGTGGATGACCTCATACTTGAAACAGGGAAAATAAAAAAGTGTGAATTTTTTTAATATCTTGGGTCAATAATTACAAGTTTTGGTACCTTTGAGAGAGATGTACAGATTAAATTGCAATGGCAAAAAATGCAACTAAGACATTATATGGAATAATTTGGAATAAAAATATTACAAAGGAAACTAAAATGAAAATTTATAAGAGCATAATACCGAATATTTTGTCATATGGAAGTGAAACTTGGCCTTTGACGGAATTACAAAAGAACAAAATTAGAACAGTTAAATTTGATTATTTTAGAAGAAGCCTCCAAAAAACAAGACAGGATAAAATAAGAAATGAATTCCTTTGGAGAGAAATGAATGTCACCACATCTGTTGTTAAGAGGAATGAAAATCAAACACTTAAATGGTATGGCCATGTACAAAGAATGGAAAATGAAAGATGGCCAAAAAATATATATCAATGGTCACCCCCTGGAAGAAATAAACGTGGCAGACCAAGATGGAAATGGAAAACCTACGTCAGAACTATAATGGATGATCGGAATTTGGAAGAGGGAGATTCGAATGATAGAGATAAATGGAAACTGAAGACGGCAAACCTATAAGTGGGGAAAGCCGAAAAAGAAGAAGAAGGTTTCTTTTAATTATTAATGAATTGCATATTTTTATTCACCTAATATTTCTTGTATTGATGAATTTTATATCGACAGCTCTTTTATTTCTTATTACTTTTAATTTCAAAGCTCTTTTAATTTCAATCTCTGTTCCAAAATATACGTTAAATTATTGAATTTTTTATACCGCCATATTTTTAAGAGTTTTTCATACAGTTCGTAAGAAATATGATGTAAGTGAAGATATCCAACTCATTAATAAGTATTTATTTGTTTATATTTTATTTTCCCCCGCTGTGGTCTCGAGGTAGCGTGCTGCCTTGTTACGCAGTGGGCCCGGGTTCGATCCCCGGTCGGGGCAGTTTTTCTGGGTAAGGTTTTTATCGGGGTTTTTCCTCACCTGCAAGACAATGTCAGGAAACCTTTAAGACCCAAACGGTCCCCGAAATCATATGGCCATAATCATCCTTATCATTATCATCATCCTTCACCGGTTTGGAAAGTAACGGGAAGCTACCACACCTACAATTCCCTATTAAAGCTGCAAGCATAGCATGAAAATGATATGATTGCAGTGAAAGACCTGCCCTCGGGCAGAATTACTATGGATGGATGGATATTTTATTTATTGGACATATAAAGTTACTTTGTTGAAGACAATGTTTACTGGACGAAGAAACTTATTTATTGATTTAACTTGTAAAGACACATACTGAAATATTATCTTTTGTTTCTAAGTAGCTGTACGTTAACCCCACTCTGTTAATTAGGTTACTTGTGCCCTTGTATCACGCAACTGCTCAGCACTCTGTCGCGCAAAGGGGCTGCAGTAAGATTAATGTTACATTATTCTCATCCCTCTTTTCTTTTCTTTCCACTCTCACACCTTTATTCTAATCTCTCTCTCTCTCTCTTTCCCCTTCTTTTGTCCATCATCAATCTACCAGTTCTAAAAGTTGTGCTTTTGTCTTAGTCTATATTCATTTGCCATGCAAACTGCTACTTCATTACTTTCTCCCTTTCTTGTTAATGATAATTTTTATCACTATTTGTCTTCATTTAAATCTCAGCTAAGCAGATACTTGCATATCCTCAAGTTTTCTCTCTCCTTGTTTTCACATTTTTCACAAACTATCTTCGCTCCCTAAAGAGAAAATTTGATATTTGTTTTAGTTTTTAACAGTTGGCCTAATATAACGGGAAGAGGAAGGAGACTGTTCTAATTCACATTTAATGGTTATTTTTATTATTACTTACTCACTTACTTACTCACTGGCACTATCGAACCCGTAGGTTCATGGCCGCACGGACATAAGCTCTCCATACATCCCTATCCTGAGCTAATGCTTTCCAATCATTCCCTGTATAATCTACTTCCCTCAAATCATAGTTAATGTTATTCTCCCACCTCATTCTTGGTCTACCAACTGGGCGTTTTCCCTCTGGCTTTCCTACAAGAAGCTTCCATGCAAGTCTTTCATTCCCCATACGTGCAACGTGTCCTGCCCATCGCAGTCTACGAGACTTAACTGTTCTTATTATATCTGGCTTCCTATAAAGACCATGTAGTTAATTGTTATGTAGTCTTCTCCATTCACCTCTCTGTTTATCTCTCTTTGGTCCAAAAATTTTCCTAAGAACTTTATTCTCAAATACTTGTAATCTCCTTTCCTCTCTTAAAGTAAGAGTCCATGTTTCGCAACCATATAATATAACTGGTAGAATAATAGTTTTATATTTTCCGTTTAACGTTTTTTGAAATGAGTTGGGACATCAAGAGTCTCTGCAATGCATAATAGCACGCATTTCCAGAATTGAGCCTATGTTTAATTTCTTTGTGCATCTCATTCCTATTTATGATCATTGTTCCTAGGTATTTGAATTCAACCACTTCCTCAAAATTTCCCTCATTTGTCATTAGCTGTCCATTTCCATTATATAATGAATTTCTACGTGTGACCATATATTTAGTTTTATTGATATTTACTTCCAGTCCTAATTTCTTAGTATTACTCAATAGTGTGTGCGTGTTGTTCTTTAGTATCTCCTCGCTATCGGCCAATAATACTACATCATCAGCATAAACTAACAGCTTATCAATACCATTCAGTTGTAAGCCTTCCTCATTCTCTAAATATTTAATGGCATGCATTTTATTATTACAGTTATGAAATTATTATTTTATATTATTATTATTATTATTATTATTATTATTATTATTATTATTATTATTATACAGTACTAGGTGACAATATGTGCAGTTGACTTTGTTCAAGAAACATATCAAAATTTAAACATACAAATGCTTGGAAAAATTATTTTATAGACATATTCGAAAACAAAGGTTTTTAATTAGTCAACTAGAAATAACTTCTTAGAAAAACATTTTTCTCCATGATTTGTGATTATGTATGTAAAAAAAAGTACTTTCTTGGGAATTGTTATTGACTCTGTGTTTAAATTTAAAATTGTATATGATTATCGGGAACATATATTTGATTAGGTAACTTTAATGTAACATAATGTACGATTCAATATCGAGCGGGCATTGGTTATATAACATTTGTTTGAAATGACAACAACAGATGTCTCTGGTAGGTATAGTTTATCAGATGTTAAAACAAAATATTAACAATTGTACAAAAATAAAATGATTGTTAAAAAATATAAATTGCAAATGACAGCTATCAATCTATATCAGCATAAAAACATTAAAATAATATGCTTAAAAATTTGCTTATAATTATTATAGTTCTAAGCATGAATGATTTAAATAACAATAGAATCATATTTTACTAACATTACGCGATTATTAGATACCGTGTAATCATCGTCACTGAGCCATAGATTTCGTACACTAGGCATACGGTACAATTAAGAAGGAAAACTTATACGGCTAGAGTTCGGAATTCCTAAAAGGTTAGACTTGTACGAATGGCACAAAGAGTAGGGTGCGTGTAGGCCAACAGTTTTCGGACACTTTTGAAATCCACAATGGGTTGAAGCAAGGAGATGCACTATCTCCTCTATTATTTAATTTGTACTAGAGAATACCATCAAATCTTTAGATGATGAAGAAGGCCTACAACTGAATTATATTAATAAGCTGTTAGTTTATGCTGATGATGTAGTACGATTGGATGATAGCAAGGAGATACTAAAGGCCCAACACGCACATACTATTGAATGACACTAAGAAATTGGGACTGGAAGTAAATATCAATAAAACTAAATATATGGTCACACATAGAAATACATTACATAATGGAAATGGACAGGTAATGACAAATGAGGGAAATTTTTAGGAAGTGGCTAAATTCAAATATCTAGGAACAATAATCACAAATATGAATGAGATGCACAAACAAATTAAACATATGCTTAATTCTGGAAATGCGTGCTATTGTGTATTACAGAGACTCTTGACGTCCCAACTCCTTTCAAAAAACGTTTAACTGAAAATATATAAAACTGTTATTCTACCAGTTATATTATATGGATGCGGAACATGGACCTTACTTTAAGGGAGGAAAAGATTACGAAAATTTGGGAATCAAATTCTTAGGAAAATGTTTGGACCAAAGAGAGATAAACAGACAAGTGAATGGAGAAGACTACATAACAATGAACTACATGGTCTTTATAGAAATCCAGATATAATAACAGTTAAGTCTCATACGCGGCGATCGGCAGGACATGTGGTACAAATGGGGAAAGAAAGACGTGCATGGATGTTTCTTGTAGGAAAACCAGAGGGAAAACGCCCAGTTGGTAGACGAAGAATGAAGTGGGAGAATAACATTAACTATTAATTAAATAAAAATAAAACGTAGTTTTATTTGATTTTCATATTTATTATATAATTCAGTGACAGCTGTTTCGGTACACTGTACCTTCTTCAGACATGTTAATAATTTGTTAACATGTCTGAAGAAGGTACAGTGTACCGAAACAGCTGTCACTGAATTATATAATAAATATGAAAATCAAATAAAACTACGTTTTATTTTTATTTAATTAATAAATATGGATTTTCATCAAGTAAACACCAACTCAATTGAACATTAACTATGATTTGAGGGATGTAGAGTATACAGGGAATGATTGGAAAACATTAGCTCAGGATAGGGATGTGTGGAGAGCTTATGTCCGCGCGACCAGTGAGTTAGAGCCTTTAATATAGTACAATAGGACTTTCGTAGTTAAATTTTGACATTATCCGTAGTTGCATTCAACTTCCACGCGCAGGGTAAGTGTGCTCATTCAGAGCGTGCTCCTTTAAGTAAACAGTACAATTATGTCATAGGTTAACTAGAGACGGAACAATATTCCTTCGTAAACACGATATCAGCGTATGGTTGATACGGCCACTGTACATGACGTCAGAGGGAAGGGGGTTGGAATAGTTTTATATACCGCCTGGTTACAGCAACAGTTTAGAGCTATTCTTTACAACCTGTGACGCGACTTTTTAAATTCCTTCATAAACTCCCTGTCAAATTTTATTCTTAGGGTTTCTTTTTCAAATCATTTCCCACCATTTACAATTATTTTTAATGTTTTTCTAACGATTAAAATAAATATAAATAAATATCCTCAACTCGTGTTCAATTCAGAGTCTGGTCGAGGGATGAGAACGACAAGGAAGCCGACCGACTACGCCTGACACACTCTCACAGGGGCAGATGAATGAAATAAAACGAAATGGTTGAAATGAATATAGATAAATGGTGGAATGAAATTTTAACTATTATTTATTATTTTGAAAACACTATCGCGCAAAAAATAATGTACAACGCACGTTTGTGAAGTGCTTTACTGAATCTCGGAAATTAAAAGCTTCGCTATCACTCGATTTTTAAACATTTACCTCGATTCTGTAAAAACCATTTCCCAATCTCGTAACATACTATTACAGTTACATGTGATTTCGTTTTCACTGCGGTCCGGGACATTTAAATAAGTGGCATGAAAAATTAGTGTTTAGCCAATTTAAGATCTAAAAGTTATGAAGCGTTCCATCGATATTATCATATAATTATAACAATGATCTTTTTACAATGAAAAATACAGAAAACGATTTACAATTATCTCTACGCTCTTTAAATGAAATATGTAAAGATTATGACTTTAAAATATCTATAGAGAACAAGAATGATGACCTTTTTTAGGAAAGTCGCCCGTAAGGTCCAAAATAATAAAATGAACCTCTGTCAATAGTGTTAAATTTTAATTATGTAGGTTGTGAATTGTCTTCTGGATATGGAACAAGAAATTATATAGACAATAAATTATCAAAATTTCAAATGATATGTGGCACCATTCATAGACCACTAAAACATAAAACAAGGAAGGATACAAAATTGAAGTTCTACAAAATAATGGCGTACCGGTACTGTTATACGGTATTGGGTCCTGGATATTAAATAAGAGGAGTTTGAGTAGAATATAAAGTGCAGAAATTATCTTTCTAAGAAGGATTAAAGAATGCACAAAATTGGACCACATGAGAAATTAATAAATAAGAAGAAAATTAGGTCCCGCGCCGTAGCCGAGCGGTTAAGGTAGGAAGTCTTGGCTCAGAGGTACGGGACTTGCGCTGGTTCGAGTCTCCATGGGGGAAGATATTTTCTCATGGTATTTCGGTCAGTATGGGACCGGTGCTCACCCAGCATCGTGAGGCAATTGGGTAGCTACAATAAGTAGCGGCTCCAAGTTGAGGAACCAGCTATAACGGCTGGGGGACTCGACATGCTAACCACATGTCACCCCTACACTGGCTGTTGATCATCTACCTCTGTGATTGACACATGTGGATGTGAAGGGCCAGCAGCCGGCTGGTAAAAGGGCAACCGCTGAAAAAAAGTGGAAAGACACTCAATCGGAGAAAATTAGAAATATGTTCAGTAAATTATATAATTCAACAACACTGCGTCGGCTGGAAACAGCATGTTTAGAGAATGGAAGAAATAAAATTGCCCAGAGTAGCATATCATTATAAACCAAAGGGATTAAGGGATGTAGGAAGAGATGGAAGGAATCATTGTGAATTCGGAACAGGCGAATCGCCTAAACCATGAAGTGATGGTGATGATGATGATGATCCATAGTAATTCTTCCCGAAGGCAGGTCCTTCACTGCAATCATAGCATTTTCATACTATGATTGCAGCTTTACTAGGGAATTGTGTAGGTGTGGTAGCTTCCCGTTGCTTTCCACACCGGTGAAGGATGATGGTGATGATGATGAAGATGATGGCCATATGATTTCGGGGACCGTTTGTGCCTTAAAGTTTTCCTGACATTTGTCTTACAGGTGAGGAAAAACCCCGATAAAAACCTCACCCAGAAAAACTGTCCCGAGCGGGGATCGAACCCGGGTCCGCTGCGTGATAAGGCAGTACGCTACCTCGAGACCACAGCGGTGGACATGATGATGATAATGATGATTTAATATTATCCCAGTCAAGCATAATTGAATTTATTTAAAAAAAATAGTTTATGAGGAAAACATTTTTGGATGCATGTGTTGTGATGGTGTTTATTTAATACCCTGTGAATGAATGGATTTCAACAAGTGATGTTCAGTCGTGGATACAGCAGAGTCAATTGCTTCACAAATAAAGATTCCAACTCTAAAAAACTCTTTTTTTATTCAGTTCCATTTCCAGAGAGGATGAACGTTGGAGCGTGTTTTATGCCAGCGTTACTCCAGCTATTCGCAAATATTGTTTCGGCATGGTCACGTGACTTTACGAGCAGTCATTTGTTCTATTTTTCATCCTCTAATATTTACGACTGCAGATTGTAGAAGTATGAAGAAATATTTCCCTGAATATGACACAGAGATTGCCAAAAGATTAAAATTATGGAATTTTGAAGACAAAATTTAAGTATATATATATATATATATATATATATATATATATATATATATATATATATATGTTCATCTCTTTGTCGCCTTTAATTTATTGTTACACCTGGGAGGTAAAAAATGAACATTCAAATGGAAAGATCATTATCATTATCATCAACAACAACAACAAGGATTAAGCCGAATGGCCTGTTCCGATCTCATTATAGGTCGAATTGGTCTTTCCATCTCTTCAATGGTCTTCCCAACATTATTCTCCCTTTTGGTTTATAATTATACATTCTTCTTGGTATGCGCTGTCCAATCCGGCCTTTGCTTTGAGATGAATCAGTAATAATAAATGTCCCCTGACCGCGTTACGAGCGCTGTGCAGGGTAAGGATAATGACAGGGCTGCTGTCTCAGAGCATCTATCTATGCTCCTCTAAGTATTAACCCCTTTAGAGAGGGTTGCTGCTTCCGCCCCTTGAGCCGTTGTGATGATCGCCTGGTATCACGTCGCCTCGTAGACCGTTGTAGAAAGACGATGAATTAATTAATTAATTATATTAAAATATTATATTTATTTTAACAGTGTGGACTAGTAAAATGTTTAATTAGATTATCATCATCCGGAATCATGGCAGCTGTCGCCGTTTTCCGGAAACCAAACGTCAATCCTCTCTGTACATCCATTTATCTTCCTCCAATCATCTGATAATCATAGCAGCTTGTACCCCTTCTATTCAAGTTTTCTTCGGTCTTCCTCTCTTACTCCTTTCCATTGGGATCCATTCCATAATAATTTTAGGCAATCTTTGCTCAGACATTCTTTTGGCATGGTCGTACCACTGTAATCTTTTCTTTTCTATAATCTCTGTCCATCCATTGATCTTCCTCCAATCTTCTGATATTCATAGCCGCTTGTACCCCTTCTTTTCAAGTTTTCTTCGTTCTTCCTCTCTTCCTCCTTTCCATTGGGATCCATTCCATAACAATTTTAGGCAATCTTGGCCCTGGCATTCTTTCGACATGGCCATATCACTGTAATCTTTTCTTTTCTATAATGTCTATGATGTCCGGCTCTTCTTGTTCACTCATAATTTCAGACTAATGTCACTGGTCAACAGTGATTTTGTTACATAAATGATTTTGGGTGATTCTTATGTATTTTCATCTGCTGATTCCAAAAATGAAGTCAGAAATTTTCCATCACCCACCATTTGTTTGTAATTTTGAAAATAATTATTTTCCTATTTATTAGCATTTTTGGTATATCCATCCATAGTAATTCTGTCCGAAGGCAGGTCCTTTACTGCAATCATGCCATTTTCATGCTATGCTTGCAGCTTTACTAGGGAATTGTGAGGTGTGGTAGCTTCCCGTTGCTTTCCACACCGATGAAGGATGATGATGATGATGATAATGATAAAGATGATCATGATGATGATGGCCATATGATTTCGGGGACCGTTTGGGCCTTAAAGTTTTCCTGACATTTGTCTTACAGGTGAGGAAAAAACCCCGATAAAAACCTCACCCAGAAAAAACTGCCCCGACCGGGGATCGAACCCGGGCCCGCTGCGTGACAAGGCAGCACGCTACCTCGAGACCACAGCGGTGGACTTTTGGTATATAACATCATGATTAGAAGGATTATTTTACATTTATATGTAATTTCATTTTGACAACAATGGACTTATAATGTTTTGCGATTGTTGCCTTGAATTCATAACTTACAAACAATGGCATTCTCCTACAAAACTGTGATTGTATGTTTTAAGTTCGCAGTTGAATAGAAGCTTTCTTAAAAGAAACAAGCTAATTCTCTGCTCACTTCCGTAGTCAAGTGAATTGTGATAGAAGTGTATTGTAAAGACTAAGTAGTGTATTGTATTGTAGTGTATTGTAAAGAGAAGAGTAAAATTGTTTTGTATAAGAAATATATCTCGAAAGTGTGTTTACGATAGAAAAAACTTCTGTTTCGTGTGTGGTGGTGAGCTCACTCTCAAAGCGCAGAAGCGAAAGTTTACTCCTCTAATAAGAACAGCTTATCACTGTTAATTTAACAACAAAATAGACCAGAACAAGATATGGGCCCCGGAAATCTGTTGTACCAAATGTGTAACACTATTAACTGGCTGTTTGAAAGGATCCCGTCATATGCCTTTCGCAGTCCTAATGATATGGCGCGAACCTAAGGATCATTTGACAGACTGCTACTTCTGCTTGACAAATATATCTGGAATAACTTCCAAGTCAAGACACACCGTTAAATATCCAATGTTAGATTCAGCTATTCGACCGGTACTTCATGGGCCAGGTTTACCCATACCAAATCCACCAGATCACATAACAATGATTGAAGAACTTTCTGATGTTCAGGATTTACAGAATGATTCAGATTTTGCGGAAGATGATGCTATAAATGAAACTCACTTTCTAACACAGGAGGATTTAAATGATTTGGTTCGGGATCTTGGTTTAAGTAAATGCAAGGCAGAATTACTTGCTTCAAGATTGAAAGAATGGAAGCTACTGCAGGATGATATCAAAGTAACTTTTTCCCGCAATCGCCAAAAGGAATTTGAGGATTTATTTTCTAAAGAGAAAGACCTAGTTTTCTGCAATGATGTTGAGAATTTGTTCCAGTCACAGGGTGTTGAGCATAAATCTGAGGATTGACGTTTATTCATAGACTCCTCGAAAACAAGTTTGAAAGGAGTGTTACTACATAATGGAAACATATATCCATCCATTCCTTTAGCCCATGCAGTTGATATGAAGGAAAATTACGAGAATATGAAGCTCTTACTATCCGCTATAAAGTATGACAATTTTTCTTGGCAAATTTGTGGGGATTTGAAAGTTATAGCCATCGTACTTGGGTTACAGCTTGGCTATACTAAATTTTGCTGCTTCTTGTGCAAGTGGAATAGCATAGATAGAAGTAATCATTATATTAAAAAGAACTGGCCAAAGAGAGAGTCGCTTAATCCAGGACAAGAAAATGTTCTTCACCAACCACTTGTACGTTCTGAAAAAATCTTATTGCCTCCACTACATATTAAACTAGACTTGATTAAAAATTTTGTGAAAGCAATGGATCGTGATGGCAGTGCATTTCTCTTCCTCAAAAATAAATTTCCAAGGATCAGTGAAGCTAAATTAAAAGAAGGGATATTTGTTGGCCCTCAAATAAAGGAACTGATGAAAGATACGCAGTTTCAGAACAAGTTAAATATGCAAGAAGCAGCTGCATTGTAATCTTTAAAAAATGTTGTCTCAAATTTTCTGGGGAACTTCAGGTCTGATAACTACAGAGAACTTGTCAATGAGATGATTGAGAACTACAAGATAATGGGATGTAATATGTCTTTGAAAATTCACTTTCTGCACTCCCATCTTGATTTCTTCACTGAAAATCTAGGGGCTGTGAGCGACGAACACGGGGGGAGCGCTTCCACCAGGACATCGCGGAAATGGAAAGGCGCTATCAGGGTAAATGGTGTCCAAATATGTTAGCAGACTACTGCTGGACACTGAAGAGGGACATTCCTAAAGCGAAGTAGAGCCGAAAATCCAATTCACATACATTTTGGGTGAGCAAATATAATTTCAGCTAAGATATAATAAATTGTAATGTATAGACACGAAAAATGTTTTTCATGTGATTACTCGAAAACCCTGGGTGATGGAAAAGTTCCGTAAAAAGATTTGAAATCAGCACAAAAACGTAAGTTAGAAACACACATTGTTTCCCTTGTAACATAAAACAGTTCAAATTTTGTTGGCCAGTATTTTTAATTAATTATCTTTGAAGTATTTAATACAAAAAGTAATCGGTTTCCGGTAGCGTCGTTATCGATTAATTGCCTAATCATTCACGTAATATTAATTGAAAATAACGATACAGAATTAAATATTGCAACAAACAATTTCTCTTCATTTGTAGGAAGCAGTTTGCAAAATCAGATCAATTCAACAACGGTGAATCAATTGTTGAAATACAATTTTTTAATTTAAATTTTTATTTTAAGGGGGGAAAGAAGATTACGAGTATTAGAGAATGAAGTTCTTAGGAAAAATGTTGAGCCAAAAAGATATGAACAGGCAAGTGAATGGAGAAAACTACATAATAATGAGCTACATGATATGTATAAAGAAGCCAGATATAAGAAGAGCAGTTAAGACTCGTAGACTGCGATGGGCACGTATTGAATATGAGAGAATAATGTTCTTAGGAAACATTGAGCCAAAAAGAGATGAACAGACAGGTGAATGGAAAAAAACTATATAATAGTGAGCTAAATTATATGTATAAGAAGCTAGATATAATAAGAGCAGGTAAGTCTCGTAAACTGCGATGGGCAGGACATGTGACACGTATGGGGGATGAAGAAGGTGCATGAAAGCTTCTTGTAGGAAAACCAGAGGGAAAACGCCCAGTTGGTAGACCAAGAATGAGGTGGGAGAATAACATTATCCATGATTTGAGGGAAGTAGATTATACAGAGGATGATTGGAAAAGATTAACTCAGAATAGGGATGTATAGAGAGGTTATGCCCGTGCGACCATGAGCCTACGGGTTCGATAGAGCCATTGAGTTAGTTAGTTAATTTAAATTTGTTAAAACACACAGTATAGAACAAGTGTCTAGTTTCAAATATTTGGGCTGTGATGTTGGCTACAATGTGGAAAGAGATATTGACTCCAAAATAAATAAATTTCAGACGGTGTGTGGAACAATACAGAGAACATTCAAAAATAAAATTAGAAAAGAAACCAAGATAAAAATGTATAATGTTATGGCGGTTCCCGCAAATATTGTATGGATGTGAAACTTGGGCTCCAGTGAAATGACAGAAGGATAGAATACAGACGGCAGAGATGCGGTTCCTAAGACAAGTAAAAGGATGTACAAGACTTGATAGAATAAGAAATGAGGATATAAGAGAAGAATTGAAAGTTCAGCCTTTATTGGATAAAGTCACGAATTACAGACAGAAATGGATTGATCACATGGATGGAATGAGTAAGGAGAGATATCCATTGTTAGCAAGAAATTATCAAGCAAGAGGAAGGCGTGTGATTGGAAGACCTAGAAGACGTTGGGCTGATGTATTATGAAGTCGGAACGGGCAATTGCCTAATCCCTGGAGTGATGATGATGATGATGATAAAACACACACACATACACGAGATTGTCTTGGTAATAATTTCCATGTAGTGTAAACAACCTTAAAAAATGGATAACGGGAAATGTCAAATATCTTTAAAATGATATCACACAAGGAGATTGAAACGTCGACTTGTGAATAAATTAAATATTTGACTGAGATAACGAATTAATTATTGTTATGATTATTAATTATTCTCAGGGAATAATATTAAGACATATTCAATAAAGAATAATTTATCTACACATTGTATCAAGAACGTAGAACACACATATAAGCCAGAAGGATATAGATGTATGGGACAACCAAGAGCTTTATTAGAGAGATCAGTTTGCTGCATGAGACCTGAACGAAACTTTTACATTTCAATTCAATCCATGAAGAAGATGATTATTGTGAATTTTACTAGACTTTTTTGAAGCATATTGGTAATATATTGAAATTGCAATATATATACAAAATATTAATAATTTTATTGCAGCCAAATTGGCCAGAATTAAAGTATGGTACATTTTAAATTTACATTTTTGCATATTCACAAATTGTCTTTGTTTTTTTGTGCATAGCTCAATGTGATATCGGTCACATGGTTTTTTGCATAGCATATATTTACAGTCTATGTTTGGTTCATGGATTTTTTTGTTCTTGCATATCAGGTGGTGGAATCCGTGGATTGCCAGCCTGGTGATGACGTGTCTCATTTCGAAATTTTCTTTTGTCCACGCACGGTCCACCATGGCTCCGGTGCTGTAGAATTCTGGATGTATTTCTTCCCTTTTCCTGTTCAATGTTGCTAGCAGCTGCTCAGATGCGCTGGTGCTGGGTAAGAGTATGCTTGTTCTGAGGTCGTCGATGAGGAAAGTTTCCTTCGCCAGTAGGTATGCGAGTCTTGAATGCGTTCCTTTTATATACAAAATATTGAAAACACAAAATAGGAAATACCATTCAGAAATTGTACAGTAGTACCTCTACAAATGCATATGTTTACGAAGTGGAAATTAAAAATACGTACCACGCTGTATAAACCTTGTGACACGTACAGATATGTTGGAAGTTATAGCTTTGATGTGTTACAGTCACTGTATATTGAGTCAGTCGCTTTGATCCCAGCACAAAGCATAACAGCGGGATTCAATATGTTCCTCCGCCAAATCATCAGCTTTGCCAACATAATAAAACTTCTTTGATGCTCTGTTTTAACGTAGGTTCAACAGCGAGGTTACCAACACGCGTGAAAGAAAATTATCAGGTTTTCAATATTTCATTTCTTTAGTAGAATTTCAGATAATTAAAATTGTAATTATTATTTCTATGTATCGTCTCATCTTCTCTCAAAAAACATTTAACTAAAATATATAAAACTGTAATTCTTCCATTTATATTGTGTGGGTGTGAAACATAGTGTCTTACTTTAAGGGAGGAGAAAAGATTACGAATATTTGAGAATAAATTTATAAAGATATTGTTAAAAGAAAAATTAATGTCTAAACTAGGAATCGAACCGTGGACTAGTGTGCAGCCCACAATACCATTCCTGACCTGGCACAAACATTAACAACTCTTTTCACATATACAAATCTATAATTTTCGCTTCGTCCGCTGTCAGGTAAGTGTCACTACCATCGCCAACGGCCGGCTTCGTTTAGAAGTAGAAGGTTACACCACCACTTTTATAAGCAGTAAACGATGTTATTTAACCTTTTCTAATACCGTTATTTTAACATACTTCCAATAATGAAACACATATGTAAAAAGACTTTCTCCATCTTACATTATCTTAGACGTTTAAAGAATTTTCTCCCAGTTTCGTTAAAACAAATCCTTGTGCAGAATCTTGTGTTACCACACTTCGATTATTGTGACGTTATATACAATGATCTAAACTATGACTTGTCGCAGAGAGACTGCAGCGTGTTCATAATGCTTGCGTTCGATTCATTTTCAATATCCGCCGTTATGACCATATTTCCGAACACTTTAATAAACTCTCTTGGCTCCGTCTTACTGACAGACGTAAATTGCACTCTCTTTCACTACTTTTCAAGCTTCTGAATTCCTACATTCCTACTTACCTGGCGTCTAGATTTGAGAAGTTATCCTCCTACCACAATATTGACACTAGGTCACAAGATAGCAGTCTGCTAACAATTCCTCTTCATAGCACTTCCTCCTATTCTACTTCCTTCACAGTAGCCTCTGCCCGCTCCTGGAATCTCCTTCCTCAAGATATCAGGGGTTGCCGCACACTTGGTACCTTTAAGTCACGCTTATACAGTTACCTGTTGTCTAATAATTAATTTTTCTCTATTTATTTAATTTTATACTATGTCATTAATCTTTTCCTCGTTTATATATATATATATATATATATATTGTACATATTATATATTTAATTCGTTAAATTTAGAGTAAATCAAAATACATTATAAATATAAATTGTATTGTATTCATAACTTGTAATCGTTTGTATATATATATATATATATATTGTAATTTAGATTTAAGACTAATTTTTGTTTGTATTTTTTTAAGCCTGGTTGAGTGGTAGACAAGGCCTTAAGGCCTTAACTCTGCCAGGTAAAATAAAGCATATTATTATTATTATAATGGATCATATTATAATATTATAATGATATTGTGAATAGAAAAATTAATGTCTGAACCAGGAATCGAACCGTGGACCTCTAGTTCTCCAGAGAATAAAGTTATTAGGAAAACATGTTTGGACCCAAAAGAGATGAAAAGGCAGGCGAATGGAGAATACTACATAACAGTGAGTTACATGATCTTTATAGGAAACCAGATATAATAACAACAGTTAAGTTTTGTAGACCGCGATGGGCAGGACATGTGGCACGAATGGACTATGAAAGAGGGGAATGAAAGCTTCTTGTAGGAAAATCAGAAGAAAAACACCCAATTGGTAGACCAAGAATGAGATGGGAGTATAACATTAACCATGATTTGTGGCATGTAGATTATATAAGGGATGATTGGAAAGCATAATTCAGGATAGGTATGTTTGGATAGCGCGATCATGGACCTATCGGTTCGATAGTACCACTGAGTTAGTTATAAATGTATAATATAAGAACTACGTAGCATTTCATTAGACCTAAATATTTGCGTTTTATCTAATATATAAACATGTTTGTTTGTATTTTATGCGCTGCCAAACCGTTCATCCAATTGTGATGGGGCTTCTTTGCAAAACGTTTAGCAGATTGCCGAGATGAACATAGGCTATAAGAGAGTTGTGATACCCAACTCCTAACACTCTTAAAAATCCACCATTTGTTAAAGTCCCTTTTTTGGAGGCTTAAATGGCTTACGCACCCTAAACCATAACAAATACACAAAATTACTGTACACAAAATTGAATATTGAGGCGTTTCGGATATTAGGGGCGAATTATAAATATACTCTCTCGGAGAACAACTGGTTTAAATAGGAACATCTATATTTATTGTCAGTTTACTTCATTCCGGATATTAAGTACGAGCTTAGTTTGAATATATGGATTAAATATAAGTGCATAAAGAAAATATAAAAGTTACATTATGTATTACTTATTTCAAATGAATTTGGTCTGTACTGATAACAGTATAAATATTTAGATACTTAGTTTATTACACTAAGTTGGATTATCATTCCAAACTGGATCACAACACTTTCAATGATAAAATTGAAAAAAAACGAAAGTCAGAGAATTACTTGCTACAGGATCGTATTTTGTTTTTTAATTTTTAATCTAATCACATAACATTATATAACTTTCACTTTATAATAATACTACTAATAATAATAATATTAACAATAATAATAATAATAACCAAGAAGAGAAAAAAGTAGGAACTCAGTTATAAGGGAGATAATGAAGATTGAAGACACTATTTTAGATTATATTAAAACTCAGCAATTAAGATGGTACGGACATGTCCAGCGAATGGAAGAGGATCGACTACTAAAATCTGTTTTGGAATGGAAACCTGAGGGAAGACGAGGCAGAGGAAGACCTAAAATCTCCTGGAGTCAGGGAATATGTTTAGAAGGAGGAACATCTACAACCAGGAGATTGGATGGACCGACAAAATTGGCTACTAGGAATCGGACGATGTCAAAGATATTAATCAACCGATGATCTATCTCTAATGATAATAACAATAATACCAATAATAATAACAATAATAAGAATAATAATCAGTTCTTTAAATATACACATGAATCATTATCAACCTTTAAACAGTTGAAGAACAATAAGCATCTACATAATACATTACTATATAAAAATGAATGTTTGTTTTTTCGTATTTTATGCAGTGCCATTTCGTTTATTCGATTGTGATGGTTTTTATGCAAAATGTTCAGGAGATTCCCGGGTTGAACATAGGCTGTAAGAGAGTTGTGATACTCAACTTCTACACCCTTAAAAATCACCGTGCATAGTGAAAACGTGGAAAAAAAATGTTTGGACCCTTAAATGGCGTACGCTGCCTAAACCATGACAAGGCAGAAAATTAATGTACACATAATTTAATATCTAAAAAACTCTATAAAAAAGTCCCCGGCATTATGTGTTTATTTTTTACGGATAACTCACAATAACCATTTTTGTCTTTTTTTGATGCCTAGAAGGTCGGAGTAAGTAGATTCCCTGGCAAACATAGCAGCGTACGGCGGGTATTATTTTGTGGATAACTCACAATAACCATTTTTGTCTTTCATAGATGCCAAGAAGATCAGAGGATAAGTAGATTCCCGAGCACGCGTAGCAGCACACGGCGGGTATTCTTTTACGGATAACTCGCAATAACGAATTTTGTCTTTCAGTTCATTTATGCCAAAAAGATCGGGATAAGAAGAATTACCGGGAAACGCAGGATAATCAGCAGCGTGGTATCTAAAAATAATTACGATATAAATGTTTCCATATACTTATTCAACTAAACATAAAAACACATCAACTTTCGTCTTTCAGCTCATTTATGCCATCAAGATCGGGATACGTAGATTACCGGAAAACGCTGGGTAATCAGCACTGGGTATCTAAAAATAATTACGATATTTTTCTTTCTTATCACTCAATAAATTAAACATAAAAAAACACATATTCCCGGGCAACGATGGATAAAATCAACACGCGGTATCTAAAAATAATTACGATATAAAATTATAATTATTTTTCCTTTCACTTATTCAACTAAACAAACGCAAAAACGCACATTGTCATTTATTTAGGAGTAGCAGCGCACGCCGAGTATCAGCTCGTTTATTATACATGAATTTGTTAAGATATCAACCTGCAGGAAGAAGAAGACCAGGACGTCCACTCACAAGACTTTTGGGTGGTGTTTCTCTTGAGGCCGAAACAGATCAACAAATGGCCTAAATTCGTGAATGTACTATGATGATGATGATGAATTTCTTCTATACTGACAGCACATAAAATAATGTTGGTATCTATTTTATTAATTATTACTGTAAGTAGCAATTTGTATTAGTGTCCATTGCTTCACAACACTTTCAATGGAAAACCATAAATTGAAAACAGCACACAAAATAAAGAAAAGTACCTCCTATAGCTTCTCCTATCTTACCTCCTATAGCTTCTACCGTTCGTTAAATTGTTATTGATATACCGTTCGTGAAAAAAATTCTAAGTATAGTCTGGTTGATTACTTTCTTCCTCCGGAAAGACGTCTGCATTATCTTGGTCTGAAGGACGCCTAACATCCCCTGAATTAATAACTCCTTCGAAGTAATTCCACCATGGAAGAGGCACTTATGACATTATATATTGAGATCTTGGAAGTTCTTTGTTGGCAGATTCAATTGTTTAGCGTATATCTGAGTAAGTTCTTCTATTGACAAATATAATTCCTCACAGTTGTAGTAGGCGTTGTTTCCTTTCTGAAGACAGATCTCATTACATTTGCTCTCTTCCGAGTATATCCAGAAGACGTGGATTCGTCGATTTCTTCAGAACTCAATAATTTCACTACATAATATCGTTTGTAACAAAAATAAAAAACAATGGCCTTCAAGGGTGCTCATCCAGTTCGGACAAAGATAATATTAGAAAATAAACCAATAGAACAAGTTGTGACATATAACTTCCTAGGTTGCGAAATATCATACACAGCAGAAACAGATATAAATAACAAAATAAATAAGTTTAATTGTATAACACGTACATTAAAAAGAACGTTGAAAAATAAAGCCACGAAAGACTCTATAATGAAATTATACAAGACAATGGCAGTGCCTATTATTACTTATGGATTCGAAACATGGACAGTGACAACACAACAATCTGCCAGGATACCAGCTGCTGAAATGCGATTCCTCAGACCAATAGCAGGATATCAAAGAACAGATAAAGAACATAACACAGAAATAAGACAACTAAAAATAGAGGAATTAAACTCAACAATAGAGAAATACAGAACAAACTGGAAGGAACACTTGGCAAGGATGACTGAGAATAGAATACTAAAAGCAGCATATAACTATTCACCACGAGGAAGAAGAAGTTTGGAAAGACCAAGAAAAATATGGAAAGAGCAGCAATTTGGAGCCGGAACAGGCTAGTAAATAAGCCTAAACCGTGAAGAAGAAGAAGAATATCGTTGTAATAGAGAAAATAATACTGTACTACTGTCATGTTACTAAGTACACAAGTGGAGAGTGAATATGTAGAGAACAACATGACTCTGCGCATCAATATGTAGAGTTCGTCGGTTATATCCTAAACCTTTATTTCGTTCTTTCCTCGCACTCTGTTGTATTCTAATGCAAAGTTAACCTATTAAAGGCGAATTAGACTATTTTAAGTGATTACATCAGTCAGTACAGTTTTCCACGTTATGTTTACAAAAAAAATACCTTGAAGATTGGGATGAGTAGATTCCCAGGCATGCGTAGCAGCGCACAGCGGGTAATTATTTTATTGATGTCACAATAACGAATATTGTCTTACAGCTTATTTATGCCAAGAATATCGGGATAAGTAGATTACCGGGCATAGCCGGGTAATCAGCACGAGGTATCTTAAGATAATTACGATATAAATTTATGATCATTTTTCCTTTCACTTATTCAAATAAACATAAAAACACATTATGTGTCGTCTTTCAGCTCATTTATGCCAAGACGATCGGGATAAGTAGATTCTCGGGCAACGCTGGGTAATCAGCACGGGGTATATACAAATAATTACGAAATAAATGTTTCTTTCTACTTATTGAACTATACATAAAAACACATTAATTTTCGTCTTTCAGCTTATTTATGCCAAGTAGATCGAGATGAGCAGATTCCCAGGCAACGCCGGGTAATCAGCACGGGGTATCTTAAAATAAATTTATAATAACGTTTTCATCTACTTATTCAACTAAACATAAAACACATTAGTTTTCGTCTTTCAGCCAATTTGTGCCAAGAATATTTGAATAAGTGGATTCCCAGGCAAAGCAAGCCCTGTAATCAGTACGAGGTATCTTAAAATAATTACGATATAAATTTGACCTTTCACTTATTCAACTGAACCTAAAAGCGATTAGGTTTCGCCTTTCAGCTAATTTATGCCTAATATCTAGTTCAAAATATGGTCTACAGAAATCGCTTTTTCAGTTAAATAACATTATACAGAAATATAATTTCAAAATGTCAATAAGTAAAACGAAACTCCTAGCTTTTAAGGGATCAGATACCGTAAGAGCTAAAATAATTCTGGAGGGGAAACCCATCGAACAAGTGAACCATTTTAAATACCTGGGTTATGAAATCTCCTATTTTAAAAATGTTATATTTAACAAACTTAATAAATTTAATTATATATGTGGAACAATCAAAAGGATATTTAAAAGCACAAGAAAAGAAACAAAACTAGAATTTTATAAAGTAGTGGCAGTCCCCTTACTATTGTATGGTAGTGAATTTTGTTTTTTAACTAAAAGAGAAGAGAAGATCTTAGAAGCAGCTGAAATGAGATTTCTGAGAAGTGTGGCTGGTTGCAAACTTCTAGATAAGAGAAGAAGTGAAAATATTAGAAATGAGCTAAATATCTTTATAAACTCTTGGATAGTATAAAATAATCTAGAAAAAATGGAAAATAACGTGTTCAAAGAATGGAAGATGATCGCATTCCCAAAATTATGCTTAAATACAAACCAAAAGGACGCAGGAATATTGGTAGACCGAAGAAGAGATGGTTCCAACTTTTGAATGAGAATCTATGAGACCGGAACAAGCCACATGGGCTTAATCCGTGTTTGTTGTTGATGATGATGATGATGATGCTAATTTATGCCAAGATGTTCGGGATTAGTAGATTCCCGGGCAACGCCGGATATTCAGCACGGGTATCTAAAAATAATTACAACATAGTTTCCGTCTACTTATTCAGCTAAACATAAAAAATATTGAATTATTTCAATTATAAACTTATTTAAGGATTTAACAATCACCTTAGTATCTTCAATACACGTTAATTCTCGTCTTTCAGCTCATTTATACCATGGAGATGAGGACAAGTAAATCCCTGGGTAATCTAAAAATAATTACAATATATTTTTTTCCTTTCACTTATTCAACTAAACATAAGAACACATTAATTTTAATTTCGTTAGGCGTAGCAGCGCACGCCGGGAGTTAGCTATTCTTCTTCTTCACTTCTGGTTTAGGCGTTATTTACCTGTTCCGTCTTCACTAATAGATCTAAGACCATCTCTTCTTCCGTTCGGAAAATAATGTAAGATTTTATTTGGTAATTTACTTTCTTCCATTCTTTCTACATGTTCTTTCCACTGAATCTTGTTAAATATATTTTAATCAATTGAGTTGGTGTTTACTTGATGAAAATCCATATTTATTAATTAAATAAAAATAAAACGTAGTTTTATTTGATTTTCATATTTATTATATAATTCAGTGACAGCCGTTTCGGTACACTGTACCTTCTTCAGATATGTTAACAAATCAGACATGTTCTGAAGAAGGTAAAGTGTACCGAAACAGCTGTCACTGAATTATATAATAAATATGAAAATCAAACAAAACTACGTTTTATTTTTATTTAATTAATAAATGTATTTTATTTTATGGAGTAGATCTGCAGTCCTTCACGGATATCCTCGTTTCTTACTTGGTCCATTCTAGTGCAGCCTTTTACTCTTCTTAAAAAATTCATCTCGGCTGCTTGTATTTTACTTTCTTGTTTGGTAGTGGTAATCCAAGATTCGCTACCATACAATAGGACAGAGATTGCCATTGTTTTATAAAATTTGTTAGCTAGTGTTTTATACCATCTGGTTTTTGTTCCACGTGTCGGATATTTAATAGTGTAGTACGATGCGACGTTGGGAAGTGGTTTTTACAGAAGCGAGGAAAATGTTTAAAAACCGAGCGACAGCGAGGTTATGAATTTCCGAGATTCTGTAAAACACTTCAAAAACGTGCATTGTACATTATATTTGCGTTATGGTGTTTTCAAAATAATAAATAATAGTAAAATAATAACATCTTTGTTGGAAATATTTGCGTTCATTATAAACAACTGACTAACTTTAACAGTGTAGGTAATGTTTATTAGTTGAAACTACAGGAGGCCGCGACACCAATCAGTGATAAATGGCGGCAATTACGTATTTTTGTTTTATATTGTTTCAAATAAAGATCAGTTCATTTAAAATGCAGTGATGTGTTTCGTATAATGTATATTATCACTACCTTTCGGATATTTTTTGTATATATATTGTACGTAGTATACATAGAGGACAGTGGTTTTACTTCCCACATCTAGGCCCGTTCCGCACCCCTTGGGATACCTCGGTCATCATGACCATACTCCCAAGTCCCAGACTTGTCCTCCCTATCTAGTTCGCGTCCACATTCAAAGTTCTCGGCTTGAATCCAACACCTCTAGGGAGAAGGTGTTGGAGTTGCAACTATTGGGAATTGCTGAGCTTCGTAGTCGTCAGGTCGCTCATTCCTGACGACCCCACAGTTGGTCCACGGGCTCCATGAGCCTAGCCGGGAGGACTGCTGTCGCAGACCCACCGACCGTTCCCCTGTTCTGCCTCCAGGGACGTATCCTGCAGTCGTTGTGAGACCGGCTAGGGCTTGAGTCCACAAGCCCCACAGTGTGAGACATTAGTACATCCAGGTGCTAATCTCCTGGCGACCCCACAGTTTGTCCACGAGCCCGTAGGCTGAGCCAGGAACCAGTACAGTTGCTCCCCTCTGCACTGGTCCGAGCCGTGTCCTGGTGTGCCCCCAGGGACGTGTTCTGCTGCAGTTGTGGGCCAGCACGGAGCTCGCAAGCTCCAACAGATGAGCAAATAGTACGGCAAGGCGCTCAACTCCTGCCGACCCCACCAATGGTTCACGAGTCCCTTGGACTTGGCCGGGAGGACTGTCTAGCAGATCCACCGACCTTTCCCCCAGTGCACCAAGTGGGGACGTGTTTGGTTGCTGAAGTGGGTCCAGCCTAAGCATTAGTACGTCAGGTCGCTCAACTCCTGACGACCTCACAGATTGTCCTTGGGTCACTCGGTCCCAGAGTCGGCGCTAATCCCACCAACAAAGACCGCGCTTCCTCCTTTCCCGACCTTATTGACCTGGTGGTAATTCCCAGCATTACGCCCAGTATTGTCCCAACCAGCCCGTTCGCAAGACTAGGGTAGTCGTGCCGCTGCTGTGAGACAGCCCACTGAGGAATGTAGGCATCCAGGGTGCTCATCGCCCATGGTGCCCCCACAAAGGTCCTCGGGATTGAACCAAGAGAAAGGAGCTTCTGATATCCAGTCCCCCACCGTCTCGCCTAGGGCGGCCGCTGATCCCGCTGTGGGCCGGGATAGTTGAGTTTAGTACAACAGGGCGCTCGTCTCCTGTTGACCCCACTTATGGTCCGCGAGTCCATCGGACTTGGAAGGGAGGACTGACTAGCAGATCCACCGACCTTTTCCCCACTACGCCACCGAGGGGACGCGATTGGCCGCTGAAGTGGGCGCAGCACGAGCTATGTAGTACGTCAGGTCGCTCGAGTCCTGACGACCTCACAAATGGCCCGCGGGTCTGGTCTGGACCTAGCCGGGAGGAATGCAAGCAAACCACCGACCGTTCCCCTATCCGCCACCCGGGGACGCGCCCTGTTGCTGTTGTGAGCACAGCTGAGGCCCGATAAACGGACCCCCAGGGAGGTTTTACTTCCCAAACGTGATTTGTAATATGTAATATTACAGTATAGTTATTTAGGTTGGCAACCTCGTAATGTAGGAAGTTGAACTTTCAATCATGGTCGCCATTGCAGTAAGTACGACAAAACGCAGTATCGCGAAAAATTTTATTTTAAATTTATTTCTTGAAAAATGATATTTCTTAGCATTTTGTATGTTTTAATTTATTTCTTTCTGGATATTATTATGTTTATTTAGTTCCTTTAAACAGGAGTCTATAAATTAATCAGTTATTGAAGTAATGCCAATTTTACTTTTTGGGACTTGCTAATTGTAAGAGTCAATTCTAGCAAAACCATCACAGTCCTATTCAATTTAGTCCTTTTTAACTGCAGCAATATTATCGTAACCTTAAATTGGCGAAACAATAATTAATCTTGCCAGTTATTTAAATGTTCCGGACCGCAAAGAAAACAAGATCATTTGAAAGTTATTATTGTACATTATTATGTAATTTGATGCAAATGTAAGTAATTCTTACTCATTTGTTTTTCTACCTGTTTCTCTCTCTCTCTCTCTCTCTCTCTCTCTCTCTCTCTCTCTCTCTATATATATATATATATATATATATATATATATATATCATCATCATCATCTTCATTCATGGATTAGGTCTGTTGACCCGTTCCGACTTCAGCCCATACGTGGGGAGAAGAGAAGTCCCCAAAGCCGTAGTGAAGGCAACTTCTCTAGGAGACGAACACTCCGAAATTCCAGTTCCCTGCCCTCCAGGAAGAGGGGTTTGGCTAGAGGCTGGTAACCTCTACTAGTAAAAAATAACTTACTCATATATATATATATATATATATATATATACACATAAATAAACGATTGTATGTATGTTTGTCCTTTATAGACTTCTAAACCGTTCAACCGATCTTCGTGAGAATATCTATTATGTTCTAAAATCATTATGTGTACGATTTCACCTGAAATGAAATTTTAAAATCGCTCTAGCAACCGCAATTGTCGATGTTTCACAACGAAACTTGGAATATCGTATTAAAGTAAACCGAGGTATGTATTATCCAAAAATCAGTGAAATCCGACCGTTATAAGTGGGGGTTTACCAGAAATTTATAATAAAAAATTTACTCTATCAACCGCTGTATTTGGTTCCTCGCATACAATTAGTTAACCCTCAATATTTAATTTATCTAGGCGTAGCAGTGCACGCCTAGTATTAGCTAGTAATTTATATAATTTGCATTGATGTATAGTCGATATAGTAAAACCGAGAACCAAGTTTCTTATATAAACATAAAAATCTAAGAATCGTCCTCATCATCCGGTATCATGGCAGCTGCCGCCGTCTTCTGGAAACCAAACATCATCCCTCTCTATCCATCCATTGATCTTCCTCCAATTCTCTGATATTCATAGCCGCTAGTACCCCTTCTATCCAAGGTTTCTTCGGTCTTCCTCTCTTCCTCCTATCCATTGGGATCCATTCCATAACAATTTAGGCCATTTTTTGCTCTGGCATTCTTTTAACATGGCCATATAAAATCTAAGAGCATTATACAATATGTAAGTAAAAAAACTGACCGATTTTTGTAGATATTCAATTTTCATTGTCGCACACAAATTCCACGTTGCTGAAATTAACTTATATTGTTGCTGGCAAATCAGTTGCTGCTTTTCTGTATATAATATATTGTGATATTACTTTTAAGAAACGTATTTATTCGTTAGGATATTGTTAAATTAAAAAGAAACAATAAAATTTCTACCTGTTGTGGCAGTCGTCCTCAATAAATTATATTTGTATAAATTATTCAGTTAGGCCTTTCGGAACCAGTTCCATTTTCAAAACGGTTCTTTGGGTACTTGTTTTGTTTAATTTTTTACAAATATAATTTGTTGAGGATGACAGCCATAACCGGTACAAATTGCATTTTTTAAATATTTTAACATTATTCCTAACATTGGCAATGTATCGTGTAAGATACATTGGTTTAATTTAAGAATTATTTAAAACAAGACAATAAAAGAAGATTGAGTAGAAATTACTTAAATTTCTGTCCTATTACACAATGAACATCAGATGTCAGTGACGCAGGAAATGCGTAAACTAACCGAATTCCTCAGCAAGTCGAATCTATGTCCTCGTTTTACTGATTTATGGAATTTATATTTATTTTGTTAAGTAGATTATACAGGGAATGATTGGTGGGCATTAGCTCAGGATAGGGATGTGTGGAGAGCTTATGTCCGCGCGGTCATAAACCTACGGGTTCGATAGTGCCAGTGAGTAAGTAAGTAAGTAAGAAAGAATATTTATGTTGTTAAATTGGAGACACTAAGTTATTGATTCCGGGAAATTTTGAGGAAGTGGCTGAATTCAAATACCTAGGACCAATAATCACAAATAGGAATGAGATGCACAAACAAATTAAACATAGGCTCAATTCTGGATTTGCGTGTTATTATGCATTACAGAGACGCTTGACTTCCCAACTCCTTTCAAAAACGTTAAAGTGAAAATATATAAAACAATTATTCTACCAGTTATATTATATGGATGCGAAACATGGACTCTTACTTTAAGGGAGGAAATGAGATTACGAGTATTTGAGAATAAAGTTCTTAGGAAAATTTTTGGACCAAAGAGAGATGAACAGACAGGTGAATGGAGAAGACTGCATAACAGTGAATTACATGGACTTTATAGAAAGCCAGATATAATGAGAACAGTTAAGTCTCACAGACTGCAATGGGCAGGAAATGTGACATAAATGGGGAATGAAAGACATGCATGGAAGCTTCTTATAGGAAAACCAGAGTGTAATCGACTAGTTGGTAGACCAAGAATGAGGTGGGAGAATAACATTAACTATGATTTGAGGGAAGTAGATTATACAGGGGATGATTGGTAAACATTTGCTCAGGATAGGTATATATTGAGAGCTTATGTCCACGCGGCCATGAAACCACGGGTTCGATAGTGCCAGTGAGTTAATTAGTTATGTTATTGATTCCAGCTTATTTAATAGTGTAGGAAGGCAGTGAAAATAATTCAATTGAAACCCGTACCTATTTGAATATTGTTATATAATTTAAGACCAATATAATACTAGGACCTATTTCCAAAACTTGCTGTACATATGATATTAATTTGTTTAGTTTAGCAGTACAATAATTAGTAATCTCTTTATAACTGGCAAATTTCTGCAACCTCAGAAACTTGGAATTTTCGTTTGTAATAATTAGATCACTCTGTATATAATAGTCACGTTTCTGAAGCTTAAGTCATCGTGACATGCTGATTGCTTCAATCTTGTTTTTAGAAGGGGTGAACTTCCCTTTCATCAGGGTTCCCACAGCCTCCTCTAATTCAGTTCTCTTCCTTATCGCACTAATACTGCAGAATCTAATAATGCATGAACATGCTTCAATCTATTAATATTCTTAAAAGATTGTCAGATTTTATAACACTTAATTTCACAAATTAAATTTCACATGACTGTTTACTTACATATGTCAGAGCACAGAGAAAACATCGCTATAATAATAATAATAATAATAATAATAATAATAATAATAATAATGTAATATTAGTATAATATTCCGATTGAGGGTCTTTCCACTTTTCAGCGGTTGCCCTTTTACCAGCCGGCTGCTGGCCCTTCACATCCACATGTGTCAGTCACAGAGGTAGATGATCAACAGCCAGTGTAGGGGTGACATGTGGTTAGCATGTCGAGTCCCCCAGCCGTTAGAGCTGGTTCCTCAACCTGGAGCCGCTACTTATTGTAGCTACCCAATTGCCTCACGATGCTGGGTGGGCACCGGTCCCATACTGGCCGAAATACCATGAGAAAATTTCTTCCCCCATGGAGACTCGAACCAGCGCAAGTCCCGTAGCTCTGCGCCAAGGCTTCCTACCTTAACTGCTCGGCTACGGCGCGGAACACGTAGAATATTATTATTATAATAATATTATAATAATATTATTATTGTGTATTATTCTGTACTGATACCCGGCATGCACTGCTACGCCTAAATAAATGAAAATTAATGTGCTTTTATGTTTAGTTGAATACGTCAGAAGAAAAATAATTAAAAATGTATATTTTAAATACCCGTGCTGATTACCCGGCGTTGCCCTGGAATCTGCTAATCCCAATCTTCTTGACATAAATGAGCCAAAATACGAATATTAATGTGTTTTATGTTTAGTTAAATAAGTGAAAAGAAAAATTGATATCGTAATTATTTTTAGATACTGCGTGCTGTTTACCCGGCCTTGTCCGGGAATCTATTCATCCGGATCTTCTTGGCATAAATCAGCTGAAAGAAAAAAAATAATGTACTTCTAATGATTAGTTGAATAAGTAAAATGAGAAATAATTATAAATGTATATTGTAATTATTTTAAGATTCCTCGTGCTGATTGCCAGGTGTTGCCCGGGAATCTACTTATCTCGATTTTCTTGGTATAAATGAACTATAAAAACAAAATTCGTTATTGTGAGTTATCTGAAAAAGAATACTCGCCATGTCCTGCTATGCTTGCATAGGAAATCTATGTACTTGTCTCGATCTTCTTGGCATCAATGAAAGACAAAAATGGTTATTGTGAGTTATCCGTAAGAGATAAATATGCTGTTGGGGACGTTTTATAGAGCGTTTTGAGATATTCAATTCTGTGTACATTAATTTTGTGTTTTTGTTATGGTTTAGGCGCCATAAGCCTTTTTAACCGTCCAAAGAGCTAATTTTTTCACGTTTTCCACTACAAATGACGAATTTTAAGGGTGTAGGAGTTGAGTATCTCAACTCTCTTGTAACCTATGTTCATCCCGGGAATCACCTGAACATTTTTCAAAAAACCCCATCACAATCGGATAAACGGTATGGTCGCGCATAAATGTCCGAACAACCAAACATTCACTGATGATCTTGTAGAAGATTTCCCGGGCTGTTGGCCGTGGTCTTGAGGCATCCCACGGAGAGTATGTATGAGGAGACTAAACCTGTTCATCAGCAACGGAAGCTAGAGGGAAAGTTTGGAAGGGATGGAAATCTGGCACATATAGTGTGTAGAGGAGAGGTGAGAGTAACGGCACCCTGTGCAACTCCCGCCTGGAGAGGCTTACAGTCTGATTTATACCCATTAACCGACACATAAAATTGTCGGTTAGTGAGATATTTTGCTATAAGTTTAATTATATCAGCCGAAATGTTAAATTTGGTTAATTTATATATAAGTCCATCTATCCAAGTCGTATCGAAAGCTTTCTCAATGTCAAGAAAAACGGTCAATGTATATATCTTGGCATTGAAGCCCGTGACAATCTGATCCACCAGTCGAGCTAGCTGGAGCGGAGTGCTATGAGATTTTCTAAAGCCAAATTGATGGTTAGGAATAAGGTCTCTCATTGAGACTTCTGTTTTTAGTCGTACCAAAATGAGTTTCTCCAATATTTTGCTCAGCACTGGTAGGAGACTAATTGGTCTTAGATTGTCTGGGACGGTAGGATCTTTCCCAGGCTTGGGGATAGCTGTTACTTTGGCCCTTTTCCATACTTCAGGGAAGTAATGGAATCGGAAACAAAGCTTCATTATCTGGAGAAGAAGGATTAGGGCTTTTGGCGGTAAATGTTTTACTGCCAGGTTTGGTATCCGGTCATGACCGGGGGCACGTTGGTTAGGTAGAGATTGAATTACGGCTCTCAATTCCGAAAGCCGTATATCAGGAAGGTGTTGTGGGATTGAATGCTCAAGAAACGTACTTACAGTATGGTACACCTCATTTTCATGAGCTGGTGTGGTGAGTTCATGTGGTTTAAACCGGTCTGCAAGATTTTCAGCGAGGACGTGTGCCTTCTCCCTTGGGAGATAAGCCCAAGTCCCATTATAATGGATAGCTGAAGGAGGAGGCAGAACTCTACTCCTTCGTATCCGCTATTTTGTCGACTACCTGCTCTATGTACATTTATCCGTGGCGTGTTCTCTGCTTGGTCCGTTACTTCGTAAATTGTATCTGCCTTCTGGTTCATACAATTTACGAAGTAACGGACCGCGCAGAGAACACGTCGCGGATAAGTGAATAAATAGAGCAGGTAGTTGACAAAATTGTCAGAACTGGGTAAAATGCTTTAGCAGGAACCCGGGGTTCTCCATTTCTGGACATCCAGGAGAACCAAAAGGAATTGCTCACCGTTTGTCATTAATTTGGCAAGCCGCAGGGCCTTTCCATCAAGAACTACTTTTCAGACGTGGGCAAAATTGCCAGTCTCAAGACAACCCTTGAGGATCCCGGACGCAGTCTCTGGCGAAACGTTGGGGAACTACAAGCCTCAAGACCACGGCCAACAGCCCGGAAATCTTCTACAAGATCATCATCGTCCGTGAAAGTCCAAGTCAAAACAAACATTCATTTTTATATATTTTTATTTTGATGCAAATTGAAGTATACCATTTTTATATATTGGGAACTAGCTAATACCCGGCGTGCGCTGGTACTCCTAAATAAATGTTAATGTGTTTTTACCACCAGCCGTGCGCTGTTATGCTTGCCCGGGAATCTGCTTATCCGAATCTTCTTGGCATCAATGAAAGGCAAAAATGGTTATTGTGACTTATCCTTAGAAGATAAACATATGCTTTTTTGTAGGGTGTTTTGAGATATTCAATTCTGTACACATTAATTTGGTGTATTTGTTATGGTTTAGGCAGCATAAGCCATTTAAGCGTCAAAATAGGGACTTTATTTCACGTTTTTCATTACAAAGGGTGATTTTTAGGGGTGAAGGGGTTGAGTATTATAACTCTTTTATATCCTATGTTCAACCCCGTAATCTCCTAAACATTTTTCAAAAAGCCCCATCACAATCGGATGCGCGGTATGGCAGAGCATGCTTGCCCGGGAATCTACTTATCCCGATCTTCTTTGTATCAATGAAAGAGAAAAATGGTTAATGTGAGTTATCCGTTAAAGATAAACATATGCTGTCGCGGACATTTTTGTAGAGTGTTTTGAGTTATTCAATTCTGTGTATATTAATTTGGTGTATTTGTTATGGTTTAGGCAGCGTAAAGCATTTCTATGGAAATGTTTTTTTTTTATTTTCTTTATTTCCACTGTTAGCTTAGTGTAACATGTTTAGCACGGAAGAACGTGTTACCATTGTTTGTGTAGGGGTATGCGGATTGTCATACGAAGACGCCAGAGCTGAATTTACCCACAAATTCCGTAAACCTGTCCCAACAAAGGCACATATTCGTCTGTTTGTAAACAAATTTAAACCTACCGGCAGTGTGTGTGTGTGTGTGTGTGTGTGTGTGTGTGTGTGTGTGTGTGTGTGTGTGGTGTGTGTGTGTGTGTGTATGCGTATGTGAAGAGGCGTATCAGCAGAAACAGAAGATTCAAATTGCCAGTGATAAGTCTGAAACGCATCAACTCGACGCCTCAGTAGTGTATTGAATATCCCTCGTAACACAATGTGGAAAATTCTACGTTTCACTCTACGAAAACGTCCTTGTCATGTCTGCTTGATTTACGGAATCGTACCACAGAAGCAGCAGGTTTATTTTACTGTTTGACAGTTAAGGTCTACATTTCATTTCACAATGTGAATTATGTATTTTCACCTAGATGGCGGTCATGTAGAAAGACAGTAGAATATGTGTAAAACATCACAATAACATTGATTTTTAAATCATCGCCTTCCTTCATTGAAATGGATTGTGATTTTAGAGACAACCTGTATTATATTAAAGGATAAGTTTGCCAATTCAAGATGCTGCAGATGTCGTTGCTTGTCATCGTTGACTGTCTATCCCGAAGGAAGGTTATTATTATTATTATTATTATTATTATTATTATTATTATTATTATTATTATTATTAATACTATTATTATTATTATTAATATTATTATCATTATTATTATTATTATCATCATCATTATTATCATTATCATTATTATTATCATTATCATTATTATTATCATTATTATCATTATGATTATTATTATTATTATTATTATTATTATTATCATTATCATCATTATTATTATCATTATCATCATCATTATTATTATCATTATCATTATTATTATTATTATTATTATTATTATTATCATTATTATTATTATCATTATTATCATTATTATTATTATTATTATTTTTATTATTATTTTATTATTATTATTATTATTATTATTATTAGTATTATTATTATTATTATTATTATTATTATTATTATTATTATTATTATTATTATTATTATTATTATTATTATTATTATTATTATTATTCTTACTTACTTACTTACTTACTCACTGGCACTATTGAACCCGTAGGTTCATGGCCGCGCGGACATAAGCTCTCCATACATCCCTATCCTCAGCCAATGCTTTCCAATCATTCCCTGTATAATCTACTTTACTTCCTCAGGTGTCATCATAGTTATTTTGTCTTCCCACCTTCATTCTTGATCTACCACAGGGGGCGTTTTTCCTTCTGGCTTTCCTACAAGACGTTTCCATGCACGTCTTTCATTCCCATACGCGCAACATGTCCTGCCCATCGCAGTCTAAGAGAGACTTAACTGTTCTTATTATATCTGGCTTCTATAAAGACCATGTAGTTCATATTATTATTATTATTATTATTATTATTATTATTATTATTATTATTATTATTATTATTATTATTGAAAGACGTGCATGGAAACTTCTTGTAGGAAAGCCAGAAGGAAAACGACCAGTTGGTAGACCAAGAATGAGGTGGGAGAACAACATTAACTGTGATTTGAGGGAAGTAGATTATACAGGGAATGATTGGAAAGCATTAGCTCAGGATAGGGATGCATGGAGAGCTTATGTCCGCGCGGTCATGAACCTACGGGTTCGATAGTGCCAGTGAGTAAGTATTATTATTATTATTATTATTATTATTATTATTATTATTATTATTATTATTATTATTATTATTATTATTATTATTATTATTGAATCTCCAAATATTTTGAAACCCTATTTTGCCACAAAGGCATGTTAGGGTTGTAAGCTTACTATAACAATATTATACTATACATTGTAAAACAGAAATATTTTCTTATGGTTTTGAATGAGTGGTACATAAATCGTCTGTAAGTGTCTTAGAAAAATACTACATATTGTTATGAACGTGTGTTATGAAGTTCATAAAATGTTTATAAAATTTTTGGTTCTTAAAAATCACTTCACACATTGAGGCAGAAGCTTGTCTTTTGAATATAGGACAATCAAATAAAACATGTTTTACAGATTGTATTGTTTCTTGATATTTACAATTATGATCACTGTCTGAGTTAATATTAAATTTCCTAAAATAAATTCCAGATTTTCCATTGCCAGACATAAATTGGTGTTAAAATGAAATTTGGAATAAAATGTTTTACATTTAGCCTGTGGTGCACTGTAGGAAAGAAGATATCTTTTGTCAAAGCACCATTTGCACTCCTTATCCAATGTTCATTCCAATCAGTGATGATATAGTCCAACAGTTTCTTTTTAACATAGGATATTGGACACATTGAAAATGAATAATCAAGCTCAGGAGATGCTGCGGATTTAGCTAATTGATTAGCATGTTCATTTCCCACAGTTCGCTGGTGCCCTCGTATCCAAGACAGGCACAGGTGTCTTGTGAAATGTTTTATGTTATTTTAATTTCTACCGAGTTTAGATTTAAATTAAGCGATCGATTGAAGAACAGCCTGCGAGTCACTAAAAATACGTAGACTATAGTTGTGTTGAAGACGCCACAGTACTGCTTCTTTTATAGCATATAGTTGAGCTTGGAAAACAGAACAGGTAGGGGAGAGTTTGAATAGTTTGAAGAAAACTTCACTGTCTTCACAATAAACTACATAAGCACATCCAACTTGTACTTGCTATTCTCCTGCAGTAAATCTTGATCAGTCCGTGTAAATGGTATAGGTATGGGTGTGTCCACAGCTTTGCACATATAGATTGTCATATTGTGTGGCAGGATGTCCATCAGCCATGAAAGACATAGCATAATCAATATCAAAAGTAAACTGTTGAAATATCTTTGTACGATTTTAATATTGTTTAAGCCAGCTGAATAAGTAGTAGTAGATAATGGAATGTATTGCCTTTTTTCAGAATAAAGAAAATACATATGCATTTACATTGCGCACGGGCCTGCTTGGCCGTATGTGCATTATTTTTCCATGAATAAAAAATAAAACTAATCATAATATAAACAAATACCTACAAATACACCTATATCAAAATCAATAACAGGCTACATATAAGTAAAATCTATGTCTACACTACATCACAATAATACATATCTACACTCATCCATATTCCGTACATTAATATTAAAAAAAAGCTAGAAAACAAATTAGAAAAAACACACAAATACACCCACACACCCCCACACATATAGACACCGCACGCCCATGCCCCGCTCCCTCCGGCCCTGCCGGCATCAAATACACTATCAGACTATTCAACTTATCAGACCTACTTATTATATAATATAATTAATGATCGAAAACAAAGACCATATTGAGATTCTTCTTATTGATAATACATATATCCTTAATCTACAATTTTGTTATATCTCAATTTCCTTACTGTACCCAAAAATTTGCATGTTTTGGATTCACTCTCGATCCGACCTGAGAAATATCTCCGGCAGCATCTGTAATCTAAGTTGTTCTGTCTCTCTATAGAATGCTATATTATGCTGCCAGTTTTCATGGTCATCGCATAGTGGGCATAGTTTAATGCCTTCATCATTTGCTAAATTATGGGCCATCCATCCCCCCAAATGAAACCATGCAATAGCACTTCTATCATCCCCATCCAAAGAGTCAATATATTTCTCCCTTCCCCACGAAAGTTTCAGTTCCGTCTGCAGGGTGAACGATATTTTCTGGCTACACTCTGCTTCTATGTACTGCCTGTCTATATCGATTAGTCTCTTCTTAACTGTCCTCCAAACATTTCTATTATTCCGCGTACTCCTCTCCCATACCCAACCCATCCCTATGCCCTTCAATCCCCTTTCTATACCGATTACCCAATCTCCCGAAGCACACTGCCTTTTCTGTTCATTGTAACACTCTGCTCTATAAAGCGTACTTAGATGTAGAGGAGAAATACCAGCAATGGCAAGTGCTGCATCCGTGGAATTTGTACGATACGTTTTACATATATGTAATGCAAATCCTCGTTGAATTTGGTATAATTCCTTCTGAACATACTTTTTGCTTAAAACATCTTTATATGCAACACCACAACAATATAAGAACAGCGAAAGGAGATAATATTATATATTTAATCTTTTACCATAATGTGTTTTTTAATGGTTTGCTCAATTATTTGTTTTCTTTGTTTCAGTAAATTCTTCAATTCGACAGTAAATGTCAGCTTACTTAAGATGAGGGGCTGCCTGCAAATCTTGCGACAGGACGGTGAGTAGCAGTATTATACTATATATACATATAGTTAAGAGCACAGATAGACCAAGTCAAAACCTTTCCAGGATTATTTTATACAAAAAAAAAGTATTTTATAATATCTAATAGTTACATATGACGAAAATCATAGTTCCACACTAAATCTACAATGTAATTGCAAGCAGACGTTTGAAATAGACACTAGAATTAATTTAATGAGTCATTTTGAAAAGGTATAATCTATAGCTGTTCAAATTTTACAGGAGAGGGAAAAAACTGATTCATCTTTTTCAGGATAAATCGCTGAATCTGAAATTGCTATTGAATAAAGTCAGAAATTGGTAAAGCAATGCTGTAGCTGATCCGTTCTCACACGGAAACGAAGCAAGTAGATATGTAAACATGGAATAACAAAATCGCCGGCGGTGGACTAGTGGTTATGCTCCTTATCTCTGGTTCCGAGGGTCGCGGGTTCAAACCCGGCCGGGGTCGATGGATTTTTTAGGATGGAAAAATCCAAGGAGCAAGACCTCCGGGAGGGACTTTAAGTCGTGGGTGCCGAGTCTGGAGATTTTCAGTCTGCTAAAAGATCCTTAAGCCTGAATGAAAGGCCTCTAAGCAAAATTTACCAAATTTTCCCGTCCTAGTACTACCTTGGTTTCCTAGATGTCAGTATGAGGCGGAACGTTGACCACGGACCACTCGAAGGACATCTATACGAAAACAAGTGTAACTTAATTAGTATGGTTCAAATTCTTCTCTATAGGGGGAGAGCGCCTACATCTCTGTTAAGGGAAACATGGGCTTGCAAGAAGAAGAAGAAAAGAAGCAATAACGAAAGAAGTGAATTTCAGAAAAAGTAGTAGATGATCCCTTTTTCGCAATGACTCATTCAATTATGGCTTAATAACTTTTACATCTTGCTTCTCCAAAGTGTATGTACTTGTTTACTAAACCATCCGTATATATTTTTATTTATTTATTTATTTATTGAAAACCAACAGCATTATATGCATTATTGTACATCCAACTTTAAATTTGATCACATTATCAGTGCATAATTGATATACAAAAGAGTATAGGAAGCCTCTCACATATATATTAAACATAATTGTTTTATAATCTTTCCACTACAACTTTCATCTCCAATTCATGTCCATACGTTTAATTTATACCATATCATACACAAAATATATTATCAAATGTTCGTATTTTATTTAAAGTGCATCTATAAATGGAATGGATTTTATTGCCCTTTTTTCAAAAGAAAGGAAATGCATTTGTATTTACCTTGCGCACAGGCCTGCTTGGCCGCACGTGCATTATGTTTCCATGAATGAAAGAAATAAAAATAAACGTAATATAAACAAATACCTACATGGCTACACACGTACATAAAAATGTATAAAAACAATATATATATATATATATATATGTCTACACTACATACACAATAATATGCATCTACACTCATACATGAAAAGATCATGTGTATAGGTATAAAAACGTCTCATGACATCTATATAATAGTAGTAGTAGTAGTAGTAGTAGTAGGACTTTATTAGACAAAAAGTAAGATATTTACAATATTATTTACAAATATGGGTCGCACTAGCAGTAAGCCGTACGTGCTGTTGACAGTCCGTTACAATAAAGTAATAATTGCTACTAGTGTGAAGAAAAATAAACAACAAAAAAAACAATAACATTACAATTACATAAAGAAAACGCAATAATATTACAATTAAATAATAACACAATAGCATTATACACTAAAAAAACAATAACATTACAATTACATAAAGAAAACACAGTAATATTACAATTAAGTAATAACACAATAGCATTATACATTAATTAATGTATATATAATTATTAAGAATTAATGTTATTGCATTTTGATAACATATATTTATTCATGAATGAGTGTTGTTCTTATTTTCCGCGTTTTGTCCAGAAATGTACCCAAGTTTATCCAATTTTCTGGATTTACCAATAATTCGTAGCAGGCCAATCTTTTCCGATTTGAATTTAGAAATCTTTCCGGTAATAACTGACGTTTCCAATATTCTAAATCATTACATTGTACTAATATATGTATCTCATCTTCAAATTTCCCGCACATTGGACATATTCACATATCGTGATCGTCGCTAATTTTTTTAAATTTCCATGCCCCTAGCCTAAACCAAGCAAGCTCTGATCTCTCTTTAAATCCTAGGTTGAGTATATACGATTCTTTTCCCCAGACGTGTTTTAGGTCTCTTTGTAAACACAGTGAGCGTTTTCCTGTACATTCGGCGAAAGTATCTTGTTGATTTATATCTAAGTACCTCCTCCTTATTTTTCTCCACACGTTCTTGCGATTTTCAGTCCCTTTTCCCCATATCCAGCCCATCCCAATCTTTTGGAGTTCTCTCCTAACCTCGTCTGCCCAAAATTTAACATCTATGTTTTTCATTTGGTGGTCGTAACAAATTGCTCTAAGCATTGTGTGTTCACCTTGGATTACTCGCAACCAGTATTTGAGTACACGAATTTTACAGTTTATGTCGTCCTGGAATGACCCAAATCTATATAAATGGAGGACATTGATCGGTTACTAACAAACTTATAACTGAAGATTTACGAGAATTTCGCATATTCATTAATTCTATTTCGGTAGCTGATTGGATGCTGACAAGTTTTATGAATAGATAATTATAATTATCAATACAAAAATATTACGTGTATGTATGTTTCTGACCGTGTGTGTTTGTGTGTCTGTGTGTGTACGCGTTAGAAAGAGGGCTTAGATTCCTTACCGTCAAGGCTGATGTACTGCTAACGCCTGCAAAATAAGATCATACTACAAGTGACACTTAAGTGGCAGAGAAGATGCCAGATGATCACGGCGTTGTTAAGAATAACAAACGGAAAATACGGGGAAGATACTGAAGGAGAACTTACGTTCATAAACGGTAATGGAGGAAGTGTTGTGGACTATATGCTCTGCTCACAGAATCTTATTTCTAGGATTGCAGCATTTAAAGTAGCGGACAGAATCGAATCGCATCACTCACCTATCGAAATCCAATTAGAATTTGAAGAAGAGGGAAAGGAAGTGGAGAGCTTGAATACGGGAAGGAGGGGAGACATTAGAACTGTTAGGCGGTTCTGCTGGAGAGAGGATAAGACACAGGAACTACTTAACAAACTAGAGTCTTCGACACCGGAGGTATTAGGCGATGTGGAGGAAGAGGTGAAAAAATTAAGATTACTAATGTGGGAAGGGGGGAAAAATATGCAGATTAGAGGAAAATCAGGGCAAAAACGAGATGAAGGCTGGTACGATAATGCATGTAGGGAAGGAAAAAGACGAGCGGAGAGGGCTTTAGTGAGGTTCAGAAAGGAGGGTGGCGACTTCAATCGGCGGGTGTACATAGAGATGAGGAGACGATATAAAGAGATAACGGCTAGAACCAGGGAGAATTGGGAGGGAAAAATCTTGGAGAGAATTAATCAGGCTATGAAGGAACGGGATGTTACCAAAATCTGGAAAGTAATTAGGGAAATTAAATATCGTAAAAAAGTAAATAAAATTTCGCCAGAAACTTGGGTACTTCATTTCGAAAGGGTGTTTTACAGGAGGGGGGAATTGGGAGGGACCGCGGCTATTATTAGTTGGTCAAGACGTACCAATGCTAGACTCGGAGATAACAAAACTAGAGGTGAGGGATGCGATTCGATCCATGAAAAATGGAAAAGCTCCTGGTCTAGACGGTATACCAGCCGAGTTCTATAAAGAAGCCTTGAAAATTGATAAATGGACAGGATACATAGTAGGTATTTTTAACAAAATCTATGAAAAAGGAAGCTATCCAGATGAATGGTCCACATCAATACTGCATCCTATTTACAAGGGTAAGGGTGGAGTTAACAATCCGGACAATTACCGCGGTGTCTCTCTTCTGCCGGTGTTTGGAAAAATTTATTGCACAGTGCTATATAACAGGCTAAAAAATTGGATAAATGAAAATAATAAAATTTCACGATACCAAGCCGGGTTCAGGGAAGGCTTCAGGACGGCGGACAATCTATTTGTCCTGAGAACAGCAATTAACAGATGTTTGAGTGTCAAACGAGGCAGGTTACACTGTACTTTTATAGATCTGAAAAAAGCATTTGACTCTGTTGAACGCAATGCCCTATGGCAGAAATTATGGCAACTAGGAGTATCGGGAACTATGATTAGGGCGCTAATGGGAATTTATAAAAAAAGTGGAGTTCTGTGTTAAATATGGGAGGGACCAAGTTTCAGAAAATATAAAGGCAGTTAAGGGTTGTAAAACAGGGATGTGTATTGTCACCACTGTTATTTAACTTATTTATAGACGATGTAGCTTTGATGCTGGAAGTAGAGGGGATCGATGCTCCAACGGTGGGTGAGCGAAGTATTCCTGTTCTAATGTATGCAGATGACTTATGCCTCTTTTCCACAAAAATAGATGGCATGCAGAAGGGTTTAGATTTACTATCGACATACTGTACGACTTGGGGACTTACTGTTAACGTTAGCAAAACGAAAGCCATGACTTTTAAAAAACGGGTCGGTATACAGCGGGAGGGAAAGGTGGACATACCGTGGTGAGAACTTAGAAAATGTTAAAAACTTTGTCTACTTGGGGATGACTTTGACAATGAATGGAAAATGGACGAGACACATCGAAAATGCAACAATGAGAGCTAGGTGCCGGACAAGCGAAATGCTTAATAATATGTCAAAATTGCGAAACATACCGATGCGTACACTAGAACAGGTTTATTCTTCGACTGTGAGAGCGACCATGCTGTATGGCTCAGAATTATGGGGTTGGGAACGAACGGGGACACTAGATAAAATTCAACCTATGTTTCTTAAGAAAGCAATGAGATTAGCAACGGGGACTTCAAATTGTGGCATACTGAAGGAATTCGGTACATTTTCGGACACAATAAGGGGCAAAATTATGGCTATTAAGTATTGGTTGGACATAATAAACGGGAATCAGGACTCGCTTAGAGCAGAGTGTTACAATGAACAGAAAAGGCAGTGTGTTTCGGGAGATTGGGTAATCGGTGTAGAAAGGGGATTGAAGGGCATAGGGATGGGTTGGGTATGGGAGAGGAGTACGCGGAATAATAGAAATGTTTGGAGGACAGTTAAGAAGAGACTAATCGATATAGACAGACAGTATATAGAAGCAGAGTGTAGTCAGAAAATATCGCTCACCCTGCAGACAGAACTGAAACTTTCGTGGGGAAGGGAGAAATATATTGACTCTTTGGATGGGGATGATAAAAGTGCTATTGCATGGTTTCATTTGGGGGGATGGATGGCCCATAATTTAACAAATGAGGAAGGCATTAAACTATGCCCACTATGCGATGACCATGAAAACTGGCAGCATATTATAGCATTCTGTAGAGAGACAGAACAACTTAGATTACAGATGCTGCCGGAGAGATTTCTCAAGTCGGATCGAGGGAGAGTGGCGTGTTGGGATCTTTTAGGACGGATCGAGAGTGAATCAAAAACATGCAAATTTTTGGGTACAGTAAGAAAATTGAGATATAACAAAATTGTAGATTAAGGATATATGTATTAACAATAAGAAGAATCTCAATATGGTCTTTGTTTTCGATCTTTAATCATGATAGTGCACTTAATGTCTGCAGGGGCGGGGGGAGGGGGGTATGAGCGTGCGGTGTGTATATGTGTGGGGGTGTGTGGGTGTATGTGTGTGTGCTTTTTTTTTCTAATTTGTTTTCTAGCATTTTTTTTAATATTAATGTACGGAATGTGGATGAATGTAGATATGTATTATTTTGATTTAGTGCAGACATAGATTTTACTTATATGTAGCCTGTTATTGTTGTTTGATACAGGTGTATTTGTAGGTATTTGTTTATATTATTAGTTTTATTTTTTTATTCATGGAAAAATAATGCACGTACGGCCAAGCAGGCCCGTGCGCAATGTAAATGCATATGTATTTTCTTTATTCTGAAAAAAAAGGCAATAAATTCCATATTCTTCTTCTTCTTCTAATAACAAATCATTTTATTGAGAATATATTTTTTTTATACAGTATTGACACTCGAATGAGTAATTGCTTATACTCGAGTACAGTTGAGTTGAGTTACAGAATTTAATACATATATAAAAGTTACGTCATCATAACAACATGGTTTAGGCCTGTTGCCCTATTCCGACTTCAAAATACATATCTTCGATGGGCGTTAATCTCTGTAGGTTTGTATTGTAGAATCTTTTTTGGAGAGTTGGTGGTATACCGTACTTAGAGTATGTTCACAATAGGAGTACAGGTATTGTGTTACTTTCTCATTACGATAGAATATTTTTGCTCTTTTCTGACGTCTTCATTTTTCCATTTGCTCTTTTCAGCCACCAGTCGCAAGAATATCGTTTCTACAAACTCTATTTACTTGCATTCTTTCTTTGTTACAGTTTAGCATTCATATTCATACAAGAGATATATTATACAGTTATATTAAAGCGAGAGAGAGAGAGAGAGAGAGAGAGAGAAAAGAAAACAGAAAATAAAAATGTAGGAGCAAGTTTTAAAATAGAAAATATTCTCTGAAGTACAAAATAAATTAAACAGTACAAAGTAGAATAAAGTAACAAAATATTATCAAGCTAAGAAAGAAATTAAAGATAGGCCTATTAGGCTATAATATAAATCAAGGTATAAATTATTTTATTCTAAAATAACACTGGTCAACATGAGTTTTTGTCACATTAGTACCAATAGTTGTATTTAATGCAGTTTTTTATCGTGTTTTCAAATATGTATTCGGAATTTCTCCATCACCCACAGTTTTTTATTTCAATTTCAATTAATGGATTTAAATAATTATTTTTAATAAAAGTTTTTTCGTCCATTTGTCCGTTGTAAAATAAAACCAAGTGAGCTAACTCAGGAGATTTCAGCTATGGAAAACAGATATCAAGGCAAATGGAATCCTTATATGCTGGCCGAGGACCATCAAGAGGGATGCTCCACAGGCGAAATATAGCAGAAAATCGTAATTTCTTACTTTCGAGGTGAGTCCGAATGTTCGAATATTGTGTAGTTACGAATGTAGAAAATATTAAAGTGTTTGAAATTATAAATGCCTGACTCTCGGAAACCTTGCAAGATAGAGAAAACCCGATATCATATTTGAATTCAGGAGAAAAAATACTATCAGAATCACATATTTTTCTTTCTGCGACAATAAATTTTCTTTTTTGTTGCTCAGTGTAATTAAGTAATAAATGTATTTTTTATCTGAGTTTAATTTTACATAGCCCTAGATTGGATGTAATTAATTTATTATGTAATTTGAATCCTAAGTATCTACTATGTTTAGATCCAGCAATTATCTAGAATTTAGATACATATACCAAGAAAATAATATGTTATATAGTATTGTAAAACTTAAATTATAGTTAATTTTTTGTCTATTTTTATGGAAATAAGTCAGCAAAATATACTTGAAAATTTGTTCAAAATTTGGCCTGCCGAATTCACGGTAAATTAGTATTGTAGGATAATCTAAAGGTTTGCGCAAGCAAATTTTCATAAATCGTTTTTGCAGTAATATTAGAAGAGAAAAGATATGATTTACAATTCCATCCCAGCCTAATAATCGATACTGGATTACCTTTTAAAACATAGCTTGTAAATAATACGCAATACATAATTGCCAAATATGTTTTAAGAATTTTTGGGCTATATTTCTTGATATCGTCTTCCGGGCTAATTGGCCGTGGTCTTTACCCGATACTACTCGACTTTTAGTCTATTGTTACGGTACATTGTGCGACCCTCTGTGAATCTTTTAAACAGAAAGGAAACATTTTTTTCCGTATCTTAATAATTATTGTTTGTATACTATCATACATTCGTCTCTTACATGTGTTGATTTCTCAATGAACAACATGAGCAACTTGTATATTCACAATTATGTGTTGAGATATTTAGCCTGGAATTTAAATTAATTTTTTTTTATTTATTTAATACACAAGTGATCTTCTTGGTGATAAAATATTAAAATATATATGCAGTCAATATGCCCATTTCACCAATTAATGTTTTAAAATGGTCAACAAGTTTCTACAGCCAAGCTGTCATTCTCAAGACCAGATATTGACTGAAGACAAAATTGATAATAAATAAATAAACAAATTCAGTTAAAAACAAACTACGTCACATGACGCAATCATTCATAAGTAAACAATAAAACATAATAAAACTAATCCTCTTTTGTTTCAATTAAAGAAACAGCGCCCTCTTTTCTTTAATTGAAACAAAAGAGGATTAGTTTTATTATGTTTTTATTGTTTACTTATGTATGATTACGTCATGTGACGTAGTTTGTTTTTAACTGAATTTGTTAATTTATTTATTATCAATTTTGTCTTCAGTCAATATCTGGTCTTGAGAATGACAGCTTGGCTGTAGAAACTTGTTGACCATTTTAAAACATTATTTGGTGAAATGGGCATATTGACTGCATATATATTTTAATATTAAATTAAATTGAACCGCGCCATGTGATGTTAAAGGAAAAGAGATATGATAAGTTGATAGTATTTTTTCATTGTCTTATTAATTTTATATTAGCGATCAGTTAGCCATACGGTCATTTCTTCCACTCAGCCAATTCTAATAAATCATATTTGAACTAATTAATCCAGTCGGTTGTCCAAAAGTATACAGTGATTATAACACATACATGACATGAAAGAAAAATAAACGCCTGAACCGGGATTTGAACCCGAGACCTCTAACTCTATATGTTAGCGCGCTCCCAGCTGCCCCACTCAAGCTTCCAGCACAAACATTTATTTATCCTTCCTTATATATGATTCTCTACCATGAGGGGCAGCGTGAGATGGGTCGAGCTGCCATCATTATATATTCATTCCATAGTAATTCTGCCCGAGGGCAGGTCTTTCACTGCACTCATAGCATTTTCATGCTATGCTCTGCAGCTGTACTAAGAAATTATAGGTGTGGTAGCTTCCGTTGCTTTCCACACCGGTGAAGGATGATGCTGATAAGAATGATGATGATGGCCAGATGATTTTCGGGGACCGTGGGGCCCTAAGCTTCCTGACATTTGGCTTACAGGTGAGGAAAAAAACCCCGAAAAAGACCTCACCCAGGAGCCTGTCCCGTCCGGGTATAGAACCCGGGCCCGCTGCGTGAGAAGGCAGCACGCTAACTGGAGACCACAGCGGTGGACTATATATATATATATATATATATGACATGATAAGAAAAATAAATGCCTGAACGGGATTCGAACGCATATCTCTGGGTTGGTACCCCAGCGTGTTATCCATTACACCACCAGACGATTCCAATTCAAACACTTATTTTTCTTATATATACATTATATTCTCCATTATTACTAGATGTTGCGAGAACTCGGTCTTCAATGCCACCTAGTAGCATGCTGGGGTACCAACCCAGAGATCCGGGTTCGAATCTCGTTCAGGCATTTATTTGTCTTATGTCATATTAAGCTTGCATTGCTCAATGTGAAAAATTTAATTATAACATATATATATATATAATATATATATATATTGATTTATTTATTCATTCAGCCTAATATAACTTTTCCAGTAGTATTAGTGGTAGTAGTGCTATTAACTGTATTAGCTTCAATAGTAATGGTGGTAGTACTGGTGTTTTATTGGCAATAGAGTTACTTGTAGTAGTAGAAAAAGTGGAAGAATTTATTGACATTTGTTTTAGAAGAAAAATATAATTCAGATTACTAACAATGCAGAAAAGTATATCGGATCATGTAGCAGTGTGTTTTTTTTTATAGTCAAAATATATGTTATACTTTCTTGATTATTTATAGTTCTGCACAATGTAATTCTGCACTTGAAACATAAGAAATTCTTGTAGTGCAAAATTGGAAGCTTGGTTTTGAAGCTGCCTTGGAAGGTGGTGCGCTCTGTGGAATATTAAGTTCAACTTCATATAGAGAAACAATTGAATAGCTGTTATAGATCAAGAGAGAGAGTGAGATGGATATGGTTTTGAAATTCCCAATTCCACACACACACGCACACAAACACACACACACACACACACACACACACACACACACACTGAGTGCCTGATTGATAGGCAGACTTCAAAACAGTATTTTCTTTATTATACTGTATTTCAGGCGTTAATCTCATTTCAAAAGCTAGTATGTACCGTTTTGTTGCATTGTATATGTAAAAACTGGACTTCCTCACACAACACAATAATAATAATAATAATAATAATAATAATAATAATAATAATAATAATAATTTTATTTATTTATATACAGAATTTTAATGTTTACACATCTTTCTGTGCCTAAAGTTTTATTTTTCTTCTCCACTCGTCTCTCTCCATCCAATCCATGTCCTCCAGTCCTCTCGCTCTCTTCCAGTTCTTATTTCCTGCATCCACGAGTTCCGAGGTCTTTCTCTCCTTCTTCTGCCAGGTGGACACCATTCCAATGTTTTCCTGTGTAATCTTTCTTCTTGCATTCGTCATACGTGCCCATACCAATCTAATTGCTTATACCGTATATAATGTACTATTGAAAACCCAATATTAATTTTTTTCTCTTATGACAGTATTTCTTATTTTGTCTAATTTTGAACATCTTGCTGCTCTCCTCAAGAAATCAATAATAATAATAATAATAATAATAATAATAATAATAATAATAATAATAATAATATAATCTTCATATTCCTGTTATATATTTGATCTCTTGGCCATCTGATAAGTGGTTTTCCTAGAGATCTGTTTTCCCTGAAATCGTAATTTAAAATCTGACGAAGGATTCGGTTCCGATCTATGCATTGAAGATGTTGCTGCCAAATATCCCTGTTTGTAGATATAATGGTAAAACGTCTGTAGAATTTCATAGACAATAGAAAGAAAAGCATTTAAAAATCGGAGAGAAACAAATCATTTCTATATAGTTTAGTAAAAAATATATCGCATTAATCATTGAGGATATGTTGAAAATAACAGCAGAATTTACATGTGAGTCAGCATGGAACATAAATTCTGCTCATAATGAAGTTTATCATTAAATAAAGATGATCAATTGGCGTCATTGAAAAAAGCGTAAACGTATAATTAGATAGGCCCATATATAATATTTGTCATAAATAAATAAATAATAAATTGAGGAAATTCCTAATTATTGGTACCATCTTACCTTGTATTCATTGTTTCTTCTTCTTCTTCTTCTTCTTCTTCTGCTTCATGAAATTAGGCCTTTTGACCTGTTTTCACATCAAGTGGGATTTAATGAATCCTCCCATCTAGTAAATGGGCGTCCAACATTTTGTATTCAATTCTATTTTCCACAAATGTACGATATTGCCTAAAAACAATGTTTCTACCGTACACAATTCTGTCATATGGTTGTTAAAATTAGCACCACGATTCCCCCAATAGAGGGAGTCGGCTGAGTAATATCTTGTACAAATTTGCTTACAACACAACTGGAACTTAGCTCAGAATTATTATAGATGTTGTATAGGACCATCTCACACTAAGATAATTGAGGATAAGACAAGGTTCCTGAAGAGAATAAGGAAATACCCAAATTTGCACAATATTAGCTTACTTAAAATACTGGATTACGACAAGGATGTAGTTTATTACCCACTTAGTTTAATATATATATATATATATATATATATATATATATATATATATATATAGACGATATTTTAAATAAATGGAAAGTTTTAGTGAATCCAGTAATAAGAATAGATAATAAAGTGTGAATAAATAATCTTCTATTTGCTGACGATGTAATCATAATACAGAAAAATGAAGACGACTTACAGGAATCTATGCATGCATTAAATGAAATATGTAAATTATATGATCTAAAGAATTCTGTAAGGAAAACGAAGACCATGGCTTTTAGAGGAAGAGATCCAGTGAGATCCAAAATTATTTTAGAAAATCAAAGTATAGAACAGGTGTCTAGTTTCAAATATTTGGGCTGTGATGTTGGCTAAAATGTGGAAAGAGATATTGACTCCAAAATAAATAAATTTCAGACGGTGTGTGGAACAATACAGAGAACATTCAAAAATAAAATTAGAAAAGAAACCAAGATAAAAATGTATAATGTTATGGCGGTTCCCACAATATTGTATGGATGTGAAACTTGGGCTCCAATGAAAAAACAGAAGGATAGAATACAGACGGCGGAGATGAGGTTCCTAAGACAGGTAAAAGGATGTACAAGACTTGATAGGATACGAAATGAGGATATAAGAGAAGAATTGAAAGTACAGCCTTTATTGGATAAGGTCACGAATTACAGACAGAAATGGATTGATCATATGGATGGAATGAGTAAGGAGAGATATCCATTGTTAGCAAGAAATTATCAAGCAAGAGGAAGACGTGATGTTGGAAGACCTAGAAGACGTTGGGCTGATGCATTATGAAGTCGGAACGGGCAATTGCCTAAGCCCTGGAGTGATGATGATGATGATGATGATTAGCTTGCTTACTAGTACGAGAAACGTATCTAGTGGAGGACCTGAGTATAAATCTACAGCTGCCATCTATATACACCGTGTCCCATTCAAACCTCCCACATTTTAATTAATCATAACTCTCAAAGTATGCGGAATTGTGAAATTAGGTTGGTATTAAAAGAAACATTAAAACATTATATAAGATTTATGCTGACTATTTAACTCATGCCCCAAATGGGAGTCAATGGCCAATCACGTTTCAATGATTTCTGTTTTACAACCAATCAGAGTCGTGTTTCACCAAATATTTATCAGTGTTATAATTACCATATTAAAGAAAGCTCCTCCTTACAATATTGCGTTCCTTTGGCAATAAATAGTATGATCTGGTTGCAGTGATAAACAAAAGAAGCAGTAGAAGCGTACCTATCGTTTCTCATTTGTTTTCAAACATCGCCGTTTACATTAAATATATAAATATTTTAAAATAACTATAGTTAAATAATGATTTGTGAGTAAACAGCTTAATTTTATTCGTTAAATAGTCCTAACAAATGCCACTCTTGATTTCCAAATTCTCTAGATAAATTCACTCCTCACTTCGTGAGTCGTGAATTTATCGATAATTTGGAAATCACTCGTGGCATTACTTATGAAAAAGCTATTGAAGAATGGAAAAAGAAATGTAAACCGATGGGAATACCACTATATGATAATTCAACAATATATACACTCCAGTTTGCAGATGACCAATTGATATTGGCTCAAGAATTTGAAGATATAGAATACCTCACTAGAAAATTAATACAAGAATATAGTTTATGGGGTTTAAAGATCAATATGGATAAATCTAGATATATGACAATAGGGGATCTTCCTCAAGATTTAATACTAGAAGAAAATTTAGGGACAATTAAATACACTGAAGAATATAAGTATTTGGGAATTAAAATTACTAAAGATGGAAAACAAGAAACAGAGATAAGAAACAGGATCAATATAGGAAAGTATGCTATATCTGCCCTAAATGGAATAGTATGGGACAAACATATCTTCAAAGAAACAAAAAAAAAAAACTATTTTTAATACAATAATCAGAAGCATTATTACCTATGGAGCTGATGTGTGGGCTTTAAATGCACAAATGAAAAAAAAATTACTCGCCACTGAAATGGACTACTGGAGACGTGCTGCAAGAATATCCAGGAAGGATAAAATCAGAAATTCATATATAAAAGAAAAAATGCAGGTACAATATTCAATATTAGATTTTATAAAGAAGAAACAATTAAATTGGTACGGAAACATAAGAAGGATGGAAGAAGGAAGACTACCTAAGATAATCATGGATTGGATACCACAGGGAAGGAAAAAGAAGGGTAGACCAAATATTACGTGGATTCAGGGAATCAATGAAACTAAGAGGGAATGGGAAATAGAAGAAGATATATGGATGAACAGATAAGAATGAAAAAATGTGTTGAAACAAATGTGTAGTTAAGTGTGAACATGGATACCGGAAAAATGTATATTCATTGTAAAATCCGGAATAATAAAAAATAATTAAAAGAAAGAGAAACTCAAAGAATTGTTGTTGTCATTGTTGCAGTTAATTCATCTCTCGCATGTTGGACAATGACATAAAACAAAATGGCGACTCCTCTTCCACTGGGGATATGGAAAAGACCGTGTGTTTGCGACTCCAGTACACGATCTTAATGGTTTACGAACCCGTGTCCTTGACACAATTACAACAGTACCAATGGACATGTTGGACAGAACGTGGCACGAAATCGAATACATCGGGGAACTACAAACCTCACGACCACGGTCTACAGCCCGAAAATCTTCAAGATCGTCATAGACTTGATATTGTTCGTGCTACTAATGGTGCACATATAGAGGTATTTTAGTGTGTGGCAATGAAAATTGTTTGAGTTTCTGTTTCGTTTAATACCGGCCTCATTTCATAATTCCGCATACTTTGTTAGTTACGATTAATTAAAATGTGGGAGGTTTGAATGGGACACCCTGTATTACTACAAGAAGTTGTCAGAAGTGTTGCAGAGAAATAAGGATGAAGTATGGGAGGAGTTTTACACTACTGAGGCAATGATGTGTCATGAGTTTACTGATACTCACGCCCAGATGAAACCTTCTGTAATAACAAGACTAACTTCTGTATTGCTTCTATTTCAAAATGTGTGTGACAACCAGGTTTCATGACTCCAGAGATGCATGTGTGTGTAAACTGTGTGTTCAACTGTGTGACATATAGTTTCACAATATGTTCAAGCACAAAATGTTACATCGGTGAATTAGTAAAGTACACAATTAGACCGTACATAATCTCTTCCTTCATATACCGCAACATAGGACATCTTATCATTCCACGCATATTACTTACACTTCCCACATCTGGAATTCCCTTACTTACTCACTGGCACTATCGAAACCGTAGGTTCATGGCCGCACGGACATAAGCTCTCCATACATCCCTATCCTGAGCTAATTATTTCCAATCATTCTCTGTATAATCTACTTCCCTCAAATCATAGTTAATGTTATACTCCCACCTCATTATTGTTTACCAACTGGGCGTTTTCCCTCTGGTCTTCCTACAAGAAGCTTCTATGAACGTCTTTCATTGCCCATTCGTGCCACATGTTCTGCCCATAGCAGTCTACGAGACTTAACTCTTCTCATTATATCTGGCTTCCTATAAAGACCATGAAGTTCACTGTTATGTAGTCTTCTCCATTCTCCTGTTTGTTCATCTCTGTTTGGTCCAAAATTTTCCTAAGAACTTTATTCTCAAATACTCGTAATCTTGTTTCCTCCCTTAAAGTAAGACTCCATGTTTCGCATCCATATAATATAACTGGTAGAATAATAGTTTTATATATTTTCAGTTTAGCGTTTTTTTTAAAAAGAAGGTGGGACGACAAGAGTCTCTGTAATGCATAATAGCACGCATTTCCAGAATTGAGCCTATGTTTAATTTCTTTGTGCATCTCATTCCTATTTGTGATTATTGTTCTTAGGTATTTGATTTTAAAAATTACATTTATATTTATTGCATTTGTATCGTTATTATTATTATTAGTATTATTATTATTATTATTATTATTTGTATTATTATTATTATTATTATTATTATTATTATTATTATTATTATTATATTATTATTATTATTATCATCATCATCATCTTTAGCTTAAAGATATATAGTCTACTTTGATTTTTTATATATATAGACATATTATTAAATTTATTATAATTCGATGGCTTAGTGCACACAAGTTATAAGTACTAATTTCTTGGTTTTGAGAAAAACTAATTTTAATTTTCAGTACCGAATTTTACACAATGGTAAATACAACATATTGTAATCACAGAGCTGCAGAAAACTCTTAGTATTCAGTTACCACATTTGTGCACAATAAAGATACACCTCAGAGAATTCTGATTTTATACTTAACTCAATTTGACCGAAAAATGTACTTAACACATTGCTGCACTAAGCCATCGAATTTATACATTGTGTAATGTATAATTTTATTGTAAATCTGAACTTGTATATTTGTACTGGTTGAATGATAGAGAAGGATTTATGGTCCAAAATTCTGTCAGAATAAATAAAACATTATTATTATTATTATTATTATTATTATTATTATTATTATTATTATTATTATTACTATGTCGTTAAATTCCATATGGTGGGAAAAGCATATTTGGAAAAACACCAAAAAATATATTGGTAAAACATTGGTGGAATCTATTGCGGTGTATGGAAGTGAGGTATGGATAATCAATAAGTACTATAAGAATAGATTAATAGCTCTAGAAATGGATTATTACGCAGAATTCCCCGAAAGTCAAAATTAGAACATGTCACAAATAAGGAAATTAGAAACATAATGGAAGCAGAAGAAAGCTTAATTGAAATAATTGAGGAGAAGGAATTGAAATGGTTAGGACATATTTTAAGAATGGAAGATGATCGATGGCCGAAACTACTACATCAATGGCAACCGAGCAGAAAGAAGAAAAGAGGGAGACCAAAGTTAACATGGAAGGAAAACATGAAGACAGTAATGCAAGCAAGAGGGCTAAGCATTGAAGATACCCAAGATCGTAGACTTTGGAGGTTTGGCACGGGAAGACGGCAGCAGCTGTAAAAATCCGAAGATAGATATTATTATTATTATTATTATTATTATTATTATTATTATTATTATTATTATTATTATTATTATTATTATTATTATCATTATTAATACTCTTCCTCTATAAAAAGAGACAATGTTTCGCAACTGTATAACAAGAAGAATAATCGTTATCTATTCTTTTAGTTTAACTTTTTTTTAGAGAATTTGGGATGAAAGGATGCTCTATTTAAATATGAAATTTATTTTAAAGCAGAGTTTAAAGGAGATGTGGCATGTTTTTGTAAGAAATGCTTAACAAAGATTTTCAATTTACAAATTAAGTAAAAATATGTGAAACATACAACTTGTAAATATCTACTCTAAAATAAAAAGTTTCGAGGTTATGACCTACTAAGAGTAGAAATCCAATTAGGGAATAAAATAATAGAACAGGTGAGCAATTTAATGAATTATCTGGGATACAATGTGTCATATAGAAAGAGTGAAGACATTGAAAACAAAATAAATAAATTTAATTATATGTGCGGCACCATAAAACGAAGTCCTAAAGGAACTAGAAAGGAGACACTTTTAATATTTTATAAAACAATGGCGGTTCCAACACTACTATATGGATTGGAAAACTGGGTCATAACCAAAAACCAGGAACGAAGAATATATTATAAACGTCAGAAATGAGGTTTCTGAGTAGTGTGGCTGGTTATACAATAACAGATCGAAAACAAAATGAAAATATATGAAGTGAGCTAAATATTTTCAAACTATTAGATATAATTTCACAATACAGAGATGAATGGATGGACCACATCAATAGGATGGATAACAATAGAATTCCGAAACAAATTCTTCATTACACATCACTAGGACGAAGAAATGTTGGAAGACCCATAAAAGATGAAGAGACCAATTCTAGCATGAGATCGGAACGGATCTTAACGTCTAATCCTTGTTGCTGCTGCTGATGATGATAATGAAAATGTTTCAATCAGTTTTAAAATAGCCCCGTTATGTAATTAAAAATAGCCTTTTGTAAGCGTTTTACTTTTCAAAAACTCTCTCCTTGCTGATAGAATCGTCTTACCTTAAAATGAAGAAAATAAATTAGTTTTATTCACCTCTTCCCTCTTCATTTGAGAATCGGAGAGGATTTCAAATATTAAAATTTTATCGTTTGATTTTTATTGTTTCTGATGCCAACACCTTCTATAAAAACCCATTTCCTTTATTGAAGAGTAGACTGCTATCTCAGTCCCAGCGGGGCCAGACACTGGTCTCCCACCAATAGAGGAATTCTATGGAAAATCAAAGGCTATCCCTCATCGGGATTGAGTTTCCGATTATTAGTTTCTTTTTTACCACTTGTGCCTTTCTCCTTTACTGTCGATTCTTTCCACGTGCATGACTGTCGTAAAGTGGTGACCTTATTTAAAGTGAAAATAACTTAATTCTAAAAGAAGGAAGAGGAAAAATATTATGTAGTCAAAAATAAATAAAAAGTAAAACAAATAATATATATATGTATGTATTATTTTTTATTATTACATAAAAATGCGAATGGACACTTAACCAAAAAACGAGCTAAATTTTGAAGAAACCGCAGAATTTAATTATCATAAGTAATGCCACGAGCTATTTTAAATTTATGTAGAGAATTTGGAAATCAAGAGTTGCATTTGTTAGGACTATTTAACAAAAACAATTAAGCTGTTTACTCACAAATCATTATTTAAACATATATAATTAAACTATTTTTATATTTAATTAAACGGCGATGTTTCAAAACAAATGTGAAATGTTTGGTTAGTTTTCATTTGTTCATCACTGCAACTTGATCATATTATTTATTGCCAAATAGGACCGCAATATTGTAAAAATGCACCCTAGTGGAGAAATAATGAAACACATCAAACTGTACATTATAATCAACATTATAGATTATTAATTAATTTTTTTAGTTAACAACTCAGTGAAATCAAGGAATCGGTTCATTATTAGCTATATTCAATGTATTTGTTGGAGAAAAATAATGCTCTGAGCTGCTCAGAAAAAAAATAAGACTGATAAAGAGAAATCGATAAAGAGCGAGGTGAAACACGACTGTCATTGGTTGTAAAATAAAATTAATTGAAATGTGATTGGTCAGGCTACAATTTGGGGTATGAGTTAAATAGTATCCATAAATCCATGGCGTAACAGGCCTAGAAAACACTTGGCCTACGAACCGACTGCTGGTCTCACATCCACATATGTTCATCACAGAGTTAGACGATCATGTAACCAGTGCAGGGGTGACATGTAGTTAGCATGTCGGTTCCCTAAGCCGTTATAGCTGATTTTCTCAACATGGGCCACTATTTCTTGCAGCTACACAATTAATTCACGATGCTAGATGGGCACCGGTCGCATCCTTGCCGAAATTCCATGAGAAAATTTCTTCCACCATGGAGACAGGGACCAATGCATGGGCCGTAGCTCTGTGCCAAGGCATCCTATCTTAATTACTCGGTTACGGCGCGGGACTAATTTACGTATCTAGGAACATTAATTACAAACAGAAATGAGGCGAAGAAAAAAATTTAACAAAGGCTGAACTCTGGAAACACATGCTATTATACATTGCAAGAGCTCTTGTCATCCAAAGTTCTTTAAAAATCTAGTAAACTGAAAATACATAAAACTGTCATTCTTCCAGTTATAGATATGGATACAAAACGCAATCTCTAGTTTTAAGGGAGGAGAAAAGACTACGAGTATTAAAAGTACTTAGGTACTTATATTTTTGCAGCAAAGAGAGACTAGTAGGGGAATGGTAGAAAACAGTATTACAGTGAGCTACGCGACTTTTTATGACTATTTAACTCTTTCCCCAAATGGGAGTCAATGACCGATCACATTTCAATGATTTTTTATTTACAACCAATCACAGTCGTGTTTCGCCTCGAATTTATCAACCGAAGTTTATCATATTAAAGAAAGCACCTCCTTTTTAACATTCTGAATAGGTCATAGCATTATTTTGCAGTGACTGACTCTCTACGAAATACGGCAACCAGATTGTATATATAGCGCATGAATGCCAGCAGATAGCACATGTGGGAGATAATATAAAAACATTTGAAGCAATTGATTGTACCATATAAAAAGAAACCACTGTTTGTACTTTATAAACGAATTATTTTCCAGGAAATGACGTTGCAGAAAAATATAATTGACATATTTACATCATAGGACATCAGAAATTAATTAATATCTATAATGTTGGTTATAAATTTCCCCACTAGAGAGCATTCTTACAATATTGCGTTCCTTTGGCAATAAATTATATGATCTGGTTACAGTGATGAACAAAAGAAGCAAATGAAGACGTACCAATCGTTTCTCATTTGTTTTCAATCCTAGCCGTTTACATTAAATATATAAATATTTTAAAATAACTATAGTTAAATAATGATTTGTGAGTAAACAGCTTAATTTTATTCGTTAAATAGTCCTAACAAATGCCACTCTTGATTTCAAAATTCTCTACATAAATTCACCCCTCACTTCGTGAGTCGTGAATTTATCGATAATTTGGAAATCACTCGTGGCATTACTTACGAAAAACAGGATATAATATGAACAGTTAAGTGTCGTAGACTGTGAAGGCAGGACATTTGTGGCACGAATGGAGAATGAAAGACGGGCATGGGATTTTTTGTAGCAAATCCAGACGGAAAACCACTATTAAGCAGGCTAAGAATGAGATGGAAGAAAAATATATTAACTGTTATTTGAGAAATATTATAATAAACAGAAAATACTGGAAAATATTAGCTCAGGATAGGCATGTTTGAAGATCTTATGTTTGGGTGACCATGAACCTCCGGGTTCTGTAGTACTAGTGATTTAGTTACATAAAAATAGTTTTATCATGTTCAAAACGTTCACCGCTGTGGCCATGAGTTAGCGTGCTGCCTTGTCACGCAGTGGGTCCGGGTTCGATTCCCGGATGGGACAGGCTCCTGGGTGAGATTTTTTTAGAGTTTTTCCTCATCTGTAAGACAAATGTCAGGAAACGTAGGGTCCAACGGTCCCCGAAAATCATCCGTCCACCATCAACATCCTTATCATTATCGTCATCATCCTTCACCGGTGTGGAAAGCAACGGGAAGCTACCACACCTATAATTCTCTAATAAAGCTACAAAGCATAGCATAAAAATGCTATAATTGCAGTGAAAGACTTGCCCTCGGGCAGAATTACTATGGATGGATGGATATTCAAAATGTCAAAATGCTTCAAGCTTTGCCTCCTTAAAAATAACTGATTTTATAATAGAAAAAATGGCTTTTGAATAACTGAGTAACTAACTCACTACTCTATGGAATCCGCAGGTTCATAACCGCGTGGTCATAACTCTCCATACATCCCTATCCTGAGCTGATGTTTTCCAATCATCCCCTATATAATCTACTTCCTTCAAATCATGGTTAATGTTATTCTCCCACCTCATTATTGGTCTACTAACTGCACGTTTTCCCTCTGGTTTTCGTTCAAGAAATTTCCATGCCCCTCTTTGATTCCCCATGTCCTTCCCATCGTAGTCTATGGGACTTAACTTTTCTTATTATATCTGTTTTCCTATAAAAAATAATGTAGCTCACTGTTATGTAGTCTTCTCTATTCGCCTGTCTGTTCATCTCTCTTTGGTCCAAAAATGTTTGTAAGAACTTTATTCTCGAATACTGGTATTTTTTTTCCTCCTCCTTAAAGTAAGAGCCCATGTTTCGCATACATATAAGGTAAAGTGATCCCACTACAGGCCTCAGGAGGCCCTTGGGGTAGTAGGAGGTTAAGGCTCCCACTTTTTCTTGACAATCGGCACTTGATGGCAGCCGGGTTGTCAGCCCTGCGTGACGGCCGCCTTTACCCCAGAACAAGCGTCTGGTACTCATTTCAGTTAGAGGCTGAGTCGACCCAAGGGCCATAGTGCCGCCAGAAGGTTTGGGTCAGTTTAAAAATCCTGACCCCACCGGGACTCGAACCCTCGACCTTCCGGCTTGTAGCGCAGTGCCTTAACCACTACGCTACGGCGTGCCCCCTTCCCATACATATAAGTGGGAGAATAACAGTTTTATATGTGTTTTCAGTTTAAGTTTTTAGAGAAGTTGGGACAAGAGTTCCTGTAATTATGTACTTATTTTTCAAATGCTCCAGGTTGTCATTTAGACATTTCTAGTGTTCTCTCCTGGCATTGCGTACTTGTAACCCACTTCTGAGGTTTGGGCGCCTCGAAGGCGGGGTTACGCTGCCCCGATGATATGAGAGTTGATGATGATGGTAATGATGTGCCAGGAGAGACATTATTATTGAGACCTGGATATTTTCAGCATTGGGAATTTTGTAATACTGCATTTAATTCTTCCATTGTAATATTTTCATTTGTATCATCAAAAGTAGTTGTAATATCAATTATTAATTATTACTACTGCTACTACTACTTCTGCTGATATTAGTACTACATTCTAGTGGGTAAACCTAAAGATTCTGGACGTCAATAAATCAATATTAATAAAAATTATCTGGTGTATTATAATTCAAAACAATATCGGATGTTTATCGTGTAGTTTGCCAAACACTTAATATTACAACAGATTTATTTTTTTTAGTATGTGTCATTAAATGCAATAATTATTCATTACAGGGACTCTTGTCATCCCAACTCCTTAAAAAAAAACGTTAAACTGAAAATATATGAAACTGTTATATGGATGCGAAACATCTACTCTTACTTTAAGGGAGGAAAGCAGATTACGAGTATTTGAGAATAAAGTTCACAGGAAAATTTTTGGACCAAAGAGAGATGAACAGACAGGTGAATGGAGAAGACTACTTAACAGTGAACTTCATGGTCTTTAAAGGAAGCCAGATATAATAAAGAACAATTAAGTCTCGTATGCTGCGATGGGCAGGACATGTGGCACGAATGGGAAATTAAAGACCTGCATGAAACCTTCTTTTAGGAAAACCAGAGGGAAAAAGCCCAGTTGGTAGACCAAGAATGAGGTGTGAGGATAACATTAACCATGATTTGAGGGAAGTAGATTATACAGGGAATGATTGGAAATCTTTAGCTCAGGATAGGGATGTATGGAGAGCTTATGTCCACGTGGCCATGAACCTACTGATTCGATAGTGCCAGTGAGTTAGTTAGATATCACTACTACTTTATAGTGAATAAATCAATATTAATAAAAATTCTCTGGTGTATTATCATCAAAAACAATATCGGATGTTTTTCGTGTAGTTTGCCAAAAATTTTAAAACTATTACTATAGTTTTAATTTTTTAATAAAGCATGAGTCATTAAATGCAATAATAATACGATAATATCCCAAAAGAAGCGAAATTTTAAGTGTAACATGAATTTGTAATGTAAGAATGACAGTTGGTATTGTGTGTGAACCGTAAAGGTTGGATGATACTTTTTGGCGGGAATGTCACTAGATGGCACACATAATGTGTGGAAATATTTCGCTCATAAAAACTTGAGGAATGGTGCTCATCTGCAGGCGGAAATGTATCCTACAAAATATTTTCTTTTTTCTTCTCTCCTTTCTGAAGAGAAGTGATTACGTGCTGCCATCTACAGAGGAGGAAAAGAACTACAATAAAAGGAAAATACAGACGTAACAAATGTACAGACAACAAAGTATAGGAGAAAATGTAAAGGGGACAAAGTAACAAGAAGAGAAATATAACTTGGAGTCGTTCAGTTACACAAAATAAAAATAAAAGTGTCATATTTTTTTAATTATAGTTCACTTTCTGAAATTAATCTATAAATTGCACAATTTTAAATATCTACAATGTAAAATATCCTATATAATTATGCTCGTCATGCCAATATGCTCTCACAGCGGTTCCCAACCTTTTTCGACTCGCGAACCCCTTCCACAACGATCTGAGTTGAGTGAACCACTACATTTTTAATATGTAAACAGTAGACATGCATAAAGTTTAATTCCACGGAAAATATTTAATAATCTTATATTAACTTAATCCTTAACGGTTAAAATCTAAAGTTACTCTAGTTACGGCTTAAAAGATACAAAACGTGCAAGCCTAGTTGTATCGATATGAAATGCATTCCTAACGTTGATAATAGCTGAAGGCATTCGCGGTAAATATTATTTTTTTTATGGAAATTATGTGATAAATTCCTGTTCTTACACATATGTAACAAGGGACATTATAGGGTTCATTAAATTTAAAACATAATAATAATAATAATAATAATAATAATAATAATAATAATAATGATGAAGAATATTATTTTTTATTATCGTTATTACTATTATTATTATTTATTATTATTTATTATTATTATTATTATTATTATTATTATTATAATCATCATCATCATCATCATTATCATCATCATTATCATCATCATTATTATTATTATTATTATTATTATTATTATTATTATTATTATTATTATTATTATTATTATTATTATTATTATTATTATTATTATTATTATTATTATTATTTAGGAATATTTCACAATAGAGTGTATCTCCTTCGACCCAAAGTCATATGTCGCCAGAGGTTCCTGTCTAAAGCATCTTCTTCTCTCAAATCTCTAGCTTCCATACTTTTCTTCACTCCATCTATCCATCGTTCTCTAGGTCTGCCTCTTCCACTTATTTCTTTACCTTTGCAATTAAGGATCTTCTTTGGTATTCTCTCTCCTTCCATTCTTATGAGGTGTCCATACCATTACAATCTTTTTCTTCTATTTTTCCTAATAAATAATAATAATAATAATAATAATAATAATAATAATAATAATAATAATAATAATAATGCCGCTCCATGCCGAGCCATAGGAAGTCACTCTTTATAGATGCAGACCAAGATCGAGTTCCTATAGAGAACCTGGCATAAGTAACAACAACACATCAACAATAAGTAACAAATATCTGTAAATTGTGTTGTATTGTAAGCCTATGTTTTCCCTTTACAGAGATTTAGGCGCTCTCTCCCTACAGGGAAGAATTTGAACCATACTAATTTAGTTACACTTGTTTTCGTATAGATGTCATTTTGAGTGGTACGTGGTCAGCGTTCCGCCTTATACTGACATCTAGGAAACCAAGGTAGTACTATGACGGGAATGTTCGGTAAATTTTGCTTAGAGGCCTTTCATTTAGGCTTAAGGATTTTTTACAAGCCTGAAAATCTTCAGACTCGGGACCCACGGCTTAAAGTCCCTCCCGGAGGTCTTGCTCCTTGGATTTTTCCATCCTAAAAAATCCATCGACCCCGGCCGGGTTTGAACCCGCGACCCTTGGGACCAGAGGCAAGGAGCATATCCACTAGTCCACCGCGGCCGATTTATCTGTAAATAAGTTAACAAATATTATGGGTATCTTACATCAAAACACTTAGTCAATATTCCTGAACAACCAGTGAAAGTTTTTTTTGGAATATTTATTCTTCTTCTTCTTCACTTTCGGGTTTAGGCAAGAGTTGCCTGTTCCCTCTTCACTAATAGATCTAAGACCATCTCTTCCGAGGACGTCCGACAGCTCTTCTCCCTCTTGGAAAATAATGCAAGATTTTATTTGGTATTCTACCTTCTTCCATTCTTTCTACATGTTCTTTCCACTGTATCTTGTTGTTAAATATATTTTCTTTTATGGAGTTGATCTGCAGTTCTTCACGGATATCCTCGTTTCTAATCTGGTCCATTCTAGTGCAGACTTTTACTCTTCTTAAAAATTTCATCTCGGCGGCTTGGATTTTACTTTCTTGTTTGGTAGTGGTAATCCAAGATTCACTCCCATACAAAAGGACAGGGACAGCCATTGTTTTATAAAATTTTAATTTTGTTTGTTTATGGGCTTTATTATTCAATGTTCTATTTATTGTACCACAAATAGAATAGAATATTTATTTTCCAACCTAAATGATGGATAAATAAATAATTGTTTATTCGGTATAGATGGGTCACTGTTGCACTGAAGTATGTCTGGGAATTTTACCATATCTGGCAGATCATCGTCCTCCCACAACAGACTGAAGCTGCAAAGAAGTTATAACTAAGGAGGAGGTGGGGAGATACGAACGGATATCCGCTACGTACGTATTTACGCTTCGTGCACTTGTTTCTTGGTAGGTTATTCCAATAACCAACACATACAAGTGTATATTCCATATATTCTGACAGCATGTCCACGTCAGAGATTATCAATGCTTACTCATAGTCCGCTCTCTTTAAAATGCAAAGCCATTTGCACTGGCAGTCGGTATACAAGTGGGCATTTCTCCTTTGAAATAATACAAATATCCTCAATGTTCTTAAACCTTAAATTGATGTTTCCTATAAGATATGTGTTTGCACGATATTGCGTTCTGTCGTACTTACAGCAATGGCGACCATTATTGAAAGTTCAGTTTCCTAAATTTCGGTGTTGCCAACCTATAAATAAGTAAATAACTATACTGTTATATTACAAATTACCTACCTAGGGCGGGAAGTAAAACCACTGCACTTTATGTATACTATGTACAATGTATATACAAAAATATATCCAAAAGATAATGTTAATATACATTATATGACACAAATCACTACATTTTAAATGAACTAAATTTTATTCGAGACAGTATATAACAATAAATTCGTACTTGCCGCCATTTTATGCTTGATTTGTGTCACGGCCTGCTGTAGTCTCAACTAAATTATTGAAAGTTCAGTTTCCTAAATTTCGGTGTTGCCAACCTATAAATAAGTAAATAACTATACTGTTATATTACAAATTACCTACCTAGGGCGGGAAGTAAAACCACTGCACTTTATGTATACTATGTACAATATATATACAAAAATATATCCAAAAGATAATGTTAATGTACATTATATGACACAAATCACTACATTTTAAATGAACTAAATTTTATTCGAGACAGTATATAACAATAAATTCGTACTTGCCGCCATTTTATGCTTGATTTGTGTCACGGCCTGCTGTAGTCTCAACTAAATTATTTTCGGCATTTACCGTTTAAACATTGGCCAGACTGATAACGTTAGTCAGTTGTTTATAATGAACGCGAAAATTTCCAACAAAGATATTATTTTATTATATATCGACCGCGGTGGACTAGTGGTTATGCTCCTTGTCTCTGGTCCCGAGGGTCGCGGGTTCAAACCCGGCCGGGGTCGATGGACTTTTTCAGGATGAAAAAATCCAAGGAGCAAGTCCTCCGGGAAGGACGTTAAGCCGTTGGTCCCGAGTCTGAAGATTTTCAGGTTCGTAAAAGATCCTTAAGCCGGAATGAAAAGGCCTCTAAGCAAAATTTATCGACTTTTCCCTTCCTAGTATTACCTTGGTTTCCTAGGTGTCAGTATGAGGCAGAACGCAGACCACGGACCACTCAAATGACATCTATACGAAAAAAAGTGTAACTAAATTAGTATGGTTCAAATTCTTCCCTGTAGGGGAAGAGCGCCTAAATCTCTGTTAAGGGAAACATGGGCTTACAAGATACAAGGAGATTATCTATTATTTTTAAAACACTATGATGCAAAAAATAATGTACAACGCACGTTTGTGAAATGTTTTTTTAGAATCGCGAAAATTAAAAACCTAGCTCTCGCTCGGTTTTTAATAATTTTCTCATTTCTGTAAAAACTACTTCCCAACCTCGTATAGTAATATGTTATTGTTTAATGTATTTCGAAATGTTAATGAAATGGTAGGGAAAGTCCGTAACGCAGAACTTTATAAACTAAGCAAATTTTTGAGTAAATCGAAGTTGTGGTCCGATTTCGCTGTTTTACGGATTAAAATGAAAATCATAATATTACATTTCGACAAGGAATACACATTTTCAGAAATTAAACTATACAAACACTTTTGTATGCAAGACAAGTTAGTAACGTTTGCAATGAATTACAAATTGGAGCACATCACTTAAACAATATAGTCAAACAGTTGGATCTGAAAATTTAAAAATGACTCTAGCGGTCGCTATTTTGGATGTTTCGTTCCTGGTGCACTCCTACACCTAATAGTCCGAATTTGCTGATTAAATAACTCGATCTTACAGTTTTAATCAATTTCTATGTGCTAAGTTCGGTTTCGATTAAACGGTATCTAGCTACTAGGAATTTTTTCTGTATCTAAATTTTTCTTATTGGTTGATTGGAAAAAAAATCTTATTATGGCCTTAACTCTGATAGTAGTTTAAATTACTAATTATTATTATTATTATTATTATTATTATTATTATTATTATTATTATTATTATTATTATTATTATTATTATTATTATTATTATTATTATTATTATGGTCACACATAAAATACATTATATAATGGAAATGGACAGCTAATGACAAATGAGGAAAATTATGAGCAAGTGGCTGAATTCAAATACCTAGGAACGATAATCACAAACAGGAATTGAGATGCACAAGGAAATTAAACAGAGGCCCAATTCTGGAATTGCGTGCTATTACGCATTACAGAGACTCTTGACTTCCCAACTCATTTCAAAAAACGTTAAACTGAAAATATATAAAACTGTTATTCTACCAGTTATAGTAGGCCTATATGGATGCGAAACATGGAGTCTTACTTTAAGGGAGGAAAGGAGATTACGAGTATTTGAGAATAAAGTTCTTAGCAACATTTTTGGACCAAAGAGAGATGAACAGACAGGTGAACGGAGAAGACTGCATAACAGTGAATTACATGGTCTTTATAGAAAGCCGGATATAATGAGAACAGTTAAGTCTCGTAGACTGCGATGGGCAGGACATGTGGCACGAATGGGGAATGAAAGATGTGCATGGAAGCTTCTTGTAGGAAAACCAGAGGGAAAACGCTCAGTTGGCAGACCAAGAATGAGGTGGGAGAATAACATTAACTATGATTTGAGGGAAGTAGATTATACAGGGGATGATTGGAAAACATTGGCTCAGGATAGGAATATATGGAGAGCTTATGTCCGGGCGGTCATGAACCTACGGGTTCGATAGTGCCAGTGAGTTAGTTATTTAGTTATTATTATTATTATTATTATTATTATTATTATTATTATTATTATTATTATAACAAACATTTTTCTATATACAAAGATTCTCTTCACCCAAACAACTTGTTTATATATCATAGTTTATATGATTCATTTTTAAAATATTTCTATCTTGTATATGTTCTTCTAAGAGACGATTTTTTAAAAGAATATTTAACATTGTTCCGGAAAGTATTCTTTGGTCTATTATGTAGCCTTTTACCATTCATGAATCAGTGTACATTCTCCGTACATTGTCAACACCATCGCATTATCGTTTTTCCCAATATTGTAGTTTTTTTTCACTTCCATTATTCTTGTTATCTCTGCATTCTTTATTCTTTCTGTTCTCTATTTTCTGGACCTCTTTAAAAAATCAATTTCAACATATTTCAATGTTTTAATGTGTTCGTTCATTGTTCGGGTTTCTGCGCCGTAAGGTTTATTATTATTATCATCATCATCATCATCATCATTGTTATTATTATGATTATTATTATGATGATTATTATTATATGTCTCAATGGTCCGACGGGCCTAGAAAGTTCTTGTCCTACCACCCGGCTCCGGCTGCTTGCTTCACATCCACATGTGTTAATCACAGAAATGGATGATCACCCAATCGATATAGGGATGACATGAGGTCAGCATGTCGGATCCCCCAGCCTGTATTGCTGGCTTTATCAACCTGTAGCCGCTATTTATTGTAACTGCCCAAATTCAACAGGATTGTACGTGGAATTGGTCTTATACTGGCTGAAATTGCATGAGAAAATGCCTTTCTCCATGCGGACTCGTACTAGCACAAGTTCTGTAGCTTTGCACCAAGTTATCATGCCTTAAACCGATCGTATACTAATGCAGTTCTTCGGCATCGCCCACAAGGACGATGACGAATTGAACGTCCATAAAAAGTCATTCAAACCCTATTTAGTTGAGCCCAAAACAGGTCAACATTGGCCTATAGCCTATTCATCTAGTTGAGACCGAAACAAATCAACATTGGCCTATATTCATCTAGTTGAGACCGAAACAGGTCAACATTGGCCTATATTCATCTAGTTGAGACCGAAACAGGTCAACATTGGCCTATATTCATCTAGTTGAGACCGAAACAGGTCAACATTGGCCTATATTCATCTAGTTGAGACCGAAACAGGTCAATGTTGGCCTATATTCATCTAGTTGAGACCGAAACAGGTCAACATTGGCCTATATTCATCTAGTTGAGACCGAAACAGGTCAACATTGGCCTATGATCATCTAGTTGAGACCGAAACAGGTCAACATTGTCCTATATTCATCTAGTTGAGACCGAAACAGGTCAACATTGGCCTATATTCATCTAGTTGAGACCGAAACAGGTCAACATTGGCCTATATTCATCTAGTTGAGACCGAAACAGGTCAACATTGGCCTATATTCATCTAGTTGAAACCGAAACAAATCAACATTGGCCTATATTCATCTAGTTGAGACCGAAACAGGTCAACATTGGCCTATATTCATCTAGTTGAGACCGAAACAAATCAACATTGGTCTATATTCATCTAGTTGAGACCGAAAGAGGTCAACATTGGCCTATATTCATCTAGTTGAGACCGAAATAGGTCAACATTGGCCTATATTCATCTAGTTGAGACCGAAACAGGTCAACATTGGCCTATATTCATCTAGTTGAGACCGAAACAGGTCAACATTGGCCTATATTCATTTAGTTGAGACCGAAACAGGTCAACATTGGCTTATATTCATCTAGTTGAGACCGAAACAGGTCAACATTGGCCTATATTCATCTAGTTGAGACCGAAACAGGTCAACATTGGCCTATATTCATCTAGTTGAGACCGAAACAAATCAACATTGCCTATATTCATCAAGCTGAGACCGAAACAAATCAACATTGGCCTATATTCATCAAGTTCAGACCGAAACGGGTCAACATTGGCCTATATTCATCTAGTTGAGATCGAACCAGGTCAACATTGGCCTATATTCATCTAGTTGAGACCGAAACAGGTCAACATTGGCCTATATTCATCTAGTTGAGACCGAAACAAATCAACATTGGCCTATATTCATCTAGTTGAGGCCGAAACAGATCAACATTGGCCTATATTCATCTAGTTGGGACCGAAACATGTCAACATTGGCCTATATTCATCTAGTTGAGACCGAAACAGGTCAACATTGGCCTATGTTCATCTAGTTGAGACCGAAACAGGTCAACATTGGCCTATATTCATCTAGTTGAGACCGAAACAGGTCAACATTGGCCTATATTCATCTAGTTGAGACCGAAACAGGTTAACATTGGCCTATATTCATCTAGTTGAGACCAAAACAGGTCAACATTCGCCTATATTCATCTTTTGAGACCGAAACAGGTCAACATTGGTCTATATTCATCTAGTTGAGACCGAAACAGGTCAACATTGGCCTATATTCATCTAGTTGAAACCGTAACAGGTCAACATTGGCCTATATTCATCTAGTTGAGACCGAAACAGGTCAACATTGGCCTATATTCATCTAGTTGAGACCGAAACAGTTCAACATTGGCCTATATTCATCTAGTTGAGACCGAAAAAAGTCAACATTGTCCTATATTCATCTAGTTGAGACCGAAACAGGTCAACATTGGCCTATATTCATCTAGTTGAGACCGAAACAGGTCAACATTGGCCTATATCCATCTAGTTGAGACCGAAACAGGTCAACGTTGGCCTATATCCATCTAGTTGAGACCGAAACAGGTCAACGGTGGCCTATATCCATCTAGTTGAGACCGAAACAAGTCAATATTGGCCTATATTCATCTAGTTGAGACCGAAACAGGTCAACATTGGCCTATATTCATCTAGTTGATATCGAAACAGGTCAACAATGGCCTATGTTCATCTAGTTGAGACCGAAACAGTTCAACATTGGCCTATGTTCATCTAGTTGAGACCGAAACAGGTCAACATTGGCCTATATCCATGATTGAAATATGATATTGTTTACATAACCCTCCCTGGCCATTAACTTGCATATATTACGGTACATGTACATTAGGATATCCTAAAAAAATCGAAGTATTTTATATTTAACGCATGCCCTCTTAATTTATTTGTATAACGTTAAAACAATTGTAAGTACAATTTTATGTACGTAGCTCCACGGCAAACCGTGGCGACTTGCTTCGAAGCATGCCAGTGCTTGCTAGCTAAGGCGAAGGAAATATGACCAATAATGTTTTTTTATTGTAGAGTAGTTAATAGTTATACGTTTTGGGCATATAGATGTTTTATTTACTAAAAAAAGTTTAGTTCTAGAATCCTTCTATACTAACCCAGTAGAAATGTCCTTGTCTTAAGTTTGGCATGAAGTCGGCACGGGTTGTCTTGATTCAATCGCATTATTTCAGTCATTAAAGTAAAAAAAAATTGATGGTATGCGTACTTTATTTTGTGAGAAAAATCTCCTTTATATACTGGGAGTCTTGGGACACCCTAATACATCATATGAACAGAAATGTGGGTAAAGAGATTGGAATATTAATAATGAAAAAATTTCAAATTTTAAAGTTTTAGACGTTTGTAACAAAGGAAAAGAAGAACTAGATATTTTACAAATTGTAGAAATAAATACAACGATTTCAAATTTTAAAGTTTTACACGTTTGTAATAAAGGGGAAAAACTAGATCTTTTAGAAATTGTAGAAATAAATACATTGAAGAAGAGCAATAGACTGTTAAATTCCCAACTGGATTTAAATGTATCGCCTCTTTTAAATTTATAATAAGAGAATATTTGTTACACTGTTTTTGTTTACGTTCAGTTGATGAGTTACACATGTTACGTACTAGAGTGTGTGTATATATAATAACAAAATTCATTTGTATTCGTAGTATTCCTCCGAAGAGGGTACAAAGTACTCAAGTAGCTGTAACGAATTTCTATTAAATTAATATGAAAATCGTACAAATCAAAACAGTTTTATTTTATTTAATCAGTAAAACAAGAGGAAGACCACCTAAGAGATAGATAGACAGTGAATGCACATCCAATACGCCTTCCTCCAAGGAGTGATTTTGGAAACAAGCAGGATGAAAATCCTACAAACTATGTTTAAAGAGAATAAGACTAAAAAAAATAATTTTTCATATTATTTTGTACATCCCTTGCTCTTTAACATGAACACGTCATAAACTGAAAATATATCTTCTCTCAGTTCCAAGTGCTACTGGACCATGGAACAAGGTCATTATTCCGCTTATATTAAAATCTTAGAAATGCTAATGCACTGGTCATTTCCGCGAAATTATCATTCTGGTTTTTTTTCGGCTTAATTCCTTGAAATTTATATCTTAATTATTGTATTTTTAATCACCTCTTTACCTTGAATAATGTAACAAGTTCTTTTATCTTAAGGTATGTAGTGTTTTGTCTGTTAGAATATTTTACTTCGCTTCAATGAGGGAGTTGTTAATATTCTTCTATCAGTGTTTTAAAATTAAAATGGAAGGCCAGACGACTTCCATGATAGGAAACAAATACAATCCGAAGGCGATCTACCAAGAAAATACATGAAACTACAAATTGAAACAGTTATTTACTTTCTAATATTGATAGACACAAATTTATTGAACGTATGTGGGCCCCCAAAAACTGAAAGAGACGTAAATGTGAAACTGTCAAGATTTCAAATTATATGTGGAAGTATACATAAAACTTTAAAGAACAAAACAAGAAGAGATACTACTTTGAAGTTTTATAAAACATTGGCAGTTCCTGCATTACTTTATGGGAGCGAAACTTGGGTAATGACCAAAAAATTACAAAGTAGAATACAAAGCGTATAAATGAACTTCCTTAGAAGAACAAAAGTCTGCACAAGAATGGATCGGTTAACGAATGAAGATATAAGAACAGAGTTAAATATATATCCATTAAATTATAAAATTAAAGGATATAGATAAAAATGGTTTAGACATGTAGAAAGAATGAAGGTAACAAGATTACCAAAAGCAGCATTTAAGTACAAGCCAAGAGGTTCAAGGAATGTAGGAAGGCCTGTGAAAAGATGGACAGAACAACTGTGAGGCGGAACAGGCAGTTTGCCTAGCCCGTGAAGTGAAGTATGTGGGCCACATAAATTTAACACTTTCTTTTAGACCATGGTAATTATTAGCACTAACTCTTCTTACAAACATCTGAACAACGCTATACGTGAATAGTGTAAAAGATGAACTTTCTTTTGTCAATGTCCGGATCTCAATAGATTCTCTTTAAAAGAGATCACGTGGTACAGGAAACAGGGGATGGGAAGGTGGATGAATGTGGGAGATTAATGGACAAGATAGACCCACCATTCAGTGTAACCACTGCTATTTACCACTATCAAAGGTCGGTAATACGGCATGCTGCGTTATCACCAATAGTAACGTGATAATAGATACAAGAGTGAGGATTATTGCATGATAATAGCCCATTCCAACTGTATTAATATGTTAACATATATATACCTTATTTGTATATTTATTTTTAGATGAATATATATCCAATAGATACCGGAAAAAGCAGTAGTTTATGCCTGGGTCAGTCCGAACACATAAACACCTACATAATAATAATCATCATCATCATCATCATAGTACATTCACGAATTTAGGCCATTTGTTGACCTGTTTCGGCCTCAAGAGAAACACCATCCAGAAGTCTTTTGAGTGGACGTCCTGTTCTTCTTCTTCCTGCAGGTTGATATCTTAACATTAGTTTGGGTATTCTGTGATCTTCCATTCGATGAACATGTTGTATCCATCTTGACTTATAATCAGAAATTTTGTTTTCTAAAGATTCCATGTGTAATTCTTCTAAGATGTCTTCATTTTTTTTGTGATCTAGTAGTGTGTATCCTGCAGTCCTCCGAAGATATCTCATTTCAGCAGATCTAAGTCTCTGTATATCCTTCTGTTTCAACGTCCATACTTCGCTACCATACAAAAGAGTTGGAAGAGCCAGTGTTTTATACACTTTCAGTCTTGAATGCTTTTGGACTAACTGTGGCTTGAAGATAGAATTTATTAACCCTAAAATTCTTAAAAATTTAGATATTTTTGCATTTACATCCTTTTCTTCTTCATATGAGATATTGCATCCTAGATATGTAAAATTATTCACCTGCTCCAAAATTTTATTGTCCAGTACAATTTTACTTCTGACAGGATCTACACCTTGAAATGCCATAATTTTTGTTTTTTCTGTAGATATCTTTAATCCATATTCTTCTGTAATTTTGTTAAGTTCATACAGACCTTTCTGTAGATTATCTTCGGAATTTGCTATTATTATTTGGTCATCTGCAAACAGTAGGGTGTTTAATTTTCTATTTTCTGATATTCTTATTCCAAATTTATATGTTTTGTTCCAGCAACATATTACTTCATTGATATAAATTGCAAACAGTGTTGGGGATAGGGGGCAGCCTTGTCTCACACCACGATTTATAATTCCTTCTTCAGAAAATCTGTTATTTAATTTAATCTTTATGGTGTTGTCTTTGTAAATATTTTGTATGTTCTGCCGAAGTAAATTTGGTATATTTCTGTCTTCCAATATATTTAAGAGTTTTGATCTCTTGATCTAATATATAAAAATGAATGTTTGTTTGTGTGCTTTATGCGCGGCCATACCGTTGATCCGATTGTGATGGGGCTTTTTGCAAAATGTTCAGGAGATTCCCGGGATGAACATAGGCTATCAGACAGTTGTGATACTCAGCTCCTACACCCTTAAATATCGCCCTTTGTAGTGGAAAATGTGAAAAAAAAGTAGCTCTTTGGACACTTAAATGGCTTACGCTGCCAAAACCATAACAAATACACAAAATTAATATACACAGAATTGAATATCTCAACAATTTCCACAAAAAAGTCCGCAACATCATATGTTTATCTCTTACGGATAACCCACAATCACCATTTTTATATTTCATTGATACCAAGAAGATCGAGACAAGTACGCAGATTCCTGTGCAAGCATAGCAGCACATGGCGGGTATTCTTTTACGGATAACTCGCAATAACGAATTTTGTCTTTTAGCTCATTTATGCCAAGAAGATCGAGATAAGTAGATTTCCGGGCAACACCGGGCAATCAGCACAGGGAATCTTAAAATAATTACTATATATATTTATAATTATTATTCATTTATTCAACTAATTATAAGAAGTACATTAATTTTTGTCTTTCAGTTCATTTATGCCAAGAAGATCGGGATGAGTTGATTCCCGGACAACGCCGGGGTAAAAGGCACGGGGTATCTAAAAATAATTACGATATACGTTTTTCCTCCTACTTATTTAAAAAAGTAAAGTGATCCCACAACAGGCCCGGAGGCCCTTGGGGTAGTAGGAAGTTAAGGCTCCCACTTTTTCTAGACAATCGGCACTTTATGTCAGCCGGGTTGTCAGCCCTGCGTGACGGCCGCCTTTATCCCCAGAACAAGCGCCTGGCACTCATTTCCGTTTGAGGCTGAGTCGACCCCAGGGCCATAGTGCCGCCAGAGGGTTTGGGTCAGTTTAAAAATCCTGACCCCAACGGGACTTGAACCCTCGACCCTCCGGCTTCCTACTTATTTAACTTAGCATGAAACACATTACTATTCTTATTTCAGCTCATTTATGTCAAGATGATCGGAATAAATAGATTCCCGGGCAACGCCGGGTAATGAGTACGGGGTATCTAAAAATATAAATTTATAATTATTATTCCTATTTCTTATTCAACTAAACATAAAAACACATTAATTTTCATTTATTTAGACGTAGCAGCGCGCGCCGGGTATTAGCTAGTTCAGAAAATTGTAATGTTAATGTTTTTAGTGTATAATGCTATTGTGTTATTATTTAATTGTAATATTTTTATTGTGTTTTCTTTATGTAATTGTAATGTTATTGCTGTTTTTGTTTATTTTTCTTTACACTAGTACCAATTATTACTTTATTGTAACGGACTGTCAACAGCACGTACGGCTTACTGCCCGTGCGACCCATATTTGTAAATAATATTGTAAATATCTTACTTTTTTGTCTAATAAAGTCCTACTACTACTAGTTCAGAATAAAATAATTAGAATCGACCTTTCGAAAGGAGGACACAATAAGAGGATGATGATGAATAAGAGAATAAAGTTTAATACTAAAATACCATAGCTGTGAAACAAACTCTTATGCCCCACTATGTTACATTCTATTCTATAATAATTTTTTCACTGCAACCATAGCATTTTCGTGCTATGCTTTGCAGCTTTACTAGGAATTTATAGGTGTGGTAGCTTCCCGTTGCTTACCGCACCTGTGAAATGAAGATGGTGATTGATGATGATGATGATAATGGTCGATGATTTTTGGGGACCGTTGGGCCCTAAGCTTCCTAATATTTGTCTTACAGGTGAGGAAAAAACGCGAAAAAACCTCACCCAGAAGCCTGTCCTGACCGGGAATCGAACCGAGCCCGCTGTGTGACAAGGCAGCACTATGTAGCATATACATTATTTAAAAAATAGGAACCAAAATATTTAACAAGAAAATGCAATGAATAAAAGCAAAACAAAAATATCGCTAAATAAAAGGTTAACATTTTTAATTTCGTGGCTGATATTTCACTCGTCCTCAACAATAACAAATTTTCAATTTAAAAACTTCATCAAACATTATACAATGTAGACATTTCAGAAACGTGTTACATCATCAACATGTGAAATTTAACATTGCTATTGCAGATCTACCTTTAGCTATTATTTAATTATAAATAATATAATTATATATCTAAATAAATGAATGTGTGTATAACTGTAGGCTTTCAAATATATAAACACAAAAATTCCTTTAACAAAAAAGAAGAAACCATGAAGATAAACAAAATCTGGATCCCGGCACTGCACAATACGACAACGAAGCCTATGACTTCTGCTAGCGACAGCCTGGACAAAACAGCACGCAACACGGACCGCGCAGAAAACCGCCTCTCCACCAGGGGCGTGCCTATAAATAGGGAGGGAGTTTCCAACGACCAGCCAGTCTGCAGCCGACTGTTGAGGAGTTCACAGAGAGCACGCAGTATCTCCTGAAGATGTCTACCGCAGCAGTAGACGAAACGTCGAGTAGAAGAACGACTGGACCACGGCCTATATGCCCGGAAGACGAACCTAATAGGGATCAAATGAATGTGTGTTTTGGTATAGTGGGATTATGAAGTGAAACAATCTACTTTTCCCACTGATGTTCCGCCACTGATTCAGATGACCATCTCAACTTAATGCGGCTGAGATTTGAACATCTGCTCACCATTACCTTGATCTTTCTACAATGCTCATGTTCACAGGTAATTTAAAATTCCGCCAGTTCCGTGAAAATTACCTTCGTCGCTTAACAACATAGAGCGATAAAATCAGATACGTGTTGTAATAACAATTTTAGGGAATGTAAACAATATTACATAATTCAAAAAGTTTTTAAATTTAGGGCTATGTTTCTCTAGAATCAAGAGGCTAGTATATGTTATATCAAATAACGTAAAGGTAAAAACATGGTTTCCTCAGTGTTGATGTGTCAAACTGTGATATAACAGCAAAAGCGTTGACGGTGTGTTGCTTCTGTACCACGGGTGTAATTATCAGCAAATAATTCCTCTACAAATCACCATTTTATCGATAGTAATGTAACAAGAGATTTTGTTTTTCTGAAAAAATTACGAGCGACTTTATCGCTCGTGATTTTGTCTAATGATAAACTCAACCTCGCGTTGGATTTGGAGTTACTATTTAGCGAATGATACAACACCAGAAGCTAAAAATAATTATAATGTTTAATATTTACCAAATGTGAGGTTATGTATTCCGATCTTACTTCCAGGCGATTTCTAAGCCGGCTGTATAGTTATAAATAGCATATCTTTACTGTTAAATCTGTTTGGGCTTGGGAAAAATCAATAACAGATGATTGTATGTGAAATAACTATTAACAATAATGCAGATTCATTATACAACATTTGATATTTTTAGAGCAACAGAATTAGCTTTTTTTTGTAATTTTTGAAGTTGTTTTCTTTTGGCATTTCTTGCTGTACCATATCGATCGTACATTGTTGAATCGATGTCCTTGTTAAATAAGTTAATTTGCAGATATATATCTCATTACGAACAGGAAGAGGCAAGATTATCAACAGGAAGAGGCAAAATTATCGGTATATGAGTTAAATAGTCATCATAATCATCAAGCAGTCAAGGATTAAGGTCTAGTGGACTGTTCCGGTCTCATTATCCATCCAGTGCCCTTCTATGTGGCTTCCTTTCCCAACTGGGCAGTATTCATCATCACAAACATCAATATCAAGGATTAGACCTTAAGGTCTATTACGATCTCAGGTTAGAATTGGTCTGTCCATCTTTACTGGGTTTTCCTATGTTTCTTCGTCTCCTAGTAATCTGTAATGAAGAATCTGTTGTTATCTATTCTATCCATGCGGTCCATTCGTCTCTGTCTTGTACAATTCTATCTAATAGCTTGAATATATTTAATTTTGTTCGTATATCTTCATTTCATTTCCGATCTACTATTGTATAGCCAGCCACCCCTCGAAAACCTCATTTCTGAAGTTTCTATCCTTCATTCTAGGTTTTTGGTTAAGATCCAGTGTTCCGATCCAAATAGTAGTGTTGGAACCGCCAATATTTAACGAAATTCTAACTCTTAAATTGGCAAAACAATATTTTCTCTTGCCAGTTATTCAAATGTTTCCGATCGCAATGAAAATAAAATCATGTAATATTTTAAGTTATTATTGTACATTATTGTGTAATTTGACAAACATTTAAGTAATTTCTATTCATTCGTTTTTCTATTGTTTTATAAACAATATCAAATAAGCTAAATGAATGTATATTATAGAACACATTGCCAATTTAAGGGTTAAAAGTGTCTCCTTTCTAGTTCCCTTGAGACTTCATTTTATGGTGCCACACATATAATTAAATTTATTATCATTATTATTATTATTATTATTATTATTATTATTATTATTTACACTCATTTACGCAGCACCTACATGTCCTTTTCTGATCAAAAAAAGTATATGTATGATCCAGAATTACAAATCCTCTTCTGACAGGTCGCGCCCCTATTTTACATGGGGCATGTAAAATTGCCTATAAGTGGGAGGTTAAACTAAGGTAAAGAGAGAGAAGATAAATATTATTTAAATTCGTAGTTTTTACAATTACTTTTTAAACAGTCTGTATCCTTGTGCAGCAATAGCCTTATTGTGTGTATGGAAAAATTTACTGTGTGGTAAGGTAGGCCTTCTGAATACTATGTCAATCATTTTGCATTTGTATCCTTATTAAATTTGCAAAAAAAAAAAATATATATATATATATTGGGTTCACGCTAGATTCAAACAGTTGTCATCGAGGACATATTGAGAATCGTCAAGTGACGTAAGCGTGGGCATATGTCATGCTATCGCGTGGACAGCTACATCCATACCACGTGCAGAATGTCCAGGCGTTATTAATGGAGAATAATCCGCTATGAGTACAGTTTGCTCAATGGTATTGTAGGGAGTTCCATGTTCCATCCATAGTTATTGATGAATGCACACTCAGTCGAGAAGTAATTGTGAACTTTCATAAAACTAAAGTTTGGTTACAAGAAAATTCTATGAGCGAGTGATTAAGCGGAGAGTACGGGTTACAGAACTATTACAATGCGAGGTTGGGAAGTGGTTTTTACAGAGTCGAGGAAATTATTAATTTCCGAGATTCTGTAAAACACTTAACGAACGTGTGTTGTACATTATTTTTTGCACGACGGTGTTTTCAAAATAAGAAATAACAGTAAAATAACTTCTTTGTTGGAAATATGTCCACCGCTGTGGTCTCGAGGTAGCGAGCTGCCTTGTCACGCAGCGGGCCCGGATTCGATCCCAGGTCGGGGAAGTTTTTCTGGGTGAGGTTTTTAGCGGGTTTTTCCTCGCCTGTAAGACAAATGTCACGAAAACTTTAAGGCCCAAACGGTCCCCGAAATCATATGGCCATCATCATCATCATCATCCTTATTATCATCATCATCATCATCCTTCACCGGTGTGGAAAGCAACGGGAATCTACCACACCTAAAATTTCCTAGTAAAGCTGCAAGCATAGCATGTGAAGGACCTGCCTTCGGGCAGAATTACTATGGATGGATGGATTGGAAATATTTCCGTTCATTATAAACAAGTGACTGACGTTAGCAGTCTGGCTACACAGTTTTAGTAAGTTTCGCTAAATGCCGAAAATAATTTAGTTTGAGACTACAGCAGGCCATGGCATCAATCAAACATAAAATGGCGTCAAGTACAAATGTATTGTTTTATATTCTTTCAAATAAAGTTCAGTTCATTAACAATGTAGTGATTTGTTTCGAATAATGTATATTAACACTACCTTTTGGATATATTGTTTTGTATTTACATTGTATGTAGTATATATAAAGGGCAGTGATTCTACTTCCCGCCCTAGGTAGGTAATTTGTAATATTACCCTCGAATTTCCGGCTTGTAGTGCAGTGTATTAATAAGCTGTTAGTTTATGCTGATGATGTAGTACTACTGGCCGATAGCGAGGAGATACTAAAGGCCAACACGCACACACTATTGAGTAACACTAAGAAATTAGGACTGGAAATAAATATCAGTAAAACTAAATATATGGTCACACGTAGAAATTCAGTATATAATGGAAGTGGACAGCTAATGACAAATGAGGGAAATTTTGAGGAAGTTGCTGAATTCAAATACCTAGGAACAATAATCACAAATAGGAATGAGATTCACAAAGAAATTAAACATAGGCTCAATTCTGGAAATGCATGCTATTATGCATTGCAGAGACTTTTGATGTCCCAACTCCTTTCAAAAACGTTAAGCTGAAAATATATAAAACTATTATTCTACCAGTTATATTATATGGATGCGAAACCTGGACTCTTACTTTAAGGGAGGAAAGGAGATTACGAGTATTTGAGAATAAAGTTCTTAGGAAAAATTTTTGGATCAAAGAGAGATGAACAGACAGGTGAATGGAGAAGACTACATAACAATGAACTACATGGTCTTTATAGGAAGCCAGATATAATAAGAACAGTTAAGTCTCGTAGACTGCGATGGGCAGGACATGTTGCGCGTATGGGGAATGAAAGACGTGCATGGAAACTTCTTGTAGGAAAGCCAGAGGGAAAACGCCCAGTTGGTAGACCAAGAATGAGGTGGGAGAACAACATTAACTATGATTTGAGGGAAGTAGATTATACAGGGAATGATTGGAAAGCATTAGCTCAGGATAGGGATGTATGGAGAGCTTATGTCCGCGCGGCCATGAACCTTCGGGTTCGATAGTGCCAGTGAGTTAGTTAGTTAGTTAGTTAGTGTAGTGCCTTAACCACTGCGCTACGGCGTTATCATCATCATCAACATCATCATTATTATTTTAATGTTTTGTTCTTTTCTTATCATCTGTATATTGTGTAGTTAAAATATTTATTTATACAAATGCAGGGGACTCGACACAAGCCATTGTCCATAATTATGAGAAAACAATAATATATACAATAAATTAAAACAATTAAACATTATAGCAAAACAGAAATTTGGCTCTTGCTTTCCAGTATCTATCCTTGAGCGTAGCAGAGTGAAGTGCTTGACACTATAGCAGGTGGTTCCTGTCCATGTTGGTGTTCGTGGAGCACAGTGGGCAACTGTAGATTCCAATCCGATGTAGATGAGCTGCAAGACAATCATGTCCTGTGTTTAGTCGAATGTAGTCAAAGTATAAAGGTTGGCAACCCCGAAATTTAGGGAATTGAACTTTCAATCATAGTTGCCATTCCTGTAATTACGATAGAACGCATTATCGTACAAAACAAATTATATGTGATATTCATTATTTTATATCTCGAAAAATATGAACAAAAAGTCTATTAAACAAATTGATTATCCATCGATAGTTTCTGTAAATCTAAATAAAACTGATATTCTTTTTAAAACTTCAGTGATAAAATCTCCGTGTATATTTCGACAAAAATCTTAATTGACACATTTATTTAAGACAAGTTTACAAATAAATATATTTGATCATTCATTCCCTAAAATGTTATAAACATTCCTTCCTTCTCCATTGAAAAAAAAGAGCTTGTCTGAAGTTTGATTAAGCCGCATTTCGATTATTGTGACTTACTCTTAACCGACAAGATTATCACATTCGGACAAAGACTGCAACGAGTTCATAATGCTTTGGCACGTTATATATGGAACATCCGAAAATCTAATTAACATAACTCCAGAATTTGTAATGTTGTCTTGGCTCCGATTGGAGGACAGACGAAAGATACATTGCCTCTGCTTCTTATACAACACTTTGCCCACCTCATCATACCTTTAAATCTCTTATAGCTTCGATTCACTATCTTTGCACCTTAACTAAAACACACATTCAGAGAAATTTTAACTCTAGCTGTACTTATACTTTATATATATATATATATATATATATATAGGCCCTATATATCCATCCATAGTAATTCTGCCCGAAGGCAGGTCCTTCATGCTATGCTTGCAACTTTATTGGGAATTGTATGTGTGGTAGCTTCCCGTTGCTTTCCACACCGGTGAAGTGTGATGATGATGATGATGATAATGATAAGGATGATAATGGCCATATGATTTCGGGGACCGTTTGGGCCTTAAAGTTTTCCTGACATTTGTCTTACAGGTGAGGAAAAACCCCGATAAAAACCTCACCCACAAAAACTGCCCCAACCGGGGATCGAACCCGGGCCCGCTGCATGACAAGGCAGCACGCTACCTCGAGACTACAGCGGTGGATATATATATATATATATATATATATCCAATATCACCATTCTTCATCCTTCTTTCCAGCCACCTGACTCTGGTATTCAAGGACTGCCCGATTCGAAAACAGTTAAAAACCTCACTAAATGTTTCCTTAGACAAAATAGTATATACCATATCTTTATTATTCTTTTATATTTTGCACTTTCGTTACCAAACCAATTATTTAATCAAATTATAAAGTAAAGTGATCCCACTACAGGCCTCAGGAGGCCGTTGGGGTAGTCGGAGGTTAAGGCTCCCTCTTTTTCTGAATAATCGAAACTTGATGTCAGCTGGCTTATCAGCCCTACGTGACGGCTACTTTTACCTCTAGAACAAGCGTCTGATACTCATTTTTGTTAGAGGCTGCGTCGACCCCAGGGCCATGATGCCACCAGAAGGTTTGGATCAGTTTAAAAATCCTGACCCCACCGGGACTCTAACCCTCGACCTTCTGGCTTATAGCGCAGTGTCTTAACCACTGCGCTACGGTGTTATTATTATTATTATTATTATTATTATTATTATTATTATTATTATTATTACTTACTTACTTACTCACTGGCACTATCAAACCCGTAGGTTCATGGCCGCGCGGACATAAGCTCTCCATACATCCCTATCCTGAGCTAATGCTTTCCAATCATACCCTGTATAATCTACTTCCCTCAAATCATAGTTAATGTTGTTCTCCCACCTCATTCTTGGTCTACCAACTGGGCGTTTTCCCTCTGGCTTTCCTACAAGAAGCTTCCATGCACGTCTTTCATTCCCCATACGATTATTATTATTATTATTATTATTATTATTATTATTATTATTATTATTATTATCATTATTATATAAGCGATGACCGAAACAACTATATGAATGGCATCCGAACAGAAAGAAGAAAAGAGGGATACCAAAGTTAACATGGAAGGAAAACATGGAGACAGTAATGCAAGATAGAGGGCTAAGCATCGAAAATGTCCAAGATCGTAGGCTTTGGAGGTTCGGCACAGGAATACGGCCGCAGCTGTAAAAAACCGAAGATAGATAGAGATTATTATTATTCTTATTATTACTATTATTATCATCATCATCATCATCATCAACATCATCATTATTATTTTGTTTTGTTCTTTCCTTGTCAACTGTAGCCTATATTGTGTAACCTATGCCTATTATGTATTATTAATAAAGTTGTGTATAATTAAAATTTGTTTATATCTGTATAACTTGAGCCTGGTGAAGTGGAAGAATATACACTACGGTCTTAATTCCATTAGGAAAAATTAACTATTATTACTATTACTATTATTATTATTATTATTATTATTATTATTATTATTATTATTATTATTATTCACTTGATGTTCATGTTTAGGAAGTCAGGTATAATAACAGTTAAAAGTCTCTTAGACTGCGATGGGCAGGACATGTGTCACGAATGGGGAATGAAAGACGTGCATGGAAGCTTCTTGTAGGAAAATCAGAGGGAAAACGCCCAGTTGGTAGCCCAAGAATGGGGTGGAAGAATAACATTGACTATGATTTGAGGGAAGTAGATTATACAGGGAATGATTGGAAAACATTAGCTCAGGATAGGGATGTATGGAGAGCTTATGTCCGCGTGGCCATGAACCTACGGGTTCGGTAGTGCCAGTGATTTAGTTAGTTATTATTATTATTATTATTATTATTATTATTATTATTATTATTATTATTTTTATTATTATTATTATTAATATTAAGTTATCAGGGGGTATATTTTCAGGTTTCACTGATGTGTTGGAACACAAGTTAATAAATTAATTAATGCATTAATATGGTATAATAAACAACAACATTGGTAATATTTTTTACTTATATGTGTTTTCCGTCTACCCTTGTGTTCTCGTGGTATCGTTGTTGCCTTGTACGCATCGGGCGCGAGTTTGATCTCCGGTCCGAACACTTTTCTCTCTTTTTTTTTTACTTGTAAGACACATATCATGAAATTATTAAGGTAAAATGATTCCAGAACATCATCTAAAATAAAGTAAAGTGTTCCCACTACAGGCCTCGGGAGGCCCTTGGGGTAGTAGGATGTTAAGGCTCCCACTTTTTCTAGACAATCGGCACTTGATGTCAGCCGGGTTGTCAGCCCTGCGTGACGGCCGCCTTTACCCCCAGAACAAGCATCTGGTACTCATTTCAGTTAGAGGCTGAGTCGACCCCAGGGCCATGGTGCCACCAGAAGGTTTGGGTAGGTTTAAAAATCCTGACCCCACCGGGACTTGAACCCTCGACCTTCCTGTTTGTAGCGCACTGCGTTAATCACTACGCTATGGCGTGCCCCAGAACATCATCTGGTCGTCGTAATTATCATATTCGCCATGTTTGGTTTGAATTTGTGTTTAAATGGCGTGATTCTATGTTTTTATTCAAAAATTGTCTAAAAAAAACTTTCGGATACTTTTTAAATATTATATCCTTCCAACATAATGCTCTAATAGTATAAATTGTCAAAGTATGTTTTTTTTTGTTATTTTAAAAGTAATGACAGTTTCATTTCTTTGATGTTTTGAAGTAGAAAAGAAGGAATTTTCTTCTTTGAAGATTTCATTAGATATATTGATAATTTTTTCAAAGTCGAGAAAAACAGAAAGGAACTCTACAAATAGAGCATTTAAGTTACTTTATATATCTGCAGTAGACATGCAGCTGTACAAGCAATATTTCACAAAAGACCTGTCCATAAACTGCATTTCATACCCGTTTACTTTGTTTTCTTTTTATAATAAAAACACTAGATTATAGAGAATATAAATACATTCTTTTAAACCTTAATATAAATGATAAATTTAATTATTTCAATAATTTCTAAAGCAATGGAAGTATTCCAACTCGAATGTTATATTTTTATTCTATGCATCAGTCCACCGCTGTGGTCTCGAGGTAGCGTGCTGCCTTGTCACGCAGCAGGCCCGGGTACGATCCCCGGCGGGGACAGTTTTCTGGGTGAGGTTTTTATCGGAATTTTTCCTGACCTGTAAGACGAATTTCAGGAAACTTTAGGGCCCAAACGGTCTCCGATCATATGGCCATCGCAATCATCATCAGTCATATTCATCTTAGATTAAGCTTAGGATTAAGGACTCTCCTGGCGCACCACTATCATCATCATCATCACCCATCATATCATCGGGGTAACGTAACTCCGCCTTCCAGGCACCCCAAGCTCAGAAGTGGGTTACAATTACGCCAATGCCAGGTGAGAAAACCAGATATGTTCTAAAGGATAAACCTGGGGAATTAAAAAAATATTCTATGCATCACACTGATATATGAATTTATTAGCTGCGAAATATTCCATTAACATTTTCAGTAACTAGGGAAATATACCAACTCGAACGCTATATTATTCATTATTCATTATATTTTACGGTCTCACTTGCCAAAACATGGAATTCCCTTCCCACCTATGTCAGAGATTGTCAAACTATAACAACCTTCAAAAACAAATTAAAGAATTATTTAATAGCATACTAACTTATACACCTCACTGATATTATTCTTTTAACAGTTAATAAATTTAATTATCTATGAAAATAATATTAAGATTAACAAATATTTACTTTTGTTTTGTTTTAAATATTGTATAATCGTAAAATTAGTTTTCTATATCTCATTATTTTTCTTTGTTTTTTTATATACATTAGACAGGGACAATTTAATATGTCTTGCTTGTATACATTTTATTATTAGTTTAGTCTTAATTTTAACTAACATTAACTGGTTGCATTATAGATCGTAATATAATAGATATTATCTTTTTGATCAAATTTTTACTTAGTATTTAATATTAGAGTTCATTGAGATTGTTATATTCTGATGTAATATATGTTTGTCCTGGTGAATGGAAGAGAAGGCCACATGGCCTTAACTCCACGAGGCTAAATAAATAAATAAATCTAAATAAATCTAATATTTTAGAAATTAAATAGTAAGAATATATGGAGGAGGTTTCGGTACTTTGATATAAACTAACAAGATATTCTTTCAAGTAGTAAGGAAAAATATTAACTTTACTTACAAAGTATCTAAAACAATTTAGGGAAACACACACACACACATACGTATATATCTACAACTACTGTACAATGGCATAACAGCCCAATGTTGGACCTTAGCCACTCCTTTGATAAGAGTTACTAGACCAAGAGAACTTAATTATGCTTATTTCCCAAAGATGTCATGAATGGTATGCGGTCAACACTCCAACCCAATGAGATATCTAGTAGGCAACTAAGGTATTATTAGGATGATGGAAGTTAGTAAATTTTACTTAGAGGCCTCTCTATTCAGGTTTAAGAATCTTTTACGAGCCTGAAAATCTTCAGACTCGGAATCCCGCACGGAACACTTGCTCCTTATAATTTTCTATCCTAAAGAAATCACTCGACTTCGGCCAGTGTATATATATATTATATATATATTCTTGGAAACACCATCTAGAAAGAATGAGTTCAAATCGGATCCCCAAAGCTGTTTATAATTATATACCAAGAGACGAAGATCACTGGGCCATCCTATGAAACGCTGGAGGGAAAATTTTCTATAGGATCGTAACAGGCCTTGGCCTAATACTTGGAAGAAAGAAGAAGGAATTGAAGAAAGGTGAAGTTCTTACGTTCAGTAGCAGGTGTGACAATTTTGGACAGAAAAAAGAAATGAAGATATTAGTAAAGTAAAAAGTAAAGTAAAGTGATCCCACAACAGACCCAAAGGCCCTTGGGGTAGTAGGATGTTAAGGCTCCCACTTTTTCTAGACAATCGGCACTTTATGTCAGCCGGATTGTCAACCCTGGGTGACGGCCGCGATATACTTCAATGTTTTTAATTTAACAAATAAAATTGACAATATGAGAAACAATTGGTGTGAACATGTTGAAAGAATGCCAACTGATACAATCACTCAACTGTTATTAAAGTACAAACCAATAGGACATAGAAGTGTTGGACGCACATTTACTATATGGAAAGATTCATTAAATCCCACTTGATGTGAAAACAGGTCAAAAGGTCTAATTTCATGAAGTAGATGAAGTAGAAGAACAAGAAGAAGTAGAAGAAGTAGAAGAACAAGAAGAAGAAAGAAAGAAAGGTCAGGGCTTGCTTGGTTTAGGTTCAGGGCTTGGACGTTTTTCAAAATTACAGATGATTAAGATATGCGAGTATGTTCAACGTGTGGGAGACCTGAAGACGAAATAGACCTATATATCTTAGGAAACTGTATTTAGTATCCAATTCTTCATATTAAGTATAGTAGGAATTAGAGGTATAAGCCGTAGCATAGTTGATAAAGCAATATGTTTCAAGCCGGAAGATCGGGGGTTCAAGTCCCGATGGAGTCATGCTTTTGAACTGTCCTAAACCCTCTGGCAGTACCACATCCCTTATAATTGTAGCTACCCAAAATCATCACGATACCCACAAAAACTCAACATTTGGAGGTGGTTCTAATACTTACGGGGTATTACTGAGAGAATTTGCGTCAGTGCAGGAGACATGCCTGAGGAAGACAATCGGCGCAAATATACTGGAGATGTAGGCCTATAGTTCAAATCTCGCCATAAGTGTACTTTATATCTTAACTCTTAAATTTTCAATGTACCCTACATATTAATGTATTAAATCTTTTTAGTAAAAAAATAGAAAAACTAATGTGAAAAATTACTTAAATTTGTGTTGATTTATACTACTTCTTCTTCTTCTTCTTCCTTTCTATAGGCAAAAGCCTGTTCATTTACACACACTATGTTAATGATGATTACATTACGTCCCTTGTTCGACTCCGCCTCTATAAACACCAGATCACATTTGTAAGTCACGTAATACTGACAGCCCGGCTGACACATTGTGCTGATTGTCTAGTAATATGGTTACCTTAACATCTTACAACCCCAAGGGCCCTCCAAGGCCTTTAGTGGGATCACTTTACCCTCTTAGGGTCAATTTCACCAACAGAGGTAAGTGTATTACACCAGTTTTCCCCGTGTATAATGCATAGCTTAAACTGGCGTAATACAGTTACCTCTGGTGGTGAAACCGACTCTAATGCTGAATCAGAATAATCTGTCTAGATTGGTAGAAGGGCTATTTAAAACCCTCTTTAACAGCAAAAGTCATCAACGATGTGTTTAAAAACTGATCATGAAAGGGTAAAGAAAATATAAAGATACGTTTTTTCCGGTTTGAGGTTCTTTTAGATGCCTTAGATATACAATAATATTAATGCAAGTAAGATAAATATTTCTGGTGATCCGAGATTTGAACCCTGGGTCTTCAGTAGGTAACACATGCTCGAAAAATGATAGAAAACAACCAGTTTTAGTGTCTAGATTTTCGGGTTTGCTGAGATGAACAGCGTCGCTCCCGATGTTGTTTAAGTGAAATTTCAGCCCCCATATTCATGGGGATGAGGATATATGAAAAGTAAATTTTCTAAAATATCGTGATTGATGTGAAAACCTTATTAAATAAATACATTATAGCTTTTTCTTATCTGGCATAGTTAAGGCCTTAAGACCTTGTCTACAACTCAACTAGGATAAAAAAAATACAAAAATTACTGCCACATCTAAGTTAGAACGAAACTATTACATAGCATATCTACGATATGTCCCGCGCCGTAGCCGAGTGGTTAAGGCGCAGAGCTACGGGATTTTCTCTGGTTCGAGTCCCCAGAGGGAAGAAATTTTATCATGAAATTTCGGTCAGTATGGGAGCGGTGCCCACCCAGCATCGTGAGGCATTTGGGTAGCTACAACAAGTAGCTACTCCCGGTTGAGAAGACCAGCTATAACAGCTGGGGGACGCGACATGCTGACCAGAAGTCACCCCTACACTGACTCGATGATCGACTACCTCTTTGATTAACACATGTGGATGTGAGGCCAGTAGCCGGCTGGTAAGCCAAGGGCCTTCAAAGCCTGTCGTGCTTGGAGTATGGAGTATATCTACAATATAATTATTATTTACAATATATTTTGATTTACCCTAGATGTAACGAATGAAATATAAAATGTGCAAGATAGTAAAATGAAAAGACAATACTATTAATGACTTAGAATAAATTTAGTTCGAGAAAAATTAATTATTAATGACAAGTAATTGTATAAGCCTGACTTAAAAGTGTCAAGTGCGCGGTAACCCCTGATATCTTGACGGAGCGAATTCAAGGAGCTGGCAGAAGCTACTGTGAAATAAGTAGAATAAGAGGAAATATTGTGGAGAGGGATTGTTAACAAACTGTGAATTAATGTTAATATTGTGGTAAGAAGATAACTTCTCATATCTGGACGCCAGGTAACTTGGAGTGTAGGAATTCAGAAGCTTGAACATATGCGAAAGAGATTGCAATTTGCGTCTGTCACTAAGACGGGGCCAATAGATTATTCGGGATCGTTTAGCTGATTGGTGACAATGATTATTGAGTTAAATAATACCCGGGTAACGCCAGGTAATCAGCTAGTACTAATACAATTATATCTATCTATAGTCCACCGCTGTGGTCTCGAGGTAGCGTGCTGCCTTGCCACGCAGCGGGCCCGGGTTCGATTCCAGGTCGGGCAGGCTCTTGGGTGAGGTTTTTTCGGATTTTTCTCACCTGTAAGGCAAATGTCAGGAAGCTTAGAGCCCAACGGTGCCCGAAAATCATCCGGCAATCATCATCCTTATCATTATCAGCATCATCATTCACCGGTGTGGAAAGCAACGGGAAGCTACCACACATATAATTCCCTAGTAAAACTGCAAAGCATAGCATGAAAATGCTATGATTGCAGTGAAAGACCTGCCCTCGGCCAAAATACTATGGAATGGAATTTATCTATAATGGCGTAGCCCAGTGTTGAGCGATAGCCTCTCCTGTGTTAGGAGTTAATATACCAAATTCATTTAGTTACTTTATTTGTCAATAGATGTCATGAGTGGAATATGGTCAACACACCGACTCAATGAGACATCTAGCAGGCAACTAATGTGTTACTAGGATGTTTGAGATAGGTAAATTTTGTTTAGAGGCCTTTTTATTCAGGCTTAACGATCTTTTACGAGCCTAAAAATCTTCAGACTCGGGACCTTCCCGGAGGACTTGTTCCTTGGATTTTTCCACCCTGACTCGCGACCCTCGGGACCAGAGGAAGGAGTATAACTACTTGTCCACCGCAGCCGACATATACATCTAATAATGATAATAATAAATATTATTATTAATTATTGTTATTACCATCATTATTATCATTATCATAAGTAATGTCACGAGTGATTTCCAAATTATCGATACATTCACGACTCACCAAGTGAGGAGTGAATTTATCTAGAGAATTTGGAAATCAAGAGTGGCATTTGTTAGGACTATTTAACGAATAAAATTAAGCTGTTTACTCACAAATCATTATTCAAATATAGTTATTTTAAAATATTTATATATTTAATGTAAACGGCGATGTTTGAAAACAAATGAGAAACGATTTGTACGCTTAATTTGCTTCATTTGTTAATCACTGCAACCAGATCATATTATTTATTGCCAAAGGAACGCAATATTGTAAGAATGCACTCTAGTGGAGAAAAAATGAAACACATCAAACTGTATATTAATTCATTTCTGTTGTCCTATGATGTAAATGTGACAATTATATTTTTATGGAATGTTATTACCTGGGAAAAAATACATTTAAGAAAGTGCAAACAGTGGTTTCTTTTTTTTTTTTTGGTGGTATAATCAATTGCTACAAATATTTTATATTAACTCCCGCATGGGCTATGTGTTGACATTCCTGAACTATGTATAAAATCTGGTAGCCGTATTTCTTAGAGAGTCAGTCACTGCAAAAATAATGCCATGACCTATTCAGAATGTTAAAAAGGAGGTGGGTTCTTTATTATGATTAACTTTAGTGGGTAAAGTCTAGGCGGAAACACGAACGGTGATTGGGGTGGTAATAAAAAACCATGCCAATGGGATTGCGGCATGACCGCCAGGGGGGGGCAGGAGGAAAGAGGCAGGAGGAGGAGGAGGAGGAGGAGGAGGAGGAGGAGGAGGAGGAAGAGTGAGGAGAGGAGGAGGAGGAGGAGGGAGCAGGAGGAGGAGGAGCAGGAGGAGGAGGAGCAGGAGGAGGGGGAGGAGGAGCAGGAGGAGGGGGAAGGAGGATGAGGAGGGGGAAGGAGGAGAGGAGTAGAGAAGGAGGAGGGAGGATGCAGCATGAGGGCTCAGGAGTATCATCTGATGAGCATGCAGGAGCAGCAGCAGGGGCAGTCAGGCAGGGGTCAGAGTCAGGAGCAGCAGGAGCAGCAGCAGGCAGTAGCAGCAGCATGGGCATGCAGCAGTACACAGCAGCGCAGCGCAGAAGGAGCAGCAGGAGGAGGAGCAGCAGCAGCAGCAGGAGCAGCCAGAAGGAGCGGCAGGATTATTCATCATTATCATCATCATTATCATACTTAATCACCATCATCATCATCATTATCATTATCATTGTCATTATCCTTATCATTATCATTATCATTATCATTATTATTTATTATTATTTATTATTATTATTGTTATTATAGATTTTAGATTAATTTTAGATTTATTTATTTAGCCTGGTGTAGTTATACAGTCTGCCATTTACGCATCACTTTAATTTTATCTACTTTTAATATAATATTGCCAACCATCGAATGGTGCTAAGTGTAAATTTGAGAACCAAGTTTACAGTAAATTAGCGTGGTGCAATTAGGTTGGTAACAAGAAGTGCAAATCATTGCATTTGTTGACCTGATACACATCGCAAAGTAAACACGTAAAGTACATCCACTCATTGTTCCTATTGTTACATACAATAACACCACTTATCCAACATTACAAAACTTAACTCGCTTAGTGTATAACTGACTTATGTTGCGGTGAAGCTCATTCATTTGTAATGTCCATTATTTAAAAGCGATAAAAAATTATCTGACTTTTTTTTTACTTTAATACAATTTGAATTTTGTTTAATTCCTATAAATATTCTACACAAAATAATTATATTATAGAGTATAGTACAGTAACAGAAATTATCTTTATGTATATAATGTATGCATGTGTATACCTCATAACTATGTCCCTCATGGAAGACATAGGTATTCCTCTAGCGGTAGTTTCTTGACCTATCTTAATTTAGTTTTGCTTAATTTCCTACAGATGTTAGTAAATCATTATTTTGTTATATTATTATTATTATTATTATTATCATTATCGTAAGTATTATTGTTATTATCGTATAAAATGTTGTTTGTACACGAAATTTACATTGCCATATTTAATATATCTTGAACTGTTTATAATTAGTATAGTGTATATCTATATTTGTCAAATATTTATTTGTATTTGTGCTGGTTGAGTGTAAGAGAAGGCATTATGGCCTTAACTCTACCAGAATAAATAAAGCATTATTATTATTATTGTTATTATTATTATTATTATTATTATTTATTATTATTATTATTATTATTATTATTATCATTAAGTGACAAGTTATCAGCACATCACCTCAATAAGACATCTAATAGTCAACTGAGCCATCAAGGCCTCCTAAGGTCTGTAGTGGGATCAGTTTACCTCTTTTTTATTACCTTTAAAGCAGATTACGAGTATTTCAGAATAAAGTTATTAGAAATATTTTTGGACCAAAGAGAGATTAACAGGCAGGAGAATGGAGAAGACTTCATAACAGTGAAGTACGTGGTCTTTATAGGAAGCCAGATATAATAAGAATAGTTAAGCTTCGTAGACTTCAATGGGCAGGGCTTGTGGCATGAATGGGGAATGAAAGACTTGAATGGAAGCTTCTTGTAGGAAACCCAGAGGGAAAACGCCCAGTTGACAGACCAAGAATGAGGTGGGAGAATAACATTAATTATGATTTGAGGGAAGTAGGTTATATAGGGATTAATTGGAAAACATTACTTCAGTATAGGGATATATGGAGAGCTTATGTCCGCGCGGCCATGATGATAGTGCCAGTGAGTTAGTTATATTTGACAATATATAGAATAAAATGTTTAACTTGTTTGGAAAGAAATTGTGGGACTTAGACCGTTGTAGCAGTGAAGTGGCGTGAAGATGAGTCGAACAACACCCAGGGCTGTAATTTGCATGTTTAATTGTTGAGCCTTGATTTGAATCCATCACTCTGTTCCCTGGATGGCCCTTACGTGTGGTCACTTGGAACGAGGTCAAGGTTCAATATCACTCTCGTCTTAAAGAAAGTGACAAACCTCTTATTATTACCCCTCCGCTCTATATCACCTCAGCGTTGGTTAGCGTTTAATTTAATGTAGCTTTTAACATATCTGTTCATTAGCGTCGCAATCAAAAAATGTGCGTGAATGGGCCGTTCTTCAACCCTAGCCGAGTTTGTAACCGCGAGCTTCGGAACTAAAATCTGAACGTTACTTACAATGAATTATATTACTAGAGACCTATAGTATTATAGATTTTGTAGAGGTGACTTCATATATGTTGATACCGACGACCCTAGAGTTGTTTACCATGAAGTTAAATGCCTACTTCAGCTTACAATGCCTATAAATGCCTATTTGCCATTTTTCTCGAAATTATATTTCGAAATGGATATACTTCATGACACATATCATTGCCTAGAAATTTTAAAGTGTTATTTTTATAAATTCTTTACAATATTTTAAGATAAGGGTGGCAATAAGCCTATAACTCAGCAGGGAGATGGTTTTTCCCTCAATTCACTCCCGCAGGCAAAATAACAAGTATCGGCTATTGTATTCCCCCCCTTTTTTTTAATCTTTAGAACAGTTGTTTTACAATGCTTAAAGAACAGACAACAGTAAAGGGCACACTGACCAATTTCGTGAAAGAATTTGATGCGGAAATATTCTCAAGAGACGGTTCAATATTATTTTTAAAAGTGCGTACAATTTCAGTGAACTGCGCGAAAAAGTGCCTTGTTTCACAGCACGTAAATACTGCAAAACGTAAGTATGCTCTTTGTGAAGAGGCAAAACAAATTTTCAAAATCATCCCTGATGTCTTCCTATGTTATTGATAGAATAGGTATATATTATTTACATAAGGCTGTAAAAATTGATTTTGTAGTCCTTTTTTTGTAAGAGCCTACTTTGAATTTTTAGTGCCTATATTAATGATTTTAGTGCATTTTTGCCTGCCTATTTTGAATTTTTTAAGTGCCTAACATCCGGACTCTATATATTACCTTCTTCTTCCACAAGTAGTTTCCAATCGCGTTGACCGAGATCTCCCATGTTTTAGTTGTATTTACTCGTATACATGTCAATATTTGCCCTCTAACTTCGAAGGTCGTTCATTTGAGCGAATCGCACGTTATTTAGCTGAAACAAGGGCAAATAATTTAATTTCTCTAAAAAATATTGCCAATCGATTTACCAATATTTTTTTACAGAAATTAAAATTATCTTTATGTAAACAAGTCTGTAGTTCGAAGTATGAATACACTAGAATGGATTTCATCGGGAAGGGTATCGAGAAGTTAATCTCAACACACGCAGTAGCAGTGAGCGAAGACAATGGAAGAAAAATCTACAAAAAAAAAGAAGAAGATTGGAGGAAAAGAATAAGTAACAGGAAAATAATTTTTTATAAATTTATAAAACTTTTTAATAATAATAATAATAATAATAATAATAATAATAATAATAATAATAATAATAATAATAAAGAGTTGTACGCATTGGCCTTGCGATAGGTAGGTATATAGAAAGATGAATGAATGAAGGAGGGAGAGATAGATAAATATTTATAGTATTAATTTATTTACCATCGTAGAGTTAAGATAACGGTGGCCTTCATCTATTACACAATACTGTAAAAACATTTACTCAAAATAAAAAAATATCATCATCATCATCATCTTAGTACATTCACGAATTTAGGCCATTTGTTGACCTGTTTCGGCCTCAAGAGAAACACCATCCAGAAGTCTTTTGAGTGGACGTCCTGGTCTTCTTCTTCCTGCAGGTTGATATCTTAACATTTGTTTGGGTATTCTGTGATCTTCCATTCGATGAACATGTTGCATCCATCTTGACTTATAATCAGAAATTTTGTTTTCTAAAGATTCCATGTGTAATTCTTCTAAGATGTCTTCATTTTTTTTGTGATCTAGTAGTGTGTATCCTGCAGTCCTCCGAAGATATCTCATTTCAGCAGATCTAAGTCTCTGTATATCCTTCTGTTTCAAACGTCCATACTTCGCTACCATACAAAAGAGTTGGAAGAGCCAGTGTTTTATACACTTTCAGTCTTGAATGCTTTGGGACTAACTGTGGCTTGAAGATAGAATTTATTAACCCTAAAATTCTTAAAAATTTAGATATTTTTGCATTTACATCCTTTTCTTCTTCATATGAGATATTGCATCCTAGATATGTAAAATTATTCACCTGCTCCAAAATGTTATTGTCACAGTACAATTTTACTTCTGACAGGATCTACACCTTGAAATGCCATAATTTTTTGTCTTTTCTGTAGATATCTTTAATCCATATTCTTCTGTAATTTTGTTAAGTTCATACAGACCTTTCTGTAGATTATCTTCGGAATTTGCTATTATTATTTGGTCATCTGCAAACAATAGGGTGTTTAATTTTCTATTTTCTGATATTCGTGTTGCAAATTTTATAGTTTTGTTCCAGCAACATATTACTTCATTGATATAAATTGCAAAAAGTGTTGCGGATAGGGGCAGCCTTGTCTCACACCACGATTTATAATTCCTTCTTCAGAAATCTGTTATTTAATTTAATCTTTATGGTGTTGTCTTTGTAAATATTTTGTATGTTCTGCCGAAGTAAATTTGGTATATTCTGTCTTCCAATATATTTAAGAGTTTTGATCTCTTGACTGTGTCGAATGCTTTTTCATAATCTATGAAAGCAAAATGTGTTTCTAACTTGAATTCTCTTCTTTTTTCAAGCAATAGTTTAAAAAATATATATAACTAATTTTATACAACTTATAAATAACATTTTTTGAAGCTAATAGTTTAGAATTAATCATTTATTTCTTATTATTTCTTCTAAATACGTATTTTTATTAAATTTTCAGCTAATTTTATTATTAATAATCAATTGAGTTTGTGTTTACTTGATGAAAATCCATATTCATTAATTAAATTTTATTATTCGTATTATCATTATTATTATTATTATTATTATATTATTTATTATTATTATTATTATTATTATTATTTATAATAATAATAGTATTAGTAATAGTATGGACTGTATAATAATATTAATAATAATAATAATAATAATAATAATAATAATAATAATAATAACGGATAATGAAATTAACGGAAAATTGAATAATAGAAAAAATTATTAATTTTAAAGAAATTTTATTTTTATCTATTCATCGATAGATGGATCTGTTTTATCAAGTTAAATTTAAATAATATTATTGCAGGATAGTTACATAAATAGTAGTAATAATAATAATAATAATAATAATAATAATAATAATAATAATAATAATAATAATAATAATAGTACACACTCGTATAATAAATTGAACGTTAGCATGTCCATGCGTGGGAGATAATTCTCGTACTCAGAGGTTTCCAAAATCTAAATATATTTTTATAAGACATTTTAAAATATAATTTTCTATAGACATATTGTAGATTTACCATAAAATTTAGCAAGTAATATTTCTGAAACAAATATATCAACACATTTTTATGTTATATTCATTAATAACATTTTTAATATTCATTTAAGCCCTAATATATATATATATATATATAGTAATTTTAAAAATTCACATAGTTAAAAAGTATCAATATTACAATTATTAGCCGAAAATTAGATTTTTCAGAATTCATTCGTTTTATAAAGTGGGTTTTCAGTTCCGATAAATTGTACGTGGACAATTGACACAACATGCCAACAGAATAACTGCAGTAGAAATGGATTTTTGTAGATGAGCTGCCAGAAAATGTGGACTGAAATGAATTAGAAATACAGAACTTAGAAAATGGATGAATGCAGAAAGAAGAATAATGGATGAGATTCAACACACAAGGCTAATATGGTACGGACACATAAGAAGAATGCAGGCCGTCTATACATGGAAAATTCAAGGAAGGAGCAGAAAAGGAAGATCATTAAAATTTGGAAGAATAACATTCAAAATTCAATGAGGAAATTTTGTGTAACGGATGAAGACACAGAGAACGATGGTAAACTTTAATTAAAGGAATTTTTTAATATGTATTTCAAACTGATAATCTATAAATTCGTTGTCATTGATGTATTTTTTAAAACGTATAAAAATTATTAAGTTTGGTTGGAGAAAACCCTCAATGACGAGGAAAATTCTCAAAATGAATGAAATATAGATTGCACTCTACACGTATGTTTGTACTTACACAAATTTAAGGACTGTAATTTGTAATACTGCAGTAAACATTATTCTCATACCTGCCTTCAAAATAATGAGTACTACAGCTTACATTTTATATATCTGAGGTGAATAGAGAAGAATACATAACTGTGAACTACACGGTCTTTATAGGAAGCCATATATAATAACAGTTAAGTCTCGTAGACTGCGATGGGCAGGACATGTGGCACGAATGGGGAATCAAAGACGTGCATGGAAGTTTCTTGTAGGAAAACCAGAGGGAAAACGCACAGTTGGTAGACCAACAATGAGATGGGAGAATAACATTAACTTTGATTTGAGGGAAGTATATTATACAGGCAGTGATTGGACAACATTAGCTCAGGATAGGGATGTATCCAGAGCTTATGTCCTCGCGTTCATGAACCTACGGGTTCGATAGTGCCAGTAAGTAAGTAAGTTTCATAGACCCATAATTACACTGAGCAACAAAAAAGAAACTTTTTTGTCTCAAAAAGAAAAATATGTGATTCTGATAGTATTTTTTTCTCCTGAATTCTAATATATCAGTTTTTCTCCATCACGCAAGATTTCCGAGAGACAGGCATTTATAATTTCAAACACTTTAATACTTTCTACATTCCTAACTACACAATATTCGAACATTCGGATTCACCTAGAAAGTAAGAAATGACGATTTTCTACTATATTTCGCCAGTGGGAGCACTCCTCTTGATGGTCCAACAATAATCGGCCAGTATATTAGGATTCCATTTGCCTTGATATATCTTTTCCATAGCTGAAATCTCCTGATGAAATTGTTCCGCGTGCTCATCGCTCATTGCGCCAAGATTTCCTGGGAAGAAATCTAGGTTTATTAAAAAATAATTATTTAAATCCATTATTTCGAATTGAAATAAAAAAAACTGTGGGTGATGGAGAATTTCCGAATATATATTTTAAAATACGATAAAAAAACTGCATTAAGTACAACTATTGGTACTCATGAGACAAAAATCATGTTGATCAGTGTTATTATTTTTGTTCAACGTAGATTTCGTAAAAATTGTCGATGTTGGACGCATGCATATAGGCTTACTATAATAGGCAATCTTGTAATCATAGTTACGTTAAAGAATTTGCACAATGTGGCTGTGTGCGTGCATTATTGCAATTAACATGAATGGGTGCAGTTGATTGGCTTGTCTAGCTGCCACAGTTTGATTAACGTCCTATACAATGTGGCATGATAGTGAGAGTGGGTTGTCGGCCTGAATTCCACGTAAATCACCTGCTTAATTGTCTATCACAGTTTTCCTTACAAATGCTCATCACTTACCAGATATCATTGTTAGCACTTGCAAAAATACTAAACTGCTAACCTGAAATCACTGTGCGTGTAAACTGTTAGCCAATTGACCAATCCCTTATCCGTAAAAATATCACAAATGTCAGGTTTCATAACTCCTTTCAAAAAACGTTAAGCTGAAAATATATAAAACTATTATTCTACCAGTTATATTATATGGGTGCGAAACATGGACCCTTACTTTAAGGGAGGAAAGGAGATTACGAGTATTTGAGAATAAAGTTCTTAGGAAAATTTTTGGACCAAAGAGAGATGAACAGACAGGTGAATGGAGAAGACTACATAACAATGAACTACATGGTCTTTATAGGAAGCCAGATATAATAAGAACAGTTAAGTCTCGTAGACTGCGATGGGCAGGACATGTTGCACGTATGGGAAATGAAAGACGTGCATGGAAGCTTCTTGTAGGAAAGCCAGAGGGAAAACGCCCAGTTGGTAGACCAAGAATGAGGTGGGAGAACAACATTAACTATGATTTGAGGGAAGTAGATTATACAGGGAATGATTGGAAAGCATTGGCTCAGGATAGGGATGTATGGAGAGCTTATGTCCGCGCGGCCATGAACCTACGGGTTCGATAATAGCAGTGAGTAAGTAAGTAAGTCAGGTTTCATAACAAATGTTCAAAGTATAGTAACAGCTTGTTTGTTAACAATTTTTCAAAATACAGGGTGTCCACAGTGAGATTCCCTCATTTGAAACAAACATAGCGCAAAGGAAATATTGTGTATTATAATTACTATACACGAAAATGATAATGTAACTCATAAAGTTTTAATTTTGTGATTGTGACAAACTCTAGTTCAGTGCACTTGGACATGTGCGCCTCGGGTGCGCGAAGAATATCCAACCTATAGTCAATTTCCACGCCATGTGTTGAACAGCAAATAACAAATGTCTTATGTCAGTTATTTGAATGTGGCGGACCGCACTGAAAACGGAATCTTTTATAACTGTTATTATTTTGTATAATTATACACATATTTAAGTGGTTTCATTTCGTTCGTTTTTTTCTGATTTATTAAAAATATTAATTTAATTAAACCAACTGGTGTATCCAAAAGGACACATTATGAATTTAAGGGTTAAGTCCAGTACAAATGGACTTCGTTTCAGCACACCACCAGACAACCTGGGTACGCTCGTTATAACTGTTATTATTTTGTATAATTATACACATATTTAAGTGGTTTCATTTCGTTCGTTTTTTTCTGATTTATTAAAAATATTAAATTAATTAAACCAACTGGTGTATCCAAAAGGACACATTATGAATTTAAGGGTTAAGTCCAGTACAAATGGACTTCGTTTCAGCACACCACCAGACAACCTGGGTACGCTCGTTTAAAATCTCCATTTTACAAACAATCGTTTGTTGCAGCGCCACTATGGGTATTGTGCGCACTACAACATTACCACATAAACTTTTTGAGTTGTTGTTTCTGCTCTTTCAAGATTCATAGTTGTACAACCTGAGTTTATAACATCTCCAATGCGTTGTTTTAACCCTTAAATGGCAAAAGACAAATGTCTTATGTCAGTTATTTGAATGTGGCGGACCGCACTGAAAACGGAATCTTTTATAACTGTTATTATTTTGTATAATTATACACATATTTAAGTGGTTTCATTTCGTTCGTTTTTTTCTGATTTATTAAAAATATTATAAATTAATTAAACCAACTGGTGTATCCAAAAGGACACATTATGAATTTAAGGTTTAAGTCCAGTACAAATGGACTTCGTTTCAGACACCACCAGACGACCTGGGTACGCTCGTTTTAAAATCTCCATTTTACAACAATCGTTTTGTTTGCAGCGCCACTATGGGTATTGTGCGCACTACAACATACCACATAAACTTTTGAGTTGTTGTTTTCTGCTCTTTCAAGATTCATAGTTGTACAACCTGAGTTTATAACATCTCCAATGCGTTGTTTTAACCCTTAAATTGGCAAAAGACAAATGTCTTATTGTCAGTTATTTGAATGTGGCGGACCGCACTGAAAACGGAATCTTTTATAACTGTTATTATTTTGTATAATTATACACATATTTAAGTGGTTTCATTTCGTTCGTTTTTTTCTGATTTATTAAAAATATTAAATTAATTAAACCAACTGGTGTATCCAAAAGGACACATTATGAATTTAAGGGTTAAGTCCAGTACAAATGGACTTCGTTTCAGCACACCACCAGACAACCTGGGTACGCTCGTTTAAAATCTCCATTTTACAAACAATCGTTTGTTGCAGCGCCACTACGGGTATTGTGCGCACTACAACATTACCACATAAACTTTTTGAGTTGTTGTTTCTGCTCTTTCAAGATTCATAGTTGTACAACCTGAAGTAAAAAAAAATACAGACTTTTAAAATGAGGGAATCTCACTGTGGACATACTGTATAAACAGTGTGTTATATTAATTGAATCGATCGGAGTTTTAAGACAGTTTTCTCATTACTCATTATTAGAGCCCGGATTTCATGTACGTATTAGAGATGAAACCTCTCCTTCCAATAACACAAGGTCGACTAATCTACTATACAGTAGAGATGACTCTTATCTCTGAATAGCGTCACATGTAAACTAGAGCAGTATTCAGACTTACAAAGTACACTTCGATGGAATATAAAAGTTGCGCACTGACTGTTCGGAACATTTGTAGCGAAATATAACTGGTTTAAAGTTGTTATTCTAAACTATTGCTGTAACCAGACAGTACAGAAAACTATTCTAACCCCTTTCCTCTGATGTCATGTACAATGGTCGCATAAACCATATGAACAAATTGTTCCATTTCTGCTAATTTCATATTCTATTCCTGTATACATAGGTCTAATTATAAGAAAATCTGAAATGTCGATAAATTATACTCACTATTTAACTCATGTCCCAAATGGGAGTCAATGACCAACCACATTTCAATGATTGTTTATTTACAACCAATCACAGTCGTGTTTCGCCTAGAATTTACCAACTAAAGTGTATCATAATAAAGAAATCACCTCCTTTTTAACATTCTGAATAGGTCATAGCATTATTTTGCAGTGACTAATTCTCCAAAAAATACGGCTACCAAATTGTATATAGTGCATGAATGTCAGCAGATAGCGCATGTGGGAGATAATATAAAACATTAATAGCAATTGATTGTACCACAAAGAAAAAAAATAGACCACTGTTTGCATTGTGTTAAACGAATTATTTTCCAAGGTTCAAACATCGCCGTTTACATTAAATATATAAATATTTTAAAATAACTATAGTTAAATAATGATTTGTGAGTAAACAGCTTAATTTTATTCGTTAAATAATCCTAACAAATGCCACTATTGGTCTCGAGGTAGCGTGCTGCCTTGTCACGCAGCGGGCCCGGATTCGATCCCCGGTCGGGACAGTTTGTCTGGGTGAGGTTTTTATCGGGGTTTTTCCTCACCTGTAAGACAAATGTCGGGAAAACTTTAAGGTCCAAACGGTCCCCGAAATCATATGGCCATCGCAATCATCATCATTCGTATTCATCTGAGATTAAGCTTAGGATTAGGGACTCTCCTGGCACACCACTATCATCATCATCATCCATCATATCATCGGGGCAACGTAATCCCGCCTTCCAGACGTCCCAAACTCAGAAGTGGGTTACAAGTACTCCATGCCAGGAGAGAACACCAGGAATGTCGAAAGACAACCTGGGGCATTTGCAAAAAAATATATATTATTATAAAGTAAGTAAGTAAAGTGATCCCACAACAGGCCCGGAGGCCCTTGGGGTAGTAGGAGGTTAAGGCTCCCACATTTTCTAGACAATCGGCACTTTATGTCAGCCGGGTTGTCAGCCCTGCTTGACGGCCGCCTTTACCCCCAGAACAAGCGTCTTGTACTCATTTCCGTTAGAGGCTGAGTCGACCCCAGGGCCATAGTGCCGCCAGAGGGTTTGGGTCAGTTTAAAAATCCTGACCCCAACGGGACTTGAACCCTCGACCCTCCGGCTTGTAGCTCAGTGCCTTAACCACTACGCTACGGCGTGCCCCCATATATTATTATTGATAATATTATTGTTATAAAATAAGTTAAAACATACCTTCTTAGGTAAGATCCGTAGTCCTCAACAATGAATTTGATTGGTATTGAATATTATTATTGTTATTATTATTATTGTTGTTATTATTATTATTATTATTATTATTATTATTATTATTATTATTATTATTATTATTATTATTATTATTATACGGTATAAAAATTGGAATAGTGGGAAGGATCTGTGTTTTGGATGTCAAGTAGCAGATTATGTGATTCTACGAGTATATCCAAATTGTGATTGTAGGACAGGAGATGAAACCAAAAGTAATACAGATATACGAGAAAAATTAAAGCTTTCAATGGTTACGACATATTAAACTCATTTGGGCAAATTGATATTCAGGTTGAATGAAGACGCCGAGATCTAGAGAGACCAAACTAACCTGAACTGATTTTTATATCTGGGATAAGAGTGATGCAGCTTCTTGCAGCCTTAATCTTCATAGATCGTGATGATGAAGATGAACGAATATGTATATATATATTTTTTTATCGAAACGTTGCCATCTTAAGGATGGGGAGAATAAATGATAATTTTTATACTTGAGTGCACATTTTTACTACACCGTGCGTTGAAAAGTGTGCCATGAAAATAACATTTTGTTATTGCATAAAAAGTGTGAAATAGTTGAATTCAGGATGAGGGAATTGAGGAACTATGGCTAATTCAGAGAAAAAATAATTTAAGATGAATTTCTGCCGTGACAAATGTGTTAACAATGAAGTTGGCACACTTCAGACAAGAGATTACAACTGGTGTGAAATCAAAACATCACCCACTTTTTCATCCCAGGAAATAATATTTCTATTTTTATAACTCCGGATGTTCTCAAAAACACAAAAATAATAATTTTATTTAAATTGAAATATAGAACAGACATAAATCAAAAGAAACGACTTAACAAATATTTATATTTAGCGTTTATTTTATATATTGATACAAATGCGTCCCGCGCCGTAGCCGAGCGGTTAAGGTAGGAAGCCTTGGCGCAGAGCTACGGGACTTGCGCTGGTTCGAGTCTCCATGGGGGAAGAAATTTTCTCATGGTATTTCGGCCAGTATGGGACCGGTGCCCACCCAGCATCGTGAGGCAATTGGGTAGCTACAATAAGTAGCGGCTCCAGGTTGAGGAACCAGCTATAACGGCTGGGGGACTCGACATGCTAACCACATGTCACCCCTACACTGGCTGTTGATCATCTACCTCTGTGATTGACACATGTGGATGTGAAGGGCCAGCAGCCGGCTGGTAAAAGGGCAACCGCTGAAAAGTGGAAAGACCCTCAATCGGATCGGATACAAATGTAGGGGACTTGATATTTTTTTTAAATGCCCCAGGTTTGTCTTTCGACATTCCTGGTTTCTCTCCTGGCATGGCGTACTTGTAACCCACTTCTGAGGTTGGGGCGCCTGGAAGGCCCCGATGATATGATGGGTGATGATGATATCGATGCGCCAGGAGAGTCTCTAATCCTAAGCTTAACCTAAGATGAATATGAATGATGATGATTGCGATGGCCACATGATTTCGGGGACCGTTTGGGCATTAAAGTTTTCCTGACATTCGTCTTACACGTGAGGAAAAACCCCTATAAAAAACTCACCCAGAAAAACTGTCCTGACCGGGGATCGAACCCGGGCCCGCTGCGTGACAAGGCAGCACGCTACCCCGAGACCACAGCGGTGGATGGACTTGATAGATGTTATTGTCTATAATTATGAGTATACAACTAATTGATAACAATAAATTAAAACAATAAAACATCATAGCAAAGCAGGAAGTTTGGCTCTTGCTTCCCAGTATCTATACTTCAGCGTAGCAAAGTGAATTTATTTTATATTGCGTGATACGGAGTTTGATCGACCAGTAAAAGCGAAGTCCCTCTTTGTGCAATTTTCATGAAACGGTGTATACTCCCGGACAGATTTAGAAAATTTGTGAATATATTAGGCCACAACTATTTGCTTTGACCTGTATTAGCGTATTCCAAAGGAATATACTATTGCGATGGTGTCCATTAAATTTTTTCAACAAAAGTTCATCATCGATCCTAATTAGTAAACACCAAAAATGACAATGGCAAATGTGTGTATACCTGTTATCGCTCTATAGAGGCCGCCTTTTTGAGAACGAAACTCAGTATTTAGCAGTAAATTAAGATAAGTAAGATTATCTTCGTTAACCATCAAAATCAAATAATTAGGAGAGTGAGTTTAACTCAAGCGAAATTTTAAAAACAGTTCTACCGGCAGAAATTTTCAATTTTTCGCAACGAAACTGGTTATATGCTATTTAATTAAGAAGAGGAAAGTATTCCTAAAAATCAGCGAATACCAAACATTAAGAAGCGGAAGTTTACCTGAAAGTGGAAATTTATCAATCACTCTAGCGGTTAACATTTTTTGTTTTCACTAAAACAAACTCACATGTGACAATTGAATAGGAAAAGTAATATCGAATTCTTATATCAGCAAAATCGGAACTTTAGGAGTGGGAGTTAACCTGAAAGCTGAAATTTTGGCGGCAACATTTTCGATGCTCTATTTGGTACATTTCTTTTTTCGCAATGATACTTGGTATAAACGATTCAGTTACCTATAAAAAGAAAGTTATATTCAGTAAATTAGAAAATTCTGTTCATAATTTTTATTTGTAGAGAAATCCGCTTAGTTTACGCAATTCCTGTGTGACGGCGTTTTCTTATTTATCGTACTCGTGGGTTTCAGACGTTCGCAAGATCAGCCTCAGTGAAAAGGAGGTATCAGGTAGTTTAAGGAAATCGTCTATATGAGATAGCCGGTTCCAAGATCATTCTGTACTGGTTATAACTAGAGCTAGGAATTTTAGGTGCTGCACTTTAATTTTATTTTGTTACTACAGTGCTCAAATTAGCTTGTCTTGCAAAGAAAACATTAAATAAATGCCCCTAAATGTGTTTTAGTTACACCTTTTTGCACCTTTTTTCAATGCTAGAACTTTTGTGCACATTTTTATCAATGAAAGCACATTTTGCACTTTTTAAAACCCTTTTTGTCACTTAGCAGCATTGCATTTCCAAAATAATGTGTATTTTTTTACATTTATTAAAATACGCTTTCAAGGGTTGGTAATGATGTATGATATCAGTCCACATCACATTACTTCCACTTTAGTTCATACCTTCTTGTGCCACAGTTATGCGAAAGCTATTGTTTAAGCAAGGGAGATTGTTGAGTGCATAAACAAATGTTTCAGTTCAAAATAATATTTGACTTGTGCAGTCTGCTTTTTTCCTGAGTGACCAGTATACAGTATGCCAAAACCGAATGTGAACTCCTACAAACTACATTATTTTATAAAACAGTTTAGTGCAGATGGAATTCAGAGTGACAGATCTGTTATGAGGTGCATTCTTTGTGATATTTCAATAACAATTGATGAAAAACACTAACACAATCGTGTTACACAGCATATAGGTAGTCCAAAACACGAAAAAAAGGAACTACAAGGCAGTAAATGTGTATTGTGACAACAGTTTAACTGGCGAGGCACTGTCTTATTCAAGTTTAATAAATAAAAAATATATTTTTCTTAATGATACAGCAAAGATATTTGTGGCATGTGGTATTCCTCTTTCCAAACTTAACAACCCTATTGTGAAAGCATATTTAGAGAAATATACTGGGAAGTCTGTCCCAGATGAAAATCATACCTTCAACCTCTGCATGAAGACAAATTAAAACAGATCAGTCAAGTAGAAGGTGAAAACCAGTATATTTTACATTAGACGAAACCACTGATAGGCAGTTGAGACATTGACCTTTTTGAGATATGTTCTAAACATTTGAGTTATTGAATAATATCTGCTTTAACAATTTTCTGGACTTGTGATTTCAATAACATAATGTTCTGGAACTTGTCATACTCAGACTTTTTAATATTTCACAATATGACTGAATTTTGTGTCGTGAGTTACTTGATTTAATTGGTTTTGATACTCTTTAATGATAAAATTCACATGGGAAATTTGCACCTTCCATTTATAAAAAATCACCTTTTTTGCACTTTTTTCTGCTAAATTAAAGCACCTTTTTGCACTTTTTCACCAAAATTTTGCACCGAAAATTCCTAGCTCTAGTTATAACATTATTAGGATTGTTAAATAGTAAATAGCATATTACAGTGCGAGATTGGGAAGTGGTTTTTACAGAAGCGAGGGTTTTAATAACCGAGAATCTGTAAAACACTTCACAAACGTGCGTTGTACATTTTTTGTAAGATGGTGTTTTAAAAAAATATAAATAATGGTAAAATAATAAGATCTCTGCTGGAAATATTTGCGTTCATTATGAACAACTAACTAACGTTAACAATCTGGCCAATATTTATACGGTAAATGCTGAAAATAATTTAGTTGAGACTACAGCAGGCCGTGACACCAATCAGTCATAAAATGGCGGCAAGTACGTATATATTGTTTTATATTGTTTCAAATAAAGTTCAGTTCATTTAAAATGCAGTGATTTGTTTCGTATAATGTATATTGGTACTACCTTTTGGATATATTTTTCTATATACATTGCACGTAGCATACATAAAGGACAGTGGTTTTACTTCCCGCACTAGGTAGGTAATTTGTATAATTATTTAGTTATTTATAGGTTGGCAACCCCGAAATTCAGGAAATTGAACTTTCAATCATTATCGCCATTTCAGTAAGGACAACAGAACGCACTATCGTGCAAAAATTAGAATAGAATAGATTTAGAATAGATTTATTTAGCCTGGTGGAGTTAAGGCCATGTGGCCTTCTCTTCCACTCACCAGAACAAGCATATGTTACATATGAATACAAAAAAATACAATAATAATCATATTAAACAGGACAAACATATGTTACACATGAATACTAAAAAATTACAATAATAGTCATATTAAACAGGACAAACATAAGTTACATATGAATACAAAAAAAGTTACAATAATAGTCATTGAACAATTAATTATCTGTCATATAAATATCCATTTGAGTTTTGAAGGTACCAACTTTGCATATAAATATGACATCATCATACAAAACACTATAAAACAACTAATGTAAATATTTAAAAAAACTAGATTTCTCACTTCCATCATCTGTTAAATTTTAGCGAACGAAGAAGGGTAAATATCTAGATTAAGTGGGTCTCAGCAGATCGACCAAAATGGTTGGATGTAGTGACATTGCATATAGTGACGTGAATGACCTACGTCACACTGTCATGGCGGCCGAGGTTAACATATCTTAAAATCGCCAGAGTATGAATCTGCGGCGAATATAAAGTATAATTTATTCCAAATAGATTACATTGTACGGTGTATCTGATGTAATGCTGCGTTGGTTTCTTAAAACCTTTCTGTTAGCCTCTGACTTTAACATTATACATGAATCGTAAATTAACATCTTCTTTCATACAATTCCAGCAGCTCGAGTCATTACAGTCGAATATATTAAAGGACTCTGCATTGTACATTATGATTCAAACCGGCAAACTAATTATAGTCTGTTGTGATTATTTAGGATATCTTCCATATATACTATGAAATGACGTAATGTCTCTGAGGTCGGTGTAAAGAATGTACAGGGCAATGAGCTAACAGTAAGACTGTCTTATCGTGGAAAAATATACTACTCTTTCCCTTATTCTGTTGAATATCTTTATCATAAATAATGACAGAGTGATTTCCAATGTATCTGAAGGATTTGGAAATCAAGAGTGAGATTAATTTAACGAATAAAATTACTCACAAGTTATTATTTAAAATAGTTATTTTAAAATATTTATATCTTCTTCTTCTTCCTTCCAAGTATTAGGCCAAGGCCTGTTACGATCCTATAGAAAATTCCTGGGAAATTCTCGTATAAGACTTGAAAGCATAATAATAGTCCCTTCGATTGGTTGCTGGCCAAAGGAAGGCAAGACCAGTGATGGGCATGCCATCTTATAGCCTCTGGTCAGGCTTTTCTGGAGAAGAAAAGAAAATAAAGGAAACATGAAATGGAAGAAAGCAAAGACACCCTAGCCCTCGGATGCCCTAATAGCGTCGGGGTCGAAATAACAAGAGTTAACCAAGAGAGGTTAGATAGTAAAGTTAAAAGAGTGCAAAACACAAGTAAGTGGAAAAATGTTTTGCTCGGCTTGGGCACCTTGTGGTCGCCATCCACATATCCCCTAGATGAGGACCCCTGAGAGGAATATTAAATATAAATGGCGATGTTTGAAAACAAATGAGCAATGTTTGGTTATGTTTCATTTGTTCATCGCTGCAACTTATTCTTACTATTTATTGCCAAATAGGATCGCAGTATTGTAAGAATGCACCCTAGTGGAGAAAAAATGAAACACATCAAACTGTATATTATAACCAACATTAACTATGATTTGAGGGAAGTAGATTATACAGGGGATGATTGGAAAGCATTAGCTCAGGATAGGGATGTATGGAGAGCTTATTTCCGCGCGGCCATGAACCTACGGGTTCGATAGTGCCAGTGAGTAAGTAAGTATTATAGGTTATTAATTCATTTTTCTCGGGAAAAACTCAGTAAAATTAGTATTTAAAAACACAATTACTGAACACACAATTATCAAATGTGTAGGTCGAAGGAATCTGTTCATTATTTGCTATATTCAACGTATTTGTTAGAGAGTCAGTCACTGCAAAATAGTGCTCTGACCTGTTCACAGTATTAAAAAGAAGGAGCTTTCTTTATGATGATCTTGATGAAGATTTTCGGGCTGTAGGCCGTGGTCGTGAGGCTTGTAGTTCCCCGACGTTTCGCCAGAGACTGCGTCTTGAGACAACCCTTGAGGATGCCAGACGTAGTCTCTGGCGTAACGTCGGGGAACTACAAGCCTCACGACAACCCTTGAGGATGCCAGACGCAGTCTCTGGTGAAACGTCGGGGAACTACAAGCCTCACGACCACGGCCTACATCCCGAAAATCTTCATCAAGATCATCATAGCAACTCCGGCCGTGAAAGTCTACGTGAATACATGAGCTTTCTTTATTTTGGCAAACAGAATTCGATAAATAGCGAGGTGAAACACGACTGTGATTGGTTGTAAAACAAAAATTCATTGAATCGTGATTAGTCATTGACTCCCTTTTGGAGCATAAGTTAAATACTCTGAGTAAATAGTTACACTGTATCCCAGTGCTCACTAGATGTGAAAAAGCGGCCCCTGCTCCTACCCGCTTACAGATGCACTCCCAATGAAACAACACAACTGACAAGTGAGTGGTCTATCCGACATTGGGTTGAATAAGAAAGGCTGGGGCGTCTTTTCACAATTAATGAGCTCTTGTTAACAGTCCTTCTGTGTCCAATTAATGACACTGTGTTTTAGGGATAAGCATATCCCGGTTTTGGATACCTTATTCGCAGGGTACATAAAATGAATATTACGGGCTAGATTTCCTTCGTTCGGTAATGTTTGTTATATAACAACGAACATTAACAACCCAGGTCATTACTTGTAATTAAAATTTGGATTTGAAAGGGTCGACAAAACGTCAGGTTAGAACCATCTGAATTTTTTATTTATTTCTTTTCAAGAGTGAAATCTGAAATTTAGAATTAGCTTAGAAAAAGGTGTATATAGTAATGAAATAATGATTGACCTGCACAATACTCACATATTATAAACATTATTAATAAATCTTCCCAGAAAGCGGTGGTACGACGACATAAGATGAATGAACAAGAAATGAAGAAATGACAGGTTTAAACCTATAATAAAAGAATGAAGAAGAAGAAGATTAATATAAGGTGAATGTTAGCAGAAATAAATCTTAAGAACCATTTTATTTAAAGAAGAAGAAAAATACAAACAGTTACAAAGGAACTCAAACATTGCATTCCGAAATCTACCCCGAAATTTCTCCCAGAGAAGAGTTTTGAAGTATCAAAGCCGTATAAAAAAAACTGCCTTTTTAACTGCTGGGGACTAAAATCTAGTGCCAAATCTCTCATTTAAACTATAGAGAGGTAATACAAAATCCTGATTTGGTTGAACCTCACTACCTGTTGTCCACGCCGCGTCCCGCCATACTACACTCCACTTTTATTCATGCAGGGACGTCCATCTGCTCCGTACAGTGGGTTATCATTGCTGAATTCTGGCTTCGATTTCTGTACATTGCAGTTAAAAACGCAGATTTTTTGGACACGGCCTTGGTACATCACAATGTTTCTCTGGGTGAAATTTGAAGGTAGGTTTTGGCAAATAAATCTTAAGATTCATCTTATTTAAAGAACAAGAAAAGTAAAAACACTTACAAGGAAACTGTGAACCATTGCATGCCGAAATCTACCCTGAAATTTCTCCAAGAGGAGAGTTATGATGTACGAGTACCAAAGCCGTATAAAAAAAATGAGTTTTTAACTGCTAGGGACTAAATCCTGCGCCAAATCTCTCATTTAAACTATAGAAAAGTAATAGAAAATCCTGATTTGGTTGACCCTCACTATCTGTTGTCCGCGCCGCGTCCCGCCACACCTGCACTCTACTCTTATTCATGCAGGGACGTCCATCTGGTCCGTACAGTGGGTTACCATTGCTGCATTCTGGCTTCAATTTCTATGCCTTGCAGTTAAAAACGGCAGATTTTTTTTGGACACGGCCTTGGTACATTACAATGCTTCTCTTGGAGAAATTTCAAGTTAGGTTTTGACTTGCAGTGGTTGTCAGTTCCGTTGTTAGATAGAATCGTAACTTTACGAAATGTAGATCAGCTGTCTTTGAGTTTGGTTTAGTATATTAAATCTATGCCACTGGTTCAGGGCTTTGCTTCCCTTCTTAGGAATTTTACGACCTTAAAAAACATAACTCTGGGCAGGTTTGATTCTGCCAAAGTCGGAAAAGAGGTTAAGCATAGATTTCCTTCAGACGAACCGTCATCAGTCATCAAGTTGTTATAATATTCATCCATAATAATTCTGCACGAGGCAGGTCTTTCAGTGCAGTCATTGCATTTTTATGATTTGCTTTGCAGTTTTACTAGTGAATTATAGGTGTGGTAACTTCCCGCGCTGTGGCCGAGTGGTTAAAGTAAAAAGCCTTGGCGAAGAGCTACGTGATTTGCGCTGGTTTGAGTCTCCATGGCGGAAGAAATTTTCTCTTGATATTTCGGTCAGTATGGGACCGGTGCCCACCCAGCATTTGGTTAGCTACAATAAGTAGCGGCTCCAGGTTCAGAAAATCAGCTATAACTGCTGAGGGACTCGACATGCTGACCACATGTCACCCCTACACTGACTGGATGATCATCTACTTCTGTGATTGAAACGTGTGGATGTGAGACCAGCAGCCGGCTGGTAGGCTAAGGGCCTTGTAGGCCTGTCGCGTCAGGAGAATTTTTTTAGTGTCCCGTTACTATCCATATCGGTGAAGGATGATAATGATGATGATAATGATTGATTTTCGGGAACTGTTGGCCCTAAGCTTCCTGACATTTCTCTCACAGGTGAGGAAAAAACCCGATAAAACCTCACCCAGGAGCCTGTCCCGACCGGGAATCGAACCCGGGCCCGCTGCGTGACAAGGCAGCGCGCTACCTCGAGACCACAGAGGTGGACTGTTATAATATAGGCTATTATAATTTACATTAAGTCCACCGCTGTAGTCTCGAGGTAGCGTGCTGCCTTGTCACGCAACGGGTCCGGGTTCTATCCCCGGTTGGGATAGCTTTCTGGTTGAGTTTTTATCGGGGTTTTTCCTCGCCTCTAAGACAAATTTCATGAACCTTTAAAGCCCAAATGGTCCCCCGAACGTTATATGGCCATCGCAATCATCATCATTCATATTTAGCTTTGATTAAGCTTAGGATTAATGACTCTCCTGGCGCACCACTATCATCATCATCCAACATATCATTGGGAGAACGTAACCTCGCCTTCCAAGCGCCCCAACCTCATAGGTGGGTTACAATTACGCCAATGCCGGGAGAGAACACCAGAAATGTCCAAAAAAGGACAACCTGGGGCATTAAAAAAAATAATTTACATGATGTTGAGACATCTGATTTTTTAGACAAATTAAAGAACCCCAAACATACAAAACATTCATTCGAAAGAATTAGCAAGTAAATGAGCTCATCCAATGATGCTGCAATTAGATCATCATCATCATCGTCATCAATCTTCACGGATTAGGTCTTTGCCAGTTCCGGTCTCACATCTGTTCAGCCCAGCAGTTTCTTGGATTTTCTACCGATCGTGTGAGACTTTTGAAAAATATTGTTTTACGTGGTGGGTTTCCAACCCGACGCACAACCCCCAACCTGGAGGACCGGAGGTTTTCTGTTCGGGTCCCTTTCCCTTAGAAAATTGCCTTCTCCTCGGCTGACGACAGGCCATGCAATTAGATATTAATAGAAATAAACATTTTGTCAGGCGTAGAAGTACATTATATAATGGAAATTGACATTTAATGTCAAGTGAGAGAAATGTGGAAGAAGTGACTGAATTAAAATTCCTTGTAAGAATAATTACAAACAGGAATGAGGTACAGAAAGAAATTAACATTGGATCTACATAGGAAACACATGCTATTATTCAAAACTGACTCTTGTTCTACCAACTTCTCCCAAAAACGTTAAACTAAAAATATATAAAATTATTATTCTTCCAGTTATATGGATTCCAAGCGAGGTCTTTATGTCGGTGATTAAAGGTAAATGTAAAACTTGCCCATCTAGTTTGGAAGTTGGCGCATATAAATTTGAACTGGCTCATAGCTTTATTTATCTAGGATCTGAAGTAAATTGTAGAAATGACAATTTGGCTGAAATTCATCCACGGATCATGGCTGCAAACAAATGCTTTTTTGGACTCACGAAAATGTTTAGATCTCAATTTATATCTAGAAAGCAAAAATGCTCACGTATAAAATTCTCCTTAGACCAGTGTTAACATATGCATCAGAAACTTGGACCATGTTGAAATCTGATGAGGAATTATTAGGGCATTTTGAAAGGAAGACACTGAGATCCATTTTTGGTGCCTTGAAAGAAAATAATGCATGGAGAAAGAGATACAATAATGAATTGTATAAACTGTACAATGAGCCGGATATTCTGAATTTTGTTAAAATTAATAGATTGACATGGACTGGACACATTATTCGTATGGACAGCAAAAGGACTACAAAATTAATTTACAATGAGCAACCTCTATTGGCCAGAAAAATTGGAAGACCTAAATTAAGATGGGAAGTCAGTATAATACAAGACATTAAGATTTATAAAAAAAAAATAAAAAAATGGAAGAATGAAGCTCAGAACAGGGAAGTTTGGCACTAACTTCTGAAGGCTGCCAAGGCCCACATGGGACTGTCGAGCCATTGATGATGATGATGATGAAGCGTGGTCTTCTACTTTAAGGGAGGAGAAAAGATTGCTAGTATCTGAGAATATATTTCTTGGGGCCACTTTTGGAGCAAAGAAATACAAACAGGCGATTGGAGAGGACTACTCAACAATGAGCTGCATGATCTTTATGGAAAACCGGATGTAATAAGAACAGTTAAGTTTCCTAGACTTAATTGGTCAGGACATGCGGTATGATGGAGAAGAAGCAAGATTATTTAAACATATGAAAATTATATAGATTTGAATACTTACTTCCTTACTTACTCACTGGCACTATCGAACCCATAGCTTCATGGCCGCGCGGACATAATATCTCCATACATCCCTATCCTGAGCTAATATTTTCCAATCATTCTCTGTATAATCTACTTCCCTCGAATCATAGTTAATGTTATTCTCCCACCTCATTCTTGGTCTACCAACTGGACGTTTTCCCTCTGGTTTTCCTACAAGAAGCTTCCATGCAAGTCTTTCATTCCCCATACGTGCAACATGTCCTGTCCATCGCAGTCTACGAGACTTAACTGTTCTTACTATATCTGGCTTCTTATAAAGACCAAGTAGTTCATTGTTATATAGTCTTCTCCATTCACCTGTCTCTTCATCTCTCTTAGGTCCAAAAATTTTCCTAAGTACTTTATTCTCAAATACTTGTAATCTCCTTTCCTCCCTTAAAGTAAGAGTCCATGTTTCGCACCCATATAATATAACTGGTAGAATAATAGTTATATATATTTTCAGTTTAACGTTTTTTCTTTTTTTAAGTTGGGACATCAAGAGTCTCTGCAATGCATAATAACAATAGATTTGAATACAAGAAATGTAATTAATGACAAAATAAAATATAGCTCAGTTTTTATAATTTTGTAAGACTTAATACCCAATACTTTTACACCCAAACAATAATATTCACATAAAGTGTATTTAAGTTTTTAAGAAATTATTTTAAACACATCAAGGCATACTGTGAGTGATTTTTCCATGTTCGTTGCCATGACGACTGGCGACAAAGTACGATCATGAGGACAGTAATTGTGTGAGTGAAGACATATTTATTTATAGCAATGATTGCAGAACAAGACCAAAGTGAACAACCTTGGCAATGTTAGGGGAAGGTTGGAAATCACATGTCTGCACGGAAACAAAGGAAACGGAAGTAGTTTGCAACTTGTCTTGAAATGACAAATGATGGAAAATAAGTCATTACCATTAGAGAATGATGTAAACGCACCTCTGTTCACCAATTATTACGAATTAAATTTTCTGCTTGTAATTTTTGTCACGTACAAGTTGGTTGACACTTTCCAGAGTGTGTAATTACTTCAAGAGCGATTAAAATTAGAGAACAAGGTAAACATTATAAACAATGAACAATCATGTAACTTATTATTACTATTATTATATTATTATTATTATTATTATTATTATTATTATTATTATTATTATTATTATAAATGTTATTTATTTATGTACAGATTTTAATGTTTACACATCTTTCTGTGCCTAAAGTTTTATTTTCCTTGTCCCCTCGTCTCTAACCATCCACTCCATGTCCTCCAGTCTTCTTGTCCTCATTCCAGTTCTTATTTCTTTCATCCACGAATTTCGAGGACTTCCTTTCCTTCTTCCAGGTGGACACCATTCCAATGTTTGTCGGGTATTCTTTCTTCTTGAAATTCGTCGTACATGCCCATACCAATTTAATTGCTTACGTCTTATATATATTCTGCTATTGAATATCTAATATTCATTTTTTTTTTCTCGTATGACAGTATTCCTTATTTCTTTCTAATTTTGAACATCTTGCTGCTCTCATCAAGAAATTCATTTCCATCGACATAAGTTTTAGTTCTAAGTTTTTGTTGAATTTCCAAACTTGAACTTCATATGTGACAGCACTTCTCACTATTGAATTATATATTTGTAACTTATTTTTTCTAGTTTCATAATAAAAATAATAATAATAATAATAATATAATAATAATAATAATAATAATAATAATAATACTTACTTACTCACTGGCACTATCGAACCCATAGGTTCATGCCCGCACGGACATAAGCTCTCCATACATCCCTATCCTGAGCTAATGTTTTCCAATCATTCCCTGTATAATCTACTTCCCTCAAATCATAGTTAATGTTATTCTCCCACCTCATTCTTGGTCTACCAACTGGGCGTTTTCCCTCTGGCTTTCCTACAAGAAGCTTCCATGCAAGTCTTTCATTCCCCATATGTGCAATATGTCCTGCCCATCGCAGTCTACGAGACTTAACTGTTCTCATTATATCTGGCTTCCTATAAAGACCATGTAGTTCATTGTTATGTAGTCTTCTCCATTCACCTGTCTGTTCATCTCTCTTTGGTCCAAAAATTTTCCTAAGCACTTTATTCTCAAATAATAATAATAATAATAATAATAATAATAATAATAATAATCATAATAATCATCATAATCATAATCATAATAATAGGATAATCGTAATCATAATCATCACAATCATAATCATAATAGGATAATCATAATCATCATAATCATAATCATAATAATAATAGGATAATCATAATCATAATAATAATAGGATAATAATAATAATAATAATAATAATAATAATAATACGTGAATACAATAATAATAGGATTTGCTTCATGGTCTTATGGTAACAGGTTCTGACAACATGACTGCATTAGGTTCTGAGTTCGATTTCCGGTGAGGCCACAGGAATTTTTCTTTAAAGGGAATTATTCCAATGTCACCCGCATCTGGAATTTAGGTTCATTTTAGGATTAAAGGCTCTCCTATTGTTTCCTTATCATTTATCACATTCATATCATCGAAGTAACTTAACTCCGCCTTCCAGGCGCCTCAACCTCAAAGCGGAATACAATTTCGCCAATGTCACGACATAATGCCAGAAATGTCTTAAAACAACCAATGGCTTTGTATTAATAAAACAACCAATGGCTTTGTATTAATAAAACACCAATGGCTTTGTATTAATAAAACAACCAATGGCTTTGTATTAATAAAACAACCAATGGCTTTGGAAAAAATGTATTAATAAAACAGCTGTTCTTGAAGAAAACTAATAAAAGTGACTATTTAACTCATGCCCCAAATGGGAGTCAATGACCAATCACGTTTCAATGATTTCTGTTTTACAACCAATCACAGTCGTGTTTCACCAAGTATTTATCAATATTAAATTTACCATATTAAAGAAAGCTCCTCCTTTTTAATATTCTGAACAGGTCTGACCATTATTTTGCAGTGACTGAGCTCTATAAGAAATACGGCTACCAGATTGTATATATATATAGTGCATAGATGTCAACACACAGCGCTTGCAGGAGTTAAACATTTGTATCAATTTATTATACCACCAAAAAAAAAAAAAAAAAAAAGAAAGAAACCACTGTTTGCACTTTTCTTAAATGTATTTTTTCCCAGGTAACAATCCAGAAAAATATAATTGTCATATTTACATCATACGACATCAGAAATGAATTAATATACAGTTTGATGTGTTTCATTTTTTCTCCACTAGAGAGCATTCTTACAATATTGCGTTCCTTTGGCAATAAATAGTATGATCTGGTTGCAGTGATAAACAAAAGAAGCAGATGAAGCGTACCTATCGTTTCTCATTTGTTTTCAAACATCGCCGTTTACATTAAATATATAAATATTTTAAAATAACTATAGTTAAATAATGATTTGTGAGTAAATAGCTTAATTTTATTCGTTAAATAGTCCTAACAAATGCCACTCTTGATTTCCAAATTCTCTAGATAATTTGGAAATCACTCGTGGCATTACTTATGATAATCATATATATAAATGCCATCGAAAATTGATTGAAATGTAACCGAAGATGATGTGGAAATAATAAAAATAAAGGAAATTGTGGTCACATTAACCAGTTTTATGCCATGTTTATGGTCAAATATGTATGTAGTAGAATAATGACCACTCCAGAACCGCTATAATATTTTGTTGCAAGTCCACATCCTCCTTGGATACGACACAGCACTGAAGCATGGTTCCTGCCGAATGGTCATTGCTTCTTGGTTTGTTCTAGTACTCGCACGCATGCGTACACATGGTAATAACTGTTGGTTTCTTGTAAGGTTTATACAGGCTCAAAACATATAATGAAAATTCATTTCCTCAAACCATTTTATTTTTTCTAAGCACAGTTCATATAACTCGAAATATCTTATTCATTTATTTCATACTTTTTTTTTTTGTTCTCTTCCTCGTTCTCCTCTTATTCCTTCTTATTCTTAGGTAATGCAACGTAAAAAAAAAAAATTGAAGTACTTTCCAAAAAAAAAAAAGAAGTCTCAAAAGCATTTCTTTCGTTAATACTAGGCTATGATTAAAAAATAAAAAGTTTACTTGAAACAGAAATTATTTTAATTTACTTTTAACGCTTTATTAGAACGTAGCCAGTACAAATGTAATATTCTACTACTATAGCTTGTCCGTAAAATCTGTAGAGAAATTGTTTGAAATAAGCCATCTACGTAGGCGGCGGGCAAAAATGCACGGCCAATGAGGTCGTGGAAAGAAATGCAGGAGGGAGAACAGATAACGTGATATTACTCATTTCGCTCTTGAACTTCAAGGGACAAAGATGTCTAATCGGAAAGCTGGCGAATTTCTCTACACATTCCACGTACAGACTATAGTAGTACTACTACCAGTACTAATACTTCTGCCACTGCTGTTGATATTACTAGTGAACTGAACTTTATTTGAAACAATATAAAACAATAAGTACGTACTTGCCGTCATTTTATCACTGATTGTGTCAAGGCCTCCTGTAGTTTCTACTAATAAATATTGCCCACACTGTTAACGTTAGTCAATTGTTTATAATGAACGCAAATATTTCCAACAAAGATGTTATTATTTTACTTACTTACTTACTTACTCACTGGCAGTATCGAACCCGTAGGTTTATGGCCGCGCGGACATAAGCTCTCCATACATCCCTATCCTGAGCTAACGCTTTCCAATCATTCCCTGTATAATCTACTTCCCTCAAATCATAGTTAATGTTGTTCTGCCACCTCATTCTTGGTCTACCAACTGGGCGTTTTCCTTCTGGCTTTCCTACAAGAAGTTTCCATGCACGTCTTTCATTCCCCATACGTGCAACATGTCCTGCCCATCGCAGTCTACGAGACTTAACTCTTCTTATTATATCTGGCTTCCTATAAAGACCATGTAGTTCATTGTTATGTAGTCTTCTCCATTCACCTGTCTGTTCATTTCTTATTGGTCCAAAAATTTTCCTAAGTACTTTATTCTCAAATACTTGTAATCTCCTTTCCTCCCTTAAAGTAAGAGTCCATGTTTCGCACCCATATAATATAACTGGTAGAATAATTTATTATTTTACCATTATTTATTATTTTGAAAACACCATCGCGCAAAAAAATAATGTGCAACGCACGTTTGTGAAGTGTTTTACAGAATCTCGGAAATTAAAAACTTCGCTATCGCTCGGTTTTTTAAACATTTTCCTCGATTCTGTAAAAACCACTTCCCAACCTCGCATCCTAATATTCTATTAATCTAATCAAATCTAATGGAGAAGTGGCGAGATTAAGTTTTTGGCTTGGGAAATCGGGAGAATCTTCTACAAAAGCTTGCCCTAGCTCCGATTCGTACGCATCAACTCTACATGGAGTGACCGAGACACCATCTTGGGTCCTTGAGGTGGAGAACGAGTGATTAACCATTTACGTCACGCAACCGCCTGCGAACATAATTCAGACGACTATTATTATTCGGGGAACGTTTGAGCATTAAAGTTTCCTAACATTCTTTATTTTTTTTACCTGATGGAATTAAGACCGTAAGGTCTTCACTTAAATTATACATACAATAAGAATTATGATTGATACATAATAGATGTAGACTACACAATATCAATTTGACAAGTGTAAGAAAGAAAAATAGTAATAATAATAATAATAACAGTAATAATAATAATAATAATACTGGCTGAATTCAAATACCTAGGAACAATAATCACAAATATAAATGAGAAGCACAAAAAAATTAAACATAGGCTCAATTCTGGAAATGCGTGCTATTATGCATTACAGAGACTATTGACTTCCCAACTCCTTTCAAAAAACGTAAAAATGAAAATATATAAAAGTATTATTCTACCAGTTATATTATAAGGATGCCAAACATGCACTCTTACTTTAAGGTAGGAAAGGAGATTACAAGTATTTGAGAATAAAGTTCTTAGGAACATTTTTAGACCAAAGAGAGATCAACAAACAGGTGAATGGAAAAGACTACATAACAATGAATTACATGGTCTTTATAGGAAGCCAGATATAATAAGAACAATTAAGTCTCGTAGACTGCGATGGACAGGACATGTGGCACGAATGGGGAATGAAAGACGTGCATGGAAGCTTCTTGTAGGCAGACCAGAGGGAAAACTCCCAGTTCGTAGACCAAGAATGAGGTGGGATGATAACATTAACTATGATTTGAAGGAAAGAGATTATACAGGGAATGACTGAAAACCATTAGCTCAGGATAGGGATGTATGGATAGCTTATGTCCGCGCGGCCATGAACCTACGTGTTCGATCGTACCAGTGAGTTAGTTAGTTATTTAATAATAATAATAATAATAATAATAATAATAATAATAATAATAACAAAAATAATACCTATAATTAGATTAAATAAATGGCTTGGTAAAGAAAGTTTAAAATATAAAGAAACAATAAAAGTATACATGGAACAAGGTTATATATTATAGGCCTATTGTCTACGGAAATATGAAGTGCCCCCCCGCTCCTTCTTTTTAAACTTTTTTCGAGTCGGGGTCACCAGATGATATATGAGGGGAAAGGGAAATTCCAGAGTCGTGTTGGCTCTTAAAACAAGGAAGGATGGAGGACATATAACGGAATAATGAGATGTTCGATGTACGTAGCAGGAATAGCTGCTACATGCTTGAGGGAATATTCTGAAAGAAATCTACTAGGAAAATTGACCGACCTGGTGTGGAACCCAGGCACTGTGCGTCTGTTGACACATCACTAGACCATAATGATGGACGTTTTCATATATTTTTCTCCAGAATAAAATTATCTCTGAATTTAATTTATAAAATATAAAAATACTGGAGAACCCTCTAGCTGTGAATGTAGGAAATACGAACAAAACACATTTGATACGAAACGCTGTTTTTAAAATTGCATGAAAATTTCATTTCTATTTCATTCCAATTTTTTATAAAAGAGTTTATTTTTCTTGGTTTTGTTTATAATATTCATCACCTCAGGCAAGTTAACTTTATCATTTGTTTTATTACATTTACTTATTTTCTGAATAATAATATTTTACAAAAACCATGTAATCAGAGAACAAGTTTCTATCGATGAAAATACATACAACTTTTCTTTTTACTATTTAGTAATTTAAATTATAAAAATAAAATAAAGTGAAAGGTCATCGACCCGGACGAATTAGGGCTCAAAGATATCTGGATTAGCAAGTGCACGGTTTAACAAGAAAAAATAACAATAACCTAATTTCATGACAACAGTTTACATTGTTGTTATACCCAAGAACCCGGATTTTGGTAACCTAAAAATGTTTCAAAACGACCTAAATGACGCAAAAAAGCCAAATGTTGAATCAAATATTTACGAAAATCGTACAAAATAAAAGGTCTTCTTCCTTGTCCAAGATTCATTTTATCGCATGTGCTATACTCTTAACTGATAACCGTTCCTTTTTTTACTTTAATTTTGTTATTTTTATTACATTTTGTATATTTTATCCGTTTTAAATGCCATATTTATGTTCAACCTTTTTAAGTGTTTGGATATTTTATCGGAAAGTCGCTCTATATTTGATGTTATAAAATATTTATTATTAGGTATTATTACGTAGAGGGAAAAATAATAGCTTTTTTTATAAAGTAACCTTGACACTGGATCCCATCAGCATATTGTCCTTTATATTCCTCCTCATCATACTGTGTATTATTCATTATCTTTTACAGTTTCACTTGCCAGAACATGGAATTCTCTTCCGCTCTATGTCAGAGACTGTCAAACTATAACATCGTTAAAAACAAACTAAAGAATTATTTAATTACAAAGTAACTTATACACCTCGCTGCTAGTATTCTATTAACAAATAATAAATTAAATTATTAACGAAAATAAGATTAACACATATTTTCATTTGTTTAAATATTGTATAACCGTAAAATTAGTTTTCTATATCTCATTATTTTTCTTTGGTTTTTTATATACATTAGACAGGGAGTCTAGCAACAATTCAATTAATGTATTCACGTAGACTTTCACGGCCGGAGTTGTTATGATGATCTTGATGAAGATTTTCGGGCTGTAGGCCGTGGTCGTGAGGCTTGTAGTTCCCCGACGTTTCGCCAAAGACTGCGTCTTGAGACAACCCTTGAGGATGCCAGGCGCAGTCTTTGGCGAAACGTCGGGGAACTACAAGCCTCACGACCACGGCCTACAGCCCGAAAATCTTCATCAAGATCATCATAATTCAATTTATCTTGCTTGAATACATTTTATTATTAGTTTTAGTCTTAATTTTAACTATCATATACTGGTTGTATAGTAGATCGTAATACACTGTCCCATTCAAACCTCCTACATTTTAATTAATCATAACTCTCAAAGTATGCGGAATTATGAAATGAGGTTGGTATTAAAAGAAAGAGAAACTCAAAGAATTTTTGTTTTTATTGTTGCAGTTAATTAATCTGTCGCATGAGGATGATAATGACATAAAACAAAATAGCGACTCCACAGCAACGGGCACTTACTGCTTTCTGGTAGCAAAAGACCGTGTGTTTGCGACTCCAGTACAAGATCTTCATGATTTACGAACCCGTATCCTTGACACAATTAACAATAGTACCAATGGACATGTTGGACAGAACGTGACATGAAATCGAATACACACTTGATATTGTTCATGCTACTAATGGTGCACATGTAGAGATGTTTTAGTGTGTGGCAATAAAAATTCTTTGAGTTTTTGTTTCGTTTAGTACCGGTCCCATTTCATAATTATGCATACTTTGTTAGTTATGATTAATTACAATGTGGGAGGTTTGAATGGGACATCCTGTATAATAGTTATCTTATTGATAAAATTATCATTTAGTATTAAACATTAGAGTTAAATATGATTGTTATATTATGATGTAATATATGTTTGTCCTGGTGAGTAGAAGAGGCCACATGGCCTTAACTCTACCAGGTTAATTAAATAAATAACACTAGTTGATTTTTGTCTCATGAGTACCAATAGTTGCACTTAATGCAGTTTTTATCATGTTTTCAAATATGTATTCTGAATTTCTCCATCACCCACCGTTTTTTTATTTCAATTTCAATTAATGGATTTAAATAATTATTTTTAATAAACTTTTTTTGTCCATTTATTATCTTGGCGGAGTGAGCGACAAGCACGGGTAACACTTCCATCAGGGGATTTCAGCTATGGAAAAGAGATATCAAGGCAAATGGAATCCTAATATGCTGGCCGATTATTGTTGGAACATGAAGACGGATACTCCACAGGTGAAATATAGCAGAAAATTGCCATTTCTTTCTTTCTAGATGAGTCCGAATGTTCAAATATTGTGTAGTTACGACGGTAGAAAATATTAAAGTGTTTGAAATTATAAACGACTGTCTCTCGGAAACCTTGCGTGATGGAGAAAACCCGATGTCATATTTGAATTCAGGAGAGAAATACCATCAGAATCACATATTTTTCTTTCTGAGTCAAAACAGAAGTTTATTTTTTTGTTGCTCAGTGTAATATAATAAATTTTCTTAGCCCTTAAATTAGTAATGTATCCTTTCGGATACATCATTTGGTTCAATTGATGTAATATTTTAAATAAATCAGAAGAAAGCAAACAAACAAAAAATACGTAAATATATATATATAATTATGCAATATACCTAATAATGTTTACATAAAGATTGCGTTTTCACTGCGGTCCGCCACATTCAAATAACTAACAGAAGAAATTGTATTTTGCCAATTTGAGTGTTACTTAAATTCTCTGTAATTGTAGGGTCGTAATTATTATTGTTAGCTAATTGTTTCTATTTAATTTCTTATTGTATCCAAGAGTGAAATAGGAATGTTTAAAAGTTTATAAACATAACTATTAAAGGCTGTTATTTCAGGGAGTATATGGGTGAAGGGAAGAACTATGAATAGCAGTATCAGTATGAGATGGTTTGTGAAAGATGCCAAACTCAAGCTTATCATTAAGGTGCTTTATTGATAAGCCCAGAAAATTAATACTGTTATTTGTTTCCAATTCCATTGCGAAATTAATACTTTTGTGAGTGTTAGTTTAATGCAATTTAAAAAGGAATTGAATTGTCTTTCAGTTCCTATACATCCTGCTGGACGTCATCCACATGACGATACCAAAATAATACATGTTTAGCTAATGAGTTAAATTGTTTAAATAGGACAAACAGGATGACCTCCTTATTTTTCTTATAAAAGAACATATGAGAGCATATTATAGAAACTTAGATACGTACTTAAAAATACGCTAACCGCCTACTTTAATATGATCACAGTTTTAATTCAAATTTTAAAGTTCTACATGTTTGTAACTAAGGACAAAAAGCAAGTATTTTATAAATTTAAAAATAAATAAGCGGGGCACGCCGTAGCATAGTGGTTAAGGCACTGCGCTACAAGCCGAAGGTCGAAGGTCGAGGTTTATTTCGCAATACAGAATTTAAAAACAATTTTGACGGTCTTGTGCCTAGTAAGCGGTTTCTTTTTTGGGTAATCGTAGCCCCAGCCTCTGAAAATAGCCGTTCACAGGGCACCGACGTTGCTATGATAGGTAAATATTTCATCGCCAGTTTATACAGCCTAGGAAATAAAACTTTCGGGTCATCCCACATTTCTAAAGCATTTTCTTTTGACTGAGGAAGCGAAAATAATGCAAAATATGACGCTAAGAATGACAAAATATCGTTCATAAAGAGCTATGTATCGTCGATGTTAGGAGTTTGAACACGTCCGTCGCCGTGGCGTAGTCGGTAGAGTCCCTACCTTCCACTCCGGCGACCCGGGTTCGATTCCCGGCGGGGTAGGGGATCTTAAATCTCCACCTTGAGTCTGGGTGTGTGTTCTGTCTTCTGTTTGTATGTGTGAATAAGATAAAAAGGTTAACAAAGGTAAAAAAAAGGGGGGAGAACACTGTAAACGAAAGAAAACGAGAAACAAATACTGATGTTATTGCCGCGTCACCGTGGTGTAGTCGGTAGAGTTCCTACCTTCCACTCCTGGGGGTAGGGGATTTTAAATCCCCACCCTGGGTCTGGGTGTGTGTGTCCTGTCCATATGTCTATGTGAGGATAAAAGAAAGTTAACAAAACAAAAGGTAAAACAAAAAGGGAAAAATAGTATTAAAAAATTGATGTATCGTTGGTATCCCTAGGCAGATATGAGGTTTGAAAAAGGGCATGGAAACTTCTTGTTTGAAAACTATATGGAAAATATCTAATTGGTAGACCAATAATTATTTGAGAGAAGTAGATTATACAGAGGATGATTGGAAAACAGTAGTTCAGGATAGGGGTATATAGAGAGCTTATGTCCTCGCGAACTTGAACGTACGGTTTTTATAAAGCCAGTAAGTTAGTTAGCATTATTTTGTGTTAAAGCAATAAGACGTAATGGTGCTTATAAATAATTAACATAAATGGTGCACAAATATTTGGAGTGCTCTCGGGATTGTGTGACGTAGCAGGTGGAATGCCACTTTGCAGATTGTTTTTGTCAGTGCTCGTGTGTGCTTGTCCTGCTGTAATTAAACATTTCAAACTGACAGTTTTTTGTTTCGACGTGTTAAATAGCATGCATCGCTAGTCGTTTGTCCTTTTTATTCACTTGTTTATTTTACTCTCCATAAATTCTATTCAAAATTAAATAACAATAATGAATATTTTCTTCTTCCTCTTTTTCCATGCTTGTAACTCTGCTAGCGCTTCCTTCCATTCCATTGTGCAATATAAACTTTATTAATATACTTTAACAATTATTCTAGTTTGAATAATTGATATTCCATACGGTGAAGGGATGTCAAAATATTTTATTGGCCGTATCACTTATTACCTTATTTTTCCTTCAATTGTTTTTATAGACACTTGAACATCTAATGTAATATCCAGTCTAGAATAGTTGGGTGCGTCCAGTTGATGGTGAATTTGTAGTGTTTGGTTTTTCATGTTTTTTTTTTTTACACGTAAGTCGCTGATTTAATAATAATAATAATAATAATAATAATAATAAATAATAATAATAATAATAATAATAATTTTTATTTAATAGGTTTTAAATGTATACAATATCTTCGTGTGCTCAATATTAAGTTTTGATTCTCTTCCTCCATTCATTCCTATCCTTCCAGTCACCATCTTGCAGTCCCTAGCCCTTCATGATATTCATAATTCACTCTATCCGTGTCTTCTTAAAGCTCTTTGTTCTTTTCCTCCGATTTGCAATCAACTCCAAACTCGAAATCTATCTTCATTGATCCTCTTCACGTGTCCGAACCATTTTAATTGTTTATAACAATAATAATAATGATGATAATAATAATAATGATAATACTAATATTAATAATGATAATAATATTGATAATAATGATAATGATAATAATAATAATAGTATTTTTTTATTTAGGAATATTCCACAGTAGAGTGTTTCTCATTGAACTCACAGTGATTTGTCGCCAGAGGTTCCTGTCTAAAGCATCTTCTTCTCTGAAATGTCTAGCTTCCATACTTCTCTTCACTCTGTCCATCGTTCTCTAGATCTGCCTCTTCGACTTCTTCCATTAGTTTTCCAATTAACCCTTAAATTGGCAAAACAATAATTTCTCTATCAGTTATTTAAATGTGATGGACCGTACTGAAAACGAAATCGTACGTAACTGCCATTAGGTATATTGTGTAATTCCACACACATTTCGGTAATTTATTAGTGTTAGCTTTCTTCTGTTTTATGAAAACTATTAGGTAAATTAAAACAAATGATGTATCCTATAGGATACTTCGTAAATTTAAGGGTTAAGGATCTTCTTTGATATTCTCTCTTTTTCCATTCTTATCTGTCCATACCATTTCAAACGTTTTTCTTCTATTTTTCCTAATATTTTTTTTTTCAATTTGCATAATTTCCCTTATTGTGCTGTTTCTGACCTTATCCCTTCTTGGAATTCTTGTCGATAATAATAATAATAATAATAATAATAATAATAATAATAATAATAATAATAATAATAATAATAATAATAACAATAATAATAATAAATAATAATAATAACAAAAATAATAATAATAACAATGATAATAACAACAACAATAATAATAACAAGAACAATAATAATAATAATAATAATAATAGTTGTGAAGAGGTCCTATTACAGACTTTAGAATGTTCTTTGGGTAATAGGAGATTAAGTCAACATTTATCAAATTCATAATAAACCTCCGTTGAGGTGTTAGTCACATATTAACATTATAACACAGAATTGTTAGACCCTCAACGTTTAATAATACTATTTAATTGTAGGCCTTTCGGACTTAGTCCCACCATCAACAGAAGGTAGGTCTGTTTTCACTAACAGTACGATTACAATGTTCTTTCGAGCTTTCCAACATCTGTCAGTTTGTTGTGCAGATTGAAGTAGTTCATCCCGGGTCAGTGAAAACAGACCTATTTCTGCTGATGATGGGACTAGTCCCGAAAAGCCTACAGTTAATTGATACATTAAAAGTTGAACAGACTGACCTACAAGGTAATAATTTTATAATATAATATTGCAATTGTAATATAGGAGGTTAAGGCTCCCACCTTTCTAGACAATTGACACTAGATGTCAGCCAGGTTGCCAGCCATTGACAACCACATAATTGAGGTTACCGAATTCAGGTATATAGGAAAATGATTAGTACTGATTAATGATTATGATTAATGATTAAGAAGACTAAGAATACAAGAGATTGAAATATATAAGAAACAATTCCATATTATTAAAAATCGATAAGACAACGAATTAACACACAGGAATTGGGACTTTCCGAGACAAATCGGACCCTTGATGTAAGCTGGTTGTCAGCCCTACTTGACGACCGCCTTTATCCCCCAGATCAAGTGTCTGGTACAGATTTTTCAATAGAGGCTGAGTCGACCCCAGTGCCAGAATGTTAGATTAAAAATCCTTTCTACACCGGGACTCGAACCCTCAACCTTTCGGCTTGTAGCGTATTGCCTAAACCACTATGTTGGGGCGTGTCCCTCGTACACATGTTAAAGCTATATAAAATGATCTCAATATAAATAATCAGGTGTAGATGTTAATACCCGAGTATTCTTTACATCAGCAACCATAATTATTGTTGTTTCTACTGAATTAAGGGGGATGATGAGTGAAAAATCGACCATCTGAGATCAAAGTTGGCATTTTTTATTTTTACACTAAAACATATTCTGTACTCTAATGTATATGTTGGCAAAGTTTTAGAGGCCTATGGCACTTCTAAGTGCCCTAAATTATGTCAGAATTAAAAGGCTGCACAAATCTTTAAACTTATTTTTCCACACTTTTATTTCCACTGCATTTTTGTACATTCAAAATTGAGTGGAATTCATAAATTTTACCCTAGAAGGTTCAATGTTTACTGCATGTCCTAAAAACAATGGGTAACAAAGTAGTGCATGGGTTTCATGATTGAAGTATTATTTTAAGAAATAATTAATGATTGCATACATTTTATTTTTTATAAATGTCTGATTTTTTTTAAAAAGGCCCCTAAATATTTAGAAAACATCATGCATTAGAATTCTTATAATGTGAATACAAAGGAAGAAAAAAAAATGTACCTAATACGTGAGATCACAAAAAGTAATTAATGATTGCATACATTTTATTTTTTATTTTTTGTGATCCCACGCATTAGGTACATTTTTTTTCTTCCTTTTTATTCACGTTATAATAATTCTAATGCATGATGTTTTTCTAAATATTTAGGGGTCTTTTTAAAAAATCAGACATTTTACTAAACAATTTTGGAACCTATTTAATTATAATATATGCAATTTTTAAAATATAATATTTAATACTTACTTACTTACTCACTGGCACTATTGAACCCGTAGGTTCATGGCCGCACGGACATAAGCTCTCCATACACCCCTATCCTGAGCTAATGCTTTCCAATCATTCCCTGTATAATCTACTTCCCTCAAATCATAGTTAATGTTATTCTCCCACCTCATTCTTGGTCTACCAACTGGGCGTTTTCCCTCTGGTTTTCCTACAAGACACTTCCATGCAAGTCTCCCATTCCCCATACGTGCAACATGTCCTGCCCATCGCAGTCTACGAGATTTAACTGTTCTTATTATATCTGGCTTCCTATAAAGACCATGTAGTTCATTGGTTATGTAGTCTTCTCCATTCACCTGCCTCTTCATCTCTCATTTTCCTAAGTACTTTATTCTCAAATACTTGTAATCTTCTTTCCTCTCTTAAAGTAAGAGCCCATGTTTTGCATCCATATAATATAACTGGTAGAATAATAGTTTTATATGTTTTCAGTTTAACGTTTTTTGAAAGGAGTTTGGGACGTCAAGAGTCTCTGCAATACATAATAGCATGCATTTCCAGAATTGAGCCTATTTAATAACTCATAAAATAAATGTCTTAGAACTATGAAACTTACACACATCATTATGTATCATGCAGTGAATATTTGTACAAAACATCAAGTCTTTAGCTCAGAGAATGTAGAAAATTGAAATTTCACCCATTACCCCCTTAAAATCTTTAGTTGATTGTCTACGGTTTATGGTTCTCAATTAACTTATGGAACTCGAATATAGGAAACAAAAAAACATATGTTTATTTATTTATTTATTCTAAAGCAGGAACATGGAATTCACTACTTCTAAAAGCGATTACAAATAATTTGATCGAGCTTCCCAATATCGATCAGTTTGTTGTACAGATAGAAGTGCTGAGCAGTACTAGAGGTGGTGTCTGTCCATCTCTTCTTCCTCCACGAGTACTTCACTACGAACAGCTGGCAATCCGAAACGCTTTAAGTGTTTCCCCAGGAGGTCGTGCCAAAATTAAGTCGAAATTGTACGACCGCTGCCTTCGGCAATCTGGTGTATCCAATATCATATCCTTCCACTATTTCAGTATTGTCCTGGCTTCAATCTCATGTGTGGCAGCATTCCTTACTTGATATTTCATTAATAGCTTGGCAAATTGATGTTTGTCTTTGGAAGGTGGTGGTTAACCTGCTCCATAGCGTACATAGCTAGGTGCCGACTTGTTACCATACAGGGTGATTCACAATAAGTATTACAGACTTCTAGGGGTAGTAGAGGGGACGTAATAGATAAAGTTTCTATGTAAAATAAGTTTGAAGATCGAAACACAGTGGGCTGATATCGCGTGTTTTGTGTTTCAGAATAGATATTACAGACTTCTAGAAGCTGTACTACAAGTGTAGTTCCGTGTGGTGACCCTCTTATTCGTTGCACAAAGCGTACCTCCCATGCGGATCTCCGGGTGGTACTGCCTCAGGGAATCATGGCAAAAACTTGAATAAGGGACATGTTTCTAGGAATATGGAATATTAGGATATTATATAGTATCGCCATATTAGAAAAATTTTCCATGGAAAATAGATACACACAATTCACTTATATAGAGAAAGTTCGGGTAATGTGGCCCCCTTCGGTTTAAGTGGACCCTGTTAATATATTTTTTAATTGGTGCTGCCCTGGAACAGAAAATATTTTAATTTCTTCCCCTCATCTAATTTGACGTGTTCAAAGCAGTTTATTTTATTCTTTGTGCAAAGAAGGGTTTATTTGTGATATTTATAAAACGACCATTTAAAGTTTTTGAAGCTAACAAATTCTTAATTTCTGCTATTGAATATTACAAATGTGAAAAAATCCTAAATATATTATTTTTTGTAGATGCTGTTTTAATATACTGATGGGCTTGGTTTGATATTAGTAGGTAATAGGACTTTATTAGACAAAAAGTAAGATATTTACAATATTATTTACAAATATGGGTCGCACGGGCAGTAAGCCGTACGTGCTGTTGACAGTCCGTTACAATAAAGTAATAATTGGTACTAGTGTAAAGAAAAATAAACAACAAAAACAGCAATAACATTACAATTACATAAAGAGAAAACACAATAATAAGTATTACAAGTTTTAAATCAGAACACAATAGCATTATACACTAGAAAAAACAGTAAACATTACAATTACCATAAAGAAAGAAAAAACATTAATATTACAATTAGATAATAAACATCAATAGCCATGTAGACACTAAGTTTAATTTATATATAATTGTTAATAATAATTGTGTATTGCATTTTGTATTGATTTAAACAATATTTCTTCATGAATGAGTGTTGTCCTTATTTTTTTCCGCGTTTTGTCCAGAAATTTACCGAGGTTGTGCGGTCAGGTTTTATCCAATTTTTTTGGTTGGATTTACCAATAACTCGTTTAGCATGCCAATCTTTCCCGATTTGAATTTAGAAATCTTTCCGGTAATAACTGACGTCTCCAATATTCTAAATCATTACATTTTCCTAATATATGTATCTCATCTTCAAAGTTCCCGCACATCATGGACATATTCGCATATCGTGATCGTCGCTAATTTTTAGAAATTTCCATGCCCCTAGCCTAAACCAAGCATAGCCCTGATCTCTCCTTAAATCCTAGGTTGAGTATATACGATTCTTTTCCCCAGACGTGTTTTAGGTCTCTTTGTTAATACAGTGAGCGTTTTCCTGTACATTCGGCGAAAGTATCTTGTTGGTTTATATCTAAGTACCTCCTCCTTATTTTTCTCCACACATTCTTGCGATTTTCAGTCCCTTTTTCCCATATCCAGCCCATCCCAATCTTTTGGAGTTCTCTCCTAACCTCGTCTGCCCAAAATTTAACATCTATGTTTTTAATTTGGTGGTCGTAACAAATTGCTCTAAGCATTGTTTGTTCACCTTGGATTACTCGCAACCAGTATTTGAGTACACGAATTTTACAGTTAATGTCGTCCTGGAATGACCCGAATTCATATAAAATTCCACAGTTAAAAACGACCTTACTTGATATTATGTGACATGGTGGCTGTATAAAATAATTAAACATAACAAAGGAATTCGGTTAATGTAGACCCTCCACGAGACGGTTAAAGTTTACCTGGGTCCACTATCCACGAATATGTATATTTTATCAATAAGGGTGCTATATGTAAAAGCCACAGGCTTAATTAATTTCATTTAACATCCTTGTAATTTTACCTAAACCCAAAGACCGTTGCTGTCTGCAGATGAATGACGTGTGAATGTTAATCAATGATTTTTTTTCAAAACATTAAATAAATATCAGCGCTTTTTAATTACGATCAGCCATAAATACTTTCAGATCAATTTTTGCCTGATTGTATAAATTAATAGAGTAAATAAACTTAAAATTGTCTAAAGGCTAGGATGGATTCTGGGGTCCTCTTTACCGGAATAAGAAGGTAAAAGTGAACCTTTGTTGTAATGTAAAAAAGTTTATAAATTATGAAGATGTTTCCATATTTGAATAAAATAACAATGCTATTTCATAGTTATAACACTAATGATATTCACTGTATTTAAACAAAATTCAAATCCCTTAATTAATAGAAGAAAAAACAACAAATTCAAAATAGAGGTCCAATTACACGAAGTTCCTCTGTTCATAAACAAGATGAAAATAATAGGGTTGTTATTATAATGGCCAGGTGGTGTTCGGAAACATTTGAATTTTAGATATTCCTGACATTTGTCTTACAGATGTGGAAAAATCTCGTCCACACCCGGGCTCGCTGCCTCGTAAGGCAGCCCCTTATTCTGAGATCGCAGAGGTGGACATATATACCGTACATATAAAACTTAAACATTTAAAATCATGAAATACTGATTCTTCCTTCAGAACATCAGGAGTGCAGATGTGTTATTTCTTGCTTTGCCAGTATCTGAGTGGCGCAAGCGGTTAGACGCTCGCCTCTCACCGCTGGGGTCGCAAGATCGAGTCTCGGTCTCTCCATGTGGGTTTCGTGGTGGAAGAAAACGTAGCTTGGGCAGGTTTTTTCTCGGGGTTTTCTCCCGTTTTCTCCTGCCATAATTTCATTTCACCATTTCTGCATAATCATCTCCTCCATTTCGATTCATTTCGTTCGTCTAATGGTGTGTCAGGCGTGGTCTGCCAGTACCCTTATCATTCATAGATCTCTGTATATGGGGCTTCATCTCACCTCATCCCTCGACTCGTACATGAGTTGAACATGAGGATATATATATATATATATATATAATATATATATATATATATATATCCACAGTAATTCTGCCCGAGGGCAAATCTTTCACTGCAGTCATAGCATTTTCATGCTATGGTTGCAGTTTTACTAGGGAATTGTAGGTGTGGTAGCTTCCCGTTGCTTTCCAAACCGGTGAAGAATGATGATGATGATGATGATGGCCATATGATTTCGGGGACCGTTTGGGCCTTAAAGGTTTCCTGACATTTGTCTTGCAGGTGAGGGAAAAGCCCGATAAAAACCTCGCCCAGAAAAAATGCCCCGACCGGGGATCGAACCCGGGCCCGCTGCGTGACAAGGCAGCACGCTACCTCGAGACCGCAGCGGTGGACTATATATAGGCTATACATACATACATACATACATACACATATACATACATGTACACTAGTATCTGAACTCAAAGAGTTATAAGACAGTTTACGGAAACAAGTCATTCTGCAAAGTACTTCCTCTTATGGGCCCCTAATGTAGATTCTACGCTAGCTCCAGTAGTATCATAGTAATTAAGGACCAGGGTGTCATTAACAGAAATAGCATGATATAGCCAGGTGAATCCGTACGGGCGACTTCATGGTCAATACGTATATCGATACAAGCAAAAGTGGCATAACTTCTAAGTACTGTTTGCAACGAAAAAATTGTCATTTTGTGTGTAGTGGAATGTGATCCAATGGTATGCATGCGTTTTAAATATACAAGAAAACATCCTTGGTATGTTGTTCTGTGTCACTATTTATTTAACATACTCTTTAATATTCCGGGTCATTAACTAACTAACTAACTCATTAGCACTATAGAACACTGAGGTTCATGGCCATACATACTCAGCTAATGTTTTCCAATCATCTTCTACATAATTAACTGCCCCAAATCATGATTAATGTTATTATCCCGCCTCATTTTTGATCTATCGATTGGGCGCTTTCCATCTGATTTTTTCTACAGGTAGTTCCCATGCCCCTCTTTCATTCTCCATTCGTGCCACATCTTCTACCCATTGTAGGCTACGCGACGCAGTCCAAAAATTTCCCAAAGAATTTTATTCCTGAATACTCGAAACTTGAAACATTTTCTCCTCCCTTAAAGAAAGAGTCTGTATTTCGCATCCATATAACTGGCAACTTAAGAATGTTTTCAAATATAAGCTTTAGGCTATGGAAATGGATTTCATTAGACGGTCGCCAAGAATATCCCTAAGAGATAGAACATCAAATAATGCAATAAGAGAAAGAATGGGAATTAAAATAATGTTAACGATGATATCTCAACAAGACAACTCATATGGTATGGACACCTAAGGCGAATGGCTGAAGAGAGGTCACCAAGGTTGGCTGACGAATGTGTTCCAAAAATGATGATGAATAAAAGGAAGACCACGAACAACATGGATGAAGAATATCTGAGATGCAATAGAGAACAGGCATCTAAGAATAGATCAATGGATAGACCGAGGGATTGGTTCACAACGATTCGTGCCATATATATATATATATATAATTAAATGTTTAACATTGAGCAATGCAAGCTTAATATGGAATGATAATAAAAATAAATGCCTGGACGGGATTCGAACCCGGATCTCTGAGTCTGTACCTCAGCGTGATATCCATTACACTACCAGGCGAATCCAATTCAAACACTTATTTTTCTTATATATGTATTATACTCTCCATTATTACTAGATGTCGCGAGAACTCGGTCTTCACCGCCATCTAGCAGCTGACTATATCAAGTAAGCAAATTAAAGAGAATATTTTACCTTATAGCAGTGACGCTTTATAGATGTTATAATTAAATGTTTAACATTGAGCAATGTAAGCTTAATATGGAATGATAAGAAGATATGGAGAGTATAATACATATATAAGAAAAATAAAGTGTTTTGAATTGGATTCGCCTGGTAGTGTAATGGATATCACGCTGAGGTACAGACTCAGAGATCCGGGTTCGAATCCCGTCCAGACATTTATTTTTCTTATCATTCCATATTAAGCTTGCATTGCTCAATGTTAAACATTTAATTATAACATCTATAAAGCGTCACTGCTATAAGGTAAAAATATTCTCTTTAATTTGCTTACTTGATATAGTCAGCTGCTAGATGGCGGTGAAGACCGAGTTCTCGCGACATCTAGTAATAATGGAGAGTATAATACATATATAAGAAAAATAAGTGTTTGAATTGGATTCGCCTGGTAGTGTAATGGATATCACGCTGAGGTACAGACTCAGAGATCCGGGTTTGAATCCCGTCCAGGCATTTATTTTTCTTATCATTCCATATATATATATATATATATATATATATATATATATATATATTGTTTTTATTTGTTATGTTATGTGACTGTATTGTATTGTTTTTTTTTTTTTGCTATCAGATGTGAAAACATTGTACCTGATTAAATAAGTAATACAACTTGAGAAAAAACAATTTTTTATAATTTTATTTTAACTATTTTAGAGGAGTTGACATAACAAGAGTACCTGCAATGTGTAACAACAATTATTTCCAGAATTTAGCTTATGTATAATTTACTTTTGCGCCTCATTCGTGTTTCAATTATTGTTCGTAGTTACTGTATTTGAATTCAGCCACTTCTTCAAAATTTCCATCATTTGTCAATATCCTTTTTCATTACATAACATATTTCTATATATGATTAAATATTCATTTTTATTACTTACTTTCAGCCTCAATTTGTTAGTGCTACTCGATGGAATGATCCCCTTTTCCGGATCATTAACTACGTATTCAAATCTGACCTTCAGAGGGGGACATTTGTTTTATTCAGAGGCTTCTTATATGAGACTAGGGATTATTTTGTGTCATAGCCTTATGGTATGAGGTGCACTGATTTACTTCCATTTGCAAGTAAGCCATACTCAAGGTGTTATGCGTCCTTAAAAATCCAGCGGAGGAAGTCATACAAAATACACACAGAGAGGTAGAAGTATTTGGAATAACCCAACAAAAGATGACATAATCAATTTTAAAGAGACGGTTAGGGTCAGAAAGCCCAATTCTTGATGATGGTGATGAGACCAGAGAGCGGATTATTTTCCACAATGTTGAAAGGCTTGCTTGTATTGATATAGACCAGCGGTGACTAACTCATGATCTTTGTGCAAGGGGACTTTTTGCTGCACGTGTGCACGACGGAAGAGCAGAACGCTCTAATAAAATCAATAAAGGAGGAATGAAGGGGAGGGAGGTTTGTGACGTGGTGGGTTGTTAACAATTCGGCGTTGAGTCTAAACTAATGCCAGTTTGTTAGGATTATCGGTGTAATCATGCCGAACATTTAGTAGATTTTAAACGGAGTTCGTCATCCCCAAATGTTTATTTTAATCGGCAATATCAATATTGGGAAATAACGTCGCAGGTTGACTGATGGCGAATTTATGAAAGATTATAAGATAATAGCAGCTGAAGTCTTATGCCCTAAACAAATTGAGTTATTTGATGCAATTAGACTTTCTCGCACAATTGTTACTCGCCGTATACAATATGTTGCTGATGACATTTTTCACAAGTTTGGAAGTTTCAAGTAATTTCATTGTATTTTCCTTAGTTTGTGTTGTTGATGTATTCGCCTTGAAACAGTTATTTACCTTTGCCTTTAAAATATTTATTATTTTTAAATAAAACGTTATGGTAATTTTTTTAAGTCTTCTGCTTCTTATCTTTCTTCATCACGGTTTAGGCTTATTTACGAGCCTGTTTCGGCTCCAAATTGCTGCTGTTTCCATATTTTCTTTGGTCTTCCCAAACTTCTTCTTCCTCGTGGCGAATAGCTGTATGCTGCTTTTGGTATTCTATTCTCATTCATCCTTGTCAAGTGTTCTTTCCAGTTTGTTCTGTATTTCACTATTGTTGTGTTTAATTCCTCTACTTTTAGTTGTCTTATTTCTGTGTTATGTTTTTGTCTGTTCTTTGATATCCTGCTATTGGTCTGAGGAATTTCATTTCAGTAGCTTGTATTCTGGCAGATTGCTGTGTTGTCACTGTCCATGTTTGGGATCCATAAGTAATAATAGGAACTGCCATTGTCTAGTATAATTTTATTGTAGAGTCTTTCCTGGCTTTATTTTTCAAAGTTTTTTTTAGTGTTCCTGTTATATAATATAAACTTATTTAGTTTGTTGTTTATATCTGTTTCCGCTGTGTGTGATATTTCGCAACCTAGGAAGTTATATTTTACCACTTGTTCTATTAGTTTATTTTCAAGTATTATCTTTTTCCGAACTGGATGAGCGCCCTTGAAGGCCATTGTTTTTTATACTTCTGATGATATTTCCATCTTGTATTTTTTTGACATTTCATTTAGTTTATCTAGCATTCCTTGTAGTTCGTCCTCTGTATTAAAGTGATATGTATATATATTCGCACAAACTGAATTAGTAACATACTTAAATTATTAACAAACTTTAAATCCACAATATTTTACAATTATAAATCACATAACATTTTGTAAATAAGCTCAACGAAATAATTTTAAAAATTAAAATCAATAATCTGAAATAATATATTAATCACATTATTAAACTCTAAATAAAATTGTTGATATCTTCAGCACAGTATACCTACAATGGATTTTTTGTTAGGGGTGTGAACTTCGAACTGTAAGTTACAGAAGATCTGTTAGATCTAGCGCCAATGCGAGATACAACAACAGATATATTAGTAAGCAGACTTATACCCTATATTGATGACATTCTAGGATACCATCAATGTGGATTTAGAAGAAACAGGTCTACAACAGATGAGAGTTTTAATATAAGACAGATTTTAGAAAATAAATGGGAATATAATGTCACTGTACATCAACTACATGTAGACTTCAAAAAGGCATACGATTCAATTAAGATCTCTTTCTAATTAAAAATAGGAATGAGTTGCACAAATAAATTAAACATAGTCTCAATTCTGGAAATGCGTGCTATTATGCATTACATTGACTCTTCTCATTCCAACTCCTTTAAAAAAACGAACTGAAAATATATAAAACTATCACTCTCCCAGTTATGTTATATGGATGCGAAACATGGGCTCTTACTTTAAGGGAGGAAAGAAGATTACAGGTATTTGAGAATAAAGTTCTTAGGAAAACTTTTGGGCCAAAAAGATATGAACAGACAGGTGAATGGAGAAGACTGCATAACAATGAACTACTTGTCTTAATAGGAAGATAGATATAATAAAACAGTTAAGTATCATAGACTGCGATGGACAGGATATGTGGCACGAATGGGGAATGAATGAGGCGGATGGAAGCTTCTTGTAGGAAAACCAGAGGGAAAACGCCCAGTTGTTAGACCAAGAATGAGGTGGGAAATTAACATTAACCATGATTCAAAGAACTAGATTACACAGGGAATGATTGGAAAGCATTAGCTCAGGATAGGGATGTACGGAGAGCTTATGTTCGCGCAACGATGAACCTACAGGTTTGATAGAGGCAGTGAATGAGTTAGTTAGTTACGTTAAAGAAGATTTAAAATGAGGTTTCAGGTATGCATTTAATTTTGAAATAAATTTGTATGAAGAAAATACTCAAACATTATGATACTACTAGCGGATCTGACAGACTCTGAACATTATATATATCTTTTTATGAGTCGTTTAACACCCCATGAATTTTATAGAATCATTGACACAAGTAAGCATTGAAAATAAAAGTTGCAGTTTATTATTCATAAACTTCTCGCAAGGTTTTATCGGTCAATTATGTAGTTGTTTTTTTTTCGTTTTAAGAAATATTATTTATTTTTTTTAAGTTGCAGGATAGATTGATTTAATATTACCAAACTACGACGCAAGTGGCGTACGTCAAATACCACAGAATTCTACATCTGCGACACCTATGGTTAAAAAAAATTCCTACAACCTAATTGCAGCGCCACGTACCGGGCCCAATTGTGAATCTAAACCATCCAGGGACCAACTCAAACACACACAAAAAATTTCATCAAAATCGGTTCAGTCGTTTAAGAGGAGTTCAATGACATAACACGTATAGCAGAATGATATATATACTAGCTAATACCCGACGTGCACTGCCACGCCTAAATAAATTAAATATTGAGGGTATATTATATGGTATACACTGCGACGAACCAAACACGGCAGTTGCTAGAGTAAATTTTTAATTTAAAATTTGAGGTAAACCGCCACTGTAGGATGCCGCTGATTTTTTGATAATACATACCTCGATATTCCAAGTTTTGTTGCGAAACATCGACAATTGGGATTGTTAGAGCGATTTTTGATCAAGGGTTTCTTCCTCTAGTCTTTATCAAACCAATGACGAACTGCAAGACAGCAGTATCTCTACCCTAGATAAGGGACCCTCACAGGGTGCTATCAGCCGGTAGTACTGACCCTGGTTTTTAATGAGAATGTCACTCTTCCCCCTCGCCCTTTTCTCACTTGGCTTGGGACAGGGTTTGCAATGATGAATGGAATCTTATGGAACAGACATATAACCAGAAAAAAATAAGTTACAAATATATATTAATTAAATAAAAATAAAACGTAGTTTTATTTGATTTTCATATTTATTATATAATTCAGTGACAGCTGTTTCGGTACACTGTACCTTCTTCAGACATGTTAACAAATTTGTCATAATTTGTTAATATGTCTGAAGAAGGTACAGTGTACCGAAACAGCTTGTCACTGCTCTCATATTATCAAATAGGCAAATCAAATTAACATACGTTTGATTTTTATTTAATGAATCAATATGGATTTTCATCAAGTAAACACCAACTCAATTGATTACAAATATATAATTCAATAGTGAGAAGTAATGTCACATATGGAGCCGAAGTTTGTAAATTCAACAAAAACTTAGAACAAAAACTTATGTTGATGGGAATGGATTTCTTGTGGAGAGCAGCAAGATGTTCAAAATTAGAAAAAATAAATATTGTCATAATTAACTCAAAACTAACTAACTCACTGGCACTATCGAACCCGAACATCATCATCACCGTAATCCAGGGATTAAGCCTGTTGGCTCGTTCCGGTTTCATGAAAGCTAGAATTGTTAAATTTGTTCACACCATCTTCTGTGTGGGCGTCCAACATTTCTCCTTCAATGTGGTTTATAATTTAGCAATAATTTTGGAAATCTTTCTTCTGGCATTCTATCAACATGTTCTTTCCAGTCGTTCCTATATTGAATCATTCGGTCTGTAAGTTTAAAATACTTAGTTCCTTTCTTATATCTTCATTGCTTTTCTTATCCAGCAGAGTATATCCTGCTATATTTCTTAAAAATCTCATCTCAGCTGCTTCTAATCTTTGTTCTTGTCTTTTAGTGATCGTCCAACATTTTGATCCATACATCAATAAGGAACAGAATATTTTTATTATTATTACTACTACTACTATAAAGTGAAAGTTATATAGTGATATGTGATGACTGTCTAGGATTTTATGTAATAAAAGGTAAGGTTTGCAATGCAGATAGTATATATTATTCAACTGTTTGTGTGTGAAACGAAAATAAAAGACAGTCGTAAGTCAAACTTCTCATTATACTTAACAACTGTTTGTGTGTGAAACCAAAACAAAAGACAGTTATAAGTCTAACTTCTCATTATACTTTTCAACTATTTGTGTGTGAAACCAAAACAAAAGACAATCATAAGTCTAACTTCTCATTATACGTTTCAACTGTTTGTGTGTGAAACCAAAACAAAAGACAATCATAAGTCTAACTTCTCATTATACGTTTCAACTGTTTGTGTGTGAAACCAAAACAAAAGACAATCATAAGTCTAACTTCTCATTATACGTTTCAACTGTTTGTGTGTGAAACCAAAACAAAAGACAATCATAAGTCTAACTTCTCATTATACGTTTCAACTAAACAAAAGACAATCATAAGTCTAACTTCTCATTATACGTTTCAACTGTTTGTGTGTGAAACCAAAACAAAGGACAGTCTTAAGTCAAACTTCTCATTATACTATGTTGCAATCTTAACTTTTAATACATAAAAATCCTAGCCCTAGTGATGTCATTAAAAATTTAATAAAAATTACGATCCTGTAGCAAGTAATTATCTTATTCTCTCTCTTTTTCAATTTTATCATTGAAAGTGTTGTGATGCAGTTTGGAATGATAAACCAACTAAGTATAATAAAATAAACACCTACATTTTTATTCTGTTATCAGTACGGAACAAATTCATTTGAAATAAATAATACATAATGTAACTTGTGTATTATCTTCACATATTTATATTTAATCCATATATTGAAACAGAGCTAGACCTTAATATCCGGAGTGACGTAAACTGACGATAAATATAGATGTTCTTATTTAAACTAGTTGTTCACCGAGAATGTATATTTATAATTCGCCCCTAATATCCGAAACGCCTCAATATTCAATTTTGTGTACATTAATTCTGTGAATTTGTTGTGGTTTAGGAAGCGTAAGCCATTTAAGCGTCCAAAAAGCTACTTTTACAAAGGGTGATTTTTACGGATGTAGGAATTGTGAACACAACTCTCTTATAGCCTATGTTCATCCCGGGAATCTCCTGAACATTTTGCAAAAAATCACCATCACAATCGGATGAACATTGGTTGGAATTATATATTTTTATAATAATAATAATAATAATAATAATAATAATAATAATAATAATAATAATAATAATAATAATAATAATAATAATGATAATTTAACTTTTTTATGAAGCCCACAGATGATTTAATTAGTTTTTTATTTAAGAATAATTTTAGCATTTTTGGTAAATATGTACATATTTTCTGTTCACTTATGGCTCCCTAAGGCTCATGTTGAAGCTCCGGTATGGTAGCGCATAAAATATGAACAAACAAACATTTTTATATATTAGATAAGTAAGGTTCGAAACATAGACTCTTACTTAAAGGAGTAGAAAAATTAAGAGTATTTGAGAATTAGTTTCTTAGGGGAGCAAATGGTTGGTACGGCCTCGAGAAGGGTACAGATGCCGACTATGTATACCTTTATAAATCTCGAGAAATGCCACTGAGACTCTTTAGCAGCTCTGCCAGCAAGTCCTGATCCTACGTTCTCGTCGTGCTCCCTGACTGCAGTCGTAATAGACTGTAGCTAACAAGATAGGACAAAAGGCGAATTCTTAGCGCCTTAAAACTGAGACCAGTCGGCTAAGGGAGCAAACCCTAAAAAAAAACCCAGGTCCTCCATGTCTGGGGGTTAGGCGTCAGGCTGACAACCAGGCCCTGGAAAAAAGTATATCGCTACATACTTCAGTAAAATATGTCAGCCGGATGGATTTAAATATGACAGACTTTAGCTACGAAAACGGACCTTTGCTATTGGCACGTGGAATGTTCAAGGCTTGAATACTAAAGAACAAGAAGTAATAGATGAGACGAGTTTCTTAGGAATATTTTTGATCCAAAGAGAAATTATATATAGGTGAATGGAGAAGACTACTTAATAGTGAATTACATGATCAAAGAGAAAGTGAACAAAGAATTTTACAGATCGCATCCTTGAACTTTGACCTGAGGGTTCACCGGAAACTGGACAGACACGCCTTTCACGAGAGGGAGAGGACTTTGAACGTCTTATACAAAAGATGGAACTGGTCACAGGATTGTCATGCAAAACTTCTGTAGTGGAAAATTATATGACTTCAAATCCACGAATTATTTTGTACGGTAATTATTGCATTACAATCTTGACTCATATTTCTTTAATTATCATGACTCACCAACGAAACACTTCTCTCCCATTTTCTTCTTCTTCTTCTTCTTCTTCTTCAAATTCATCTCTGATTTCAATTCGATATACACAGCCTTTGAAAAAAATCGATGGTCCAACTCTTGATGATGGTAAGTTAAGAGTTTTGAAGCGCGATTCACAGCAGTAAATTGTTACGTGTGCCGTCTACTTTTTAGTTAAAATTCGAGTGGCGTCGTAAGTCCTTTCTTCTTGCAGGATTTCGTATCGTTCGTTTCAGTGGAGGAGTCGGCACGATGCTCTCTTGCGACGCCATAGGCCCAGGTTCGGTCTTCGTCTGGAAGTTTTTTTTTTAATAACGTCGTTAATTTTGATTAGATTCTACACATTGCCAGGTTTCGTTAAATAAATAAATAAATTTATATATATATATATATATATATATATATATATATATATATATATAACCATGAGATTGGATGGACCGACATAATTGGTTTTTAGGAATCGGACGATGTCAAAGACATTAATCAACCGGAAATAAATTAATTAAAGGGAACAAGAGCTGAAGATAATAAACCATGCTGATGACACAGTTCTAATTGCAAAAAGTGAAGATGATTTACAAATGCTATTGCACAAATTTAGAATAATTGCAGCAAAATATAACATGAAAATCTCAACAAATAAAACCAAATCAATGGCAATATCCAAGGACCCACGACGTGTTAAATTAGAAATAGAAGGGAAAAGTATAAAACAGGTCATGAAATTCAAATATTTAGGAATAGAAATTAATAGCAGCAACAGAATAACAGACAAAATCCTCCATCAAGCAAATAATGCGAACAAAATATCGGGATGTCTAAACAACACTGTTTGGAAAAATAAACATTTAAGAATAGATACAAAAATAAGAATTTACAAATCTGTCATAAGACCAGTTCTAACATATGGTTGTGAATGCAGAACAGAAACTCAAAAAACAAAACAAATCAATGAAACAACCGAAATGAAAGTTTTAAGGAAAATCACTGAGAGAGAAAATTCGCAGCTCTGTTATTAGAGACGAATGTGAAATTGAAACTATAAACCTCTGGATAAATGATAGAAGACTAAACTGGAATGATCACATAGATAGAATGGAGAACAGTAGATTAGTGAAGAAACTACGTGACTGGACACCCCAGCAGAAAAGGCTTTTATGACGACCACAACTACGATGGAAGGAGTCACCATATCACGGACCTGTAGTGAATGAACACGCAACAAGCTCCCAGCTTTCATGCGTAGAGGAAGAAGAAGAAGAAGAAGAAGAAGAAGAAGGTCATATGTAGAAAATGAATAACGATTGTAACATCTCATGACTTCGTTTACAAAAGACGAGACATAAGATTATTTCCACAACCAATGCAAAACGCATCCCAATTAATTTTAACTGAGTTTAGTTAATATCTAATTTCAGTGTACAAGTAAGTCCTGGAGTATTACATCGCTTCATACTGACTGTTACTAGCAGAGACGTTGTGGTCTAGTGAAGGGAACATCTGTTTCTCATGCAGGAGGTCGCGTGTTCTATCTCGCTGCCGGGATGAACATAGGCTATAAGAGAGTTGTGATACTCAACTCCTACTCCCTTAAAAACGTTTAAAAAAAGGAGCTCTTTGGACGCTTATATGGCTTACGCTGCCTAAACCATAACAAATACACAAAATTAATGTACACAGAATTGAATATCTTAAAAAGCTCTACAAAAAAGTCCGCGACAGCATATGTTTATCTCTTACGGATAACTCACAATAACCATTTTTGTATTTCATTGATGCCAAGAAGATCGAGACAAGTACGTAGATTCCTGTGCAAGCATAGCAGCACATGGTGTGGATTCTTTTACGGATAACTCACAATAGCGAATTTTGTCTTTTAGCTCATTTATATCAAGGAGATCGAGATAATAGATTCCCGGGCAACACCGGGTAATCAACACGGGGACTCTTACAATGATTACGATATATATTTATAATTATTTTTCATTCTATTTATTCAACTAATCATAACAAGTACATTAATTTTTGCCTTTCAGCTCATTTATATCAAAAGATCGAAATAAGTAGATTCCCGGGCAACGCCGAGTAATCAGCACGGAGTATCTAAAAAAATATAAATTTATAATTATTTTTCCTTTTACTTATTCAACTAAACATAAAAGCATATTAATTTCCATATATTTATGCGTAAGAGCGCACGCCGTGTATTAGCTAGTTTACTATATTTAATTAAATTTAATTAAACGGTATGTTTAACGAAAGAATAATGTAGGACTTTGGGGGGAGGGAGACACTATATATTAACTAATGTTATTGTAATGTGAGTTAAAAACAAGATAAATCAACAAACATTGTAGTTTTTATATATATAAAGTCCACCGCTGTGGTCTCGAGGTAGCGTGCTGCTTTGTCACGCAGCGGGCCCGGGTTCGATCACCGGTCGGGGCAGTTTTTCTGGGTGAGGTTTTTATCGGGGTGTTTCCTCACCTGTAAGATAAATGGCAGGAAAACTTTAAGGCCCAAACGGTCCCCGAAATCATATGGCCATCATCATCATCCTTATCATTGTCATCATCATCATTATCATCATCATTCTTCACCGGTGTGGAAAGCAACGGGAAGCTACCACACCTGTAATTCCCTAGTAAAGCTGCAAAGCATAGCATGAAAATGCTATGATTGCAGTGAAGGACCTGCCTTCAGGCAGAATTACTATGGATGGATATATATATAAAATTATCAATCATCATTAAAGCGTATTTTACGTTTTGATGAATCTATATTTTATCTTTTGATAGTGTGTTTTGTTAGAATATAACGTATAGGTTTTGTTGCCTAGTAACTACGAACTAAAACGTCACTCATTGTTATAATAGTAGACAAAAATAAGTTTTAAGAGTAATTGTTTTGTTCTTTAACTGTTGGATGTTTTTAAGAAATATTTCAATTATTGAGATGCAATTTTTTTTCAACAAATACAATTTTCAAGACATATTTAGAGTCTATTCATTATTAAAATTTATGCATTAAATATTTTTAAGGTATTAAATTATTCATTTATTTTAACTTATGATTTGCATCTTAATATCCTGCTTTAAAAATTACACTTAAATTTGACTAGTTTAGAAAACAATTCAGCAAATTTACTATCATCGTATTTATATATTATTTGTTTTAGAGCAATTCTTATATTTAGTTACTTTATGTACAATTTAATTACGGAAGAGGCTAGTGAAGTGCTTTGTGTGGAGTGTAGCATTGCATGGTGCAGAGACTTGGACATTACGAGGAATGAGGAAAAGCGACTGGAAGCTTTAGAGATGTTGACATGGAGAAGAATGGAACATACAAAATGGACAGACAAAGTAAGAAATAAAGATGTGCTAGGCAGAATGGATGAAAAGAAGAACAATGCTGGAACGCATAAAGAAGAGGAAAAGAAATTGGATTGGCCACTGGCTAAGAAGAAACTGCCTTCTGAAGGATACCTTAGAAGATATGGTCAACCGAAAGAAAGTTAGAGGCAGAAAAAGACATCAGATGATAGAAAATATTAAAATAAATGGTTTGTATTCAGATACAAAAAGAATAGCTGTGTTAAGGAAAGAGTGGAGAATGCTGAGTTTGCAGTGAAAGACCTGCTCTTGAGCAGAACAGTATGAATGAATATACAATTTTTCAATGTTTACACATCTTTCTGTGCCTAAACTTTTATTTTTCTTCTCCGCTCGTCTCTATTTTTTGAAAGACTTCTTTGAAAGGAGTAGGGACGACAAGAGTCCCTGTAATGCAAATACTATACATTTCCAGAATTGAGCCGATGTTTAATTACTTTGTGCATCTCGTTCCTATTTGTAAGTTATTGTTCCTAGATTTGCCCTAATCATTATAAAATGTAATATGTAAATTTAATATCAAGCTTGTGCAATATATTTACTTAACGTTATGGCCTTCCCGGTTTTATGAGTGCGGCCTAAAATGAAAATCAATTTTTAAAAACTCCTTATAACCTTAGGTGTAAAAACATTATACGATCTAAAGATTTCTGTAAGGAAAACGAAGACCATGGCTTTTAGAGGAAGAGATCCAGTGAGATCCAAAATTATTTTAGAAAATCAAAGTATAGAACAAGTGTCTAGTTTCAAATATTTGGGCTGTGATGTTGGCTACAATGTGGAAAGAGATATTGACTCCAAAATAAATAAATTTTAGACGGTGTATGGAACAATACAGAGAACATTCAAAAATAAAATTAGAAAAGAAACCAAGATAAAAATGTATAATATTATGGCGGTTCCCACAATATTGTATGGATGTGAAACTTGGGCTCCAATGAAAAAACAGAAGTATAGAATACAGACGGCGGAGATGAGGTTCCTAAGACAAGTAAAAGGATGTACAAGACTTGATAGAATAAGAAATGAGGATATAAGAGAAGAATTGAAAGTACAGCCTTCATTGGATAGAAATGGATTGATCATATGGATGGAATGAGTAAGGGGAGATATCCATAGTTAGCAAGAAATCATCAAGCAAGAGGAAAACGTGATGTTGGAAGACCTAGACGACGTTAGGCTGATGCATTATGAGGTCAGAACGGGCAATTGCCTAATCCCTGGAGTGATGATGACGTTGTAAAAACATTTTAAAATAAGAATGAAATCGGACATCGTTTCCCAACCAAAATATTTCAAGGGGTTCATCAAAACTTTTCCGTAATTGCGGATTTCGAAATTAGGCCTAATATTGTTTCCTTCATTTCTGCAGCATTGTTATAATAATAATAATAATAATAATAGTAATAATAATAACAATAATAATAGTAACATTTTATTATTATTATTATTATTATATTATTATTATTATTATTATTATTATTATTATTATTATTATTATTATTATTATTATTAGTCGGCCGCGGTGGACTAGTGGTTATGCTCCTTGCCTCTGGTCCCAATGGTCGCGGGTTCAAACCCGGCCGGGGTCGATGGATTTTTAGGACGGAAAAATCCAAGGAGCATGTCCTCCGGGAGGGACTTTAAGCCATGGGTCCCGAGTCTGAAGATGTTCAGGCTCGTAAAAAATCCTTAAGCGTGAATGAAAAGGCCTCTAAGCAAAATCTACCGAATTGTCCCGTCCTAGTACTACCTTGGTTTCCTAGATGTCAGTATGAGGCGGAACGCTGACCACGGACCACTCAAAATGACATCCATACGAAAACAAGTGTAACTAAATTAGTATGGTGCAAATACTTCCCTGTAGGGGGAGAGCGCCTAAATCCCAGTAAAGGGAAAACATGGGCTTACAATACAATACAATTATTATTATTATTATTATTATTATTATTATTATTATTATTATTATTTTAAAATTAAATTAACCCTGTAAAGTCCCATGTTACATATGTGTAAGATCGGGAATTTATCACATTATTTCCACATTAAATTAATATTTAACGCGAATGCCTGATTTATAGTTATATAAAACGTTAGGAATGCATTTTCATTTCGCTACAACTAGGCCTACATGTTGTGTTACTTTTAAGCCGTAACTAGAGTATATTTGGTTAACCGTTAAGGGTTAAGTTAATTTAAGGTTATTAAACCTTTTGCTTGGAATTAAATTTTATGCATGTCTACTGTATGTATATTTTAAAAGGTCAGTGATTCACCCAACTCAGATCGTTGGTGGGAAGTGTTCGCGAGTCGAAAAAGGTTAGGAATCGCTGAAATAGAGTATTGTTAATGCTTGGCGGAAATGTTCTCTACTGACAGAACTAACACAGTTGTGCGTATATTACACCAGAGTGTATTGTGTTGTGTGTTTGAAGTGTTATTGACTACTTTGCACTTTGGGATGTAACACAAGAGCATCAAACCTAAACAGGAAATGAGGTATCTTCCATTCTTCCGAGAGCCTTTCATACCCTTTGATTGCACGTGATCATGTACGTGCAAAAACGACTTATTATGATTTTTAGAACATTTAATCTTAAATTCTAAACTTCTCTATGTTGCTTTAAATAGCATCCTAGGAGTATTGGAACCGATTTGCAGGTATCCTGCAGAAATAATTGATTATAATCTCTGGAATAGAATATATACTTACTTACTCACTGGCACTATCGAACCCGTAGGTTCATGGCCGCGCGGACATAAGCTCTCCATACATCCCTATCCTGAGCTAATGCTTTCCAATCATTCCCTGTATAATCTACTTCCCTCAAATCATAGTTAATGTTGTTCTCCCACCTCATTCTTGGTCTACCAACTGGGCGTTTTCCTTCTGGCTTTCCTAGAAGAAGTTTCCATGCACATCTTTCATTCCCCATTCGCGCAACATGTCCTGCCCATCGCAGTCTACGAGACTTAACTGTTCTTATTATATCTGGCTTCCTATAAAGACCATGTAGTTCATTGTTATGTAGTCTTCTCCATTCACCTGTCTGCTCATCTCTCTTTGGTCCAAAAATTTTCCTAAGAACTTTATTCTCAAATGCTCGTAATCTCCTTTCCTCCCTTAAAGTAAGAGTCCATGTTTCGCATCCATATAATATAACTGGTAGAATAATAGTTTTATATATTTTTAGTTTAGCGTTTTTTGAAAGGAGTTGGGACATCAAGAGTCTCTGCAATGCATAATAGCACGCATTTCCAGAATTGAGCCTATGTTTAATTTCTTTGTGCATCTCATTCCTATTTGTGATTATTGTTCCTAGGTATTTGAATTCAGCAACTTCCTCAAAATTTCCCTCATTTGTCATTAGCTGTCCATTTCCATTATATACTGAATTTCTACGTGTGACCATATATTTAGTTTTACTGATATTTACTTCTAGTCCTAATTTCTTAGTGTTACTCAATAGTGTGTGCGTGTTGGCCTTTAGTATATCCTCGCTATCGGCCAGTAGTACTACATCATCAGCATAAACTAACAGCTTATTAATACCATTCAGTTTGTAAGCCTTCCTCATTCTCTAAAGATTTAATGGCATGCTCTAGTACAAAATTAAATAGTAGAGGAGATAATGCATCTCCTTGCTTCAACCCATTCTGGATTTCAAAAGTGTCTGAAAACTGTTTGCCTACACGCACCCTACTCTTTGAGCCATTTAGACACATTCGTATAAGTCTAACTAACTCTTTAGGAATTCCGAACTCCAGCAGGATACTATATAATTTCTCCCTCTTAATTGAATCATATGCTTTTTTGAAGTCTACATATAGTTGATGTACAGTATCAAATATTCCCATTTCTTATAGAATATATTTATTCATTTATTTAGCTTGGTGGAGTTAAGGCCATGTGGCTTTCTCTTTCACTCACCAGGACAAACATATGTTACTTTAGAATGTAGCAATCACAATTAAATCTAATATTAAATAATAAATGAAGATTTGATCAATTCGATAAGTAGATTCCCGGACAACGCCGGGTATTCAGCACGCGGTATCTAAAAGTTATTATGATATAAATGTTTCATTTTACTTATTCAACTAGACATAAAAACAAATTAAATTTTCGTCTTTCAACTCATTTATGCCAAGAAGATTGGGATAAGTAGATTCCCGGGCAACGCTGAGTAATCAGCACGGGGTTTCTAAAAATAATTTCATTATAAATGTTTCCTTTCACTTATTCAACTAGACATAAACAAATTAATTTTCGTCTTTCAGCTTATTTATGACATTGAGGTTAGGATAAGTAGATTCCTGGGTAACCTTGGGTGATCAATAGGGCTGAAAGAAAGTAGCGGTATCAGGATAGTAACTAAATATACATTGTTTACAAAATGCGTGTCTTTTTCGAGCGTCTGCACTGCCTGCTCGGAGCGGAGAGTGTGTATGTTCGACTCTCCTCAGTAATTGACCTGCTTACGTGATGTGTGGTTGCATCAGAATGCCGAAACAAAAATTGTGCAAAGATGAGTCCATTTCTACACAAAGCAGACTGTACTAGAAGTCTGTCCCGAGTAGCGCGTGTCAACGTGCAGTTGTTAACACAGCGGTTCTAAGTACGATGCAGCCTAGCCTATAACCAATACTTTTTTCAGCACTAGTGCTCAGGAATATCTAAAAATAATTACGATATAAATTTTTCTTTCACTTATTCATCATCATCATCATCATCATCATCATAGTACATTCACGAATTTAGGCCATTTGTTGACCTGTTTCGGCCTCAAGAGAAACACCATCCAAAAGTCTTTTGAGTGGACGTCCTGGTCTTCTTCTTCCTGCAGGTTGATATCTTAACATTTGTTTGGGTATCCTGTGATCTTCCATTCGATGAACATGTTGCATCCATCTTGACTTATAATCAGAAATTTTGTTTTCTAAAGGTTCTATATGTAATTCTTCTAAGATGTCTTCATTTTTTTTGTGATCTAGTAGTGTGTATCCTGCAGTCCTCCGAAGGTATCTCATTTCAGCAGATCTAAGTCTTTGTATATCCATCTGTCTTTCACTTATTCAACTAAACATAAAAATAAATTTATTTTAGTCTTTCACATCACTTGCGCCATGTAGATTAGGATAAATAGATTTCTGGGTAACCTTGGGTGATCAGCACGGGTTATCTGAAAATAATTACGATATAAATGTTTCATTTCACTTATTCAACTAAACATAAGAGCACAATAATTTAATTTCTTTAGGCGTAGCAGCGCACGCCGGGTGTTAGCTAGTGTTTTATACAATCTGGTTTATACTTCGTGTGTCGGATATTTTGATAAATATAATTTTAAATTGATTTATTGAAAAATAATATTTCTTAGCATTTTGGTTTTTATAATTTATTTCTTCCTGGATATTATTATGTTTATTTAGTTCCTTTAAATATGAGTCCATAAATTAATCAGTTTTTGAAGTAATGCCAATTTTACTGTTTGAGACCCGCTAATAGTAAATGTCAATTCTAACAAAACCATTCACAGTCCTTTTCGATTTATTACCATCCAACGAGAATATTATTACCGTAACTTTAAATTAGCGTAAAAATAATTTATCGTGCCAGTTATCTAAATGTTGCGGACCGCAAAGAAAACGAGATCATTTAAACTCTAAGTTATTATTGTACATTATTATGTAACTTGATGCAAATATATAGAAAAAATAGTAGAAAAATCGAATGTATGTCTGTTTGTCGTTTATAGACTTCTAAACCGTTCAACCGATCTTTGTGAAAATTTGTAAATACAGGGTTTCAGATGCGGCGAGTGTTTGGCCGTTATCTATTATGTTCTAAAATCATTAGGTGTACGAGTTCACCTGAAACGAAATTTTAAAATCGCTCTAGCAAGCGCAATTGTCTACGTTTCACAACAAAACTTAGAATATCGTATTTAAATAAACCGAAGTATGTATTATCCAAAAATCAGCGAAATCCGACCGTTAGAAGTGGGGGTTTACCTGAAATTTGAAATTTACTCTAGCAACCTCCATGTTTGGTACATCGCAGTGTATTTCATATAATTAATTAACCCTCAATATTTAATTTACGCCGTGTAGTGTATGTATATATTGCAGATACTCTTGATGTCCCAACTCCTTTCAAAAAACGTTAAACTGAAAATATATAAAACTGTTATTCTATTTATATGGGTGCGAAACATGGACTCTTACTTTAAGGGAGGAAAGGAGATTACAAGTATTTGAGAATAAAGTACTTAGGGCATTTTTTTGGACCAAAGAGAGATGAACAAACAAGTGAATGGAGAAGACTACATAACAATGAACTAGGGCCTACATGGTCTTTATAGAAGAGTTAAGTCTCGTAGAATGCGATGGGCAGGACATGTTGCACGTATGAGGAATGAAAAACTTGCATGGAAGCTTCTTGTAGGAAAGCCAGAGGGAAAACGCCCAGTTGGTAGACCAAGAATGAGGTGGTACAATAACATTAACTATGACTTGAGGGAAGTAGATTATACAGGGAATGATTGGAAAGCATTAGCTCAGGATAGGGATGTATGGAGAGCTAGTGTCCGTGTGGACATGAACCTATGGGTTCGATAGTGCCAGTGAGTAAGTGTGTATATATATATATATATATATATATATATATATATATATATATATTCAAGACTAAAAGTGTATAAAACGCTGGCTCTTCCAACTCTTTTGTGTGGTAGCAAAGTATGGACGTTGAAACAGAAGGATATACAGTGACTTAGATCTGCTGAAATGAGATACCGTTGGAGGACTGCAGGATATACATTACTAGATCACAAAAAAAATGAAGACATCGTAGAAGAATTACACATGGAACCTTTATAAAACAAAATGTTTGATTATAAATCAAGATGGATGCAACATGTTCATCGAATGGAAGATCACAGGATATCCAAGCGAATGTTAAGACATCAACCTGCAGGAAGAAGAACACCAGGTCGTCCACTAAAAAGACTTCTGGATGGTGTTTCTGTTGAGGCCGAAACTGGTCAATAAATGGCCTAAATTTGTGAATGTACTATGATGCTAATGGTATATATATATATATATATATATATATATATATAATTCTTCTGGATGTGTGTATGTCACTGAAATCCTCTTAAACGACTGAACCGATTTTGATGATTTTTTTGGGTGTATGTTGTCCAACGCCACCGCTATGCGCTATATAATTGTTTTTTAATTATGTCATGGGTTATTTAAGAAATTACAAATAATTCATAAATGTTTTATTTTTAATATTGTAGCATTTACAATATTCGATTCCGAGTCGAAATCGCTATCAAGATACTGCTATGTCCTACAAATAGGACCGAGAATTGAAAATGGAACTCCATGAATTGTAATTACAGGCTGTGACCACTAGTTCATGAGATTTTTCAAAAATGTAAAATTAAAAAATATATAGAACAACTATATAATACCCTACGCCTAAATTAGTGAAAATTAATGTGTTTTTATGTTTAGTTGAATAAGTACTAGGAGAAATAATTATAAATATATATTTTTAGATACCCCGTGCTGATTATCCGGCGTTGCCCGGGAATCTACTTATCCCCATCTTCTTGACTTAAATGAGCTGAAATACGAAAATTAATGTGTTTTATGTATAGGTAAATAAGTGGGGGGAAAAATATATCCTAATTATTTTTAGATACCCCGTGCTGTTTACCCGGCGTTGTCCGGGAATCTACTCATCCCGATCGTCTTGGCATAAATGAGCTGAAAGACAAAAACAATATAGCCTACTTCTTATAATTAGTTGAATCGGCCGCGGTGGACTAGTGGTTATGCTCCTTGCCTCTGATCCCGAGGGTCGCGGGTTCAAACCCGGCCGGGGTCGATGGATTTTTTAGGACGGAAAAATCCAAGGTGCTAGTCCTCCGGGAGGGACTTTAAGCCGTGGGTCCCGAGTCTGAAGATTTTCAGGCTCGTAAAAAATCCTTAAGCCTGAATGAAAAGGCCTCTAAGCAAAATTTACCGAATTTTCCCGTCCTAGTACTACCTTGATTTCCTGGATGTCAGTATGAGGCGGAACGCTGACCACGTACCACTCAAAATGACATCTATACAAGTGTATGTAAATTAGTATGGTTCAAATTCTTCCCTGTAGTGGGAGAGCGCCTAAATCTCTGTAAAGGGAAAACATAGGCTTACAATACAATACAATAATTAGTTGAATAAGTAAAATGAAAAATAATTATAAATGTATATCGTAATTATTTTAAGATTCCTCGTGCTGATTACCCGGTGTTGCCCGAGAATCTACTTATCTCGATCTTCTTGTCACAAATGAGGTAAAAGACAAAATTCGTTATTGTGAGTTATACGTAAAAGAATACCCGCCACGTGCTGCTATGCTTGCAGAGGAATCTACGTACTTGTCTCGATCTTCTTGGCATCAATGAATGGTTATTGCTAGTTATCCGTAAGAGATAAACATATGCTGCCGCGGACTTTTTGTAGAGTTTTTTTGAGATATTCAATTATGTGTACATTACTTTTGTGTATTTGTTATGGTTTAGGCAGCGTAAGCCATTTAAGTGTCCAAAGAGCTATTTTTTTCACGTTTACCACTACAAAGGGCGAATTTTAAGGGAGTAGGAGTTGAGTATCACAACTCTCTCATAGCCTATGTTCATCGCAGGAATCAACGGAACATTTTGCAAAAAAAAACCATCACAATCGGATCAACGGTATGGCCGCGCATAAAATACGAACAAATAAACATTCATTTTTATATATTAGATTATTTGTCCGGTTATATTATATGGATCCAAAATAATGTCTCTTATTTTACAAATGAAACCGTCAGCGAGTATAAAGAATAGGACGATCAAGTAAATTGTGAAGAAGATACTTTACTTACTTACTCACTGGCACTATCGAACCCGAAGGTTCATGGCCGCGCGGACATAAGCTCTCCATACATCCCTATCCTGAGCTAATGCTGAAGATACTTTATTAACAGCAATTTATTTGCGAAGAATCAGTTAATCATTGTGAAATGAATCGAATTAATTTGGGAATTTGAAAATTTTGTGCGAACATCTGTGAAGTTAATTAAAATAAATTTTCATATGAAACCTATGCGGCCGATATCCGCCCCAATATATACTGTGCTGTCCACCGCTGTGGTATCGAGGTAGGGTGCTGCCTTATCACGCAGCGGATCCTGGTTATATTCATCAGAATGGATATACTGATTGCAGTGAAGGACCTGTCCTAGGGCATAACAATATAGAATAGGTAGTTTCATTTGAGAATCTTCTTCTTATTCATCTTCTTTCTTACGGTTTAGGATTTTTGCTAGCCTGTTCCGACTCCAAATTGTTGTTCCTTCCATATTTTCTTTGGTCTTCCCGAACTTCTTCTTCCTCTTGGTGAATAGTTGTATGCTGCTTTTGGTATTCTGTTTTCAGCCATTCTTAATAAGTGTTCTTTCCAGTTTGTTCCGAATTTCATTATTGTTGTGTTTAATTCCTCTACTTTTATATGCTGTCTTATTTCTGTGTTGTGTTTTTTGTCTGTTCTTTGATATCGTGCTATTTTGAGAAGAATCGATTTACGATTTAAGAAAATGTTTTAAAAATATTTTCATTAGAAAGTCCACCGCTGTGGTATCGAGGTAGCGTGCTGCCTTGTCACGCAGCGGGCCCGGGTTCGATTCCCGGTCGGGGAAGTTTTTATGGGTGAGGTTTTTATCGGGGTTTTTCCTCACCTGTAAGACAAATGTCAGAAAAACTTTAAGGCCCAAACGGTCCCCGAAATCATATGGCCGTCATCATCACCATTCTTATCATTATCGTCTCATCATCATCATCATCCTTCACCGATGTGGAAAGCAACGGGAAGGTGTCACACCTACAATTCCCTAGTAAAGCTGCAAAGCATAGCATGAAAATGCTATGATTGCAGTGAAAGACCTGCCCTCGGGCAGAATTACTATGGATGGATGGATTTATTAGAACAATCTTAATAGTTATAGTATTTCGAAATTCTCTAAAATGCACAGTGAAATATCGAAGAAGCTTAAATCACAAAATTGACGCCGTAAAACATTAAATGAAGAAAGTCACAGGAATTTTTTCCGGGATATTTTCATCATTCGGCCTGGTACGACATCGAAAGTGTAAATAATGTGGAGTTAAGATACATTTTGAGTTGAAATTAAATGTTAGAAGTAATGAAGTTGTCAGTAAGATGGGTATGTATTGTGTAATTTGCAAGTGGTACATTTCTGTAGATGTTTCGGTTGTAATTAAACTCTTGCAGCGGGATAGGCCTTCCTCTGAATGTTAAAAGCCTTTAATTAACAATCTCAAGACGTTTTGTACGCTCAAGTTGGCAATACTGGCACATTTAAATACAAAGTTAATCTCTATTCTAGTTTCTGCTACAATAATTTCGCTTTCTAGCGGCCAATGGCAATAAATGCTATTTGTCTCTTGGGTGTCACTTTAAAAATTGTAACAAAACTCATCAAGGCAGATATAAAAGATTGAAACACATCGGTGTAGACTTTGGCAGAGAACTACAGAAACAAAGTCTGAAATACGACAGTGGTTTTATAATTGAAGGGCTTAGGGCAATAACATGATAAGCCACATATTTTTCTTTCTGAGATATAAGGATTTTAATGTTTCAAAAAATTATAAATACTATGGTATCTTTACCTTGTCGTGGTGGAGTGGCTTGGGTGCTTAAATGATCCTGACAGCGGTAGCATTGCTGCCGATAGGGTTACCCATGCCGGACTGGTCGAAGGTGATAAGCTAGACGAAAAAAGTATCTTGGTCGAAGGAGTGACGATCTTTCACCGTAAAAATACAACCGTCAAGAAATGCGGACATGGGTTCAACTGGGGTAAAATTTTCCGGAGGTCAAATAGTCCCCCATTCGGTTCTCCGGGCAGGGACTACTTCAGGGAGCCCATGCCAAAGTCTGGATAGGGATGTATGGAGAGCTTATGTCTGCGCGGCCATGAGTGCCAGTGAGTAAGTAAGTAAATATTAGGCAGTATTTCCACCGCTGTGGTCTCGAAGTAGCGTGCTGCCTTGTCATACAGCGGGTCCGGGTTCGATCCCCGGTCGGGACAAGTTTCCTGAATGATGTTTTTTTTTGTCGGGGTTTTTCCTCACATGTAAGACAAATGTCAGGAAACTTTAAGGCCCAAATGGTCCCTGAACATAATCTGGCGATCATTATCATAAGTAATGCCACGAGTAATTTCCAAATTATCGATAAATTCACGACTCACGAAGTGAGGAGTGAATTTATCTAGAGAATTTGGAAATCAAGAGTGGCATTTGTTAGGACTATTTAACGAATAAAATTAAGCTGTTTCCTCAAAAATTATTATTTAACTATAGTTATTTTAAAATGTTTATTTATATTTAATGTAAACGGCGATATTTGAAAACAAATGAGAAACGATTGGTACGCTTCATTAGCTTATTTTGTTCGATCACTGCAACCAGATCATAATATAATTTATTGCCAAATGATCGCAATGTTGTAAGAATGCACCCTAGTGGAGAAATTTATAACCAACGTTATAAGTATTAATTAATTTCTGATGTCCTATGATGTAAATATGTCAATTATATTTTTGTGCATTATTTACTGGAAAATAATTCGTTTAAGAAAGTGCAAACAGTGGTTTCTTTTTTTTTTGTGGTATAATCAATTGTTACAAATGTTTTTATATTATCCCTCGTATGCGCTTTCTGTTGACATTCATGCACTATATATACAATCTGGTAGCCGTATATCTTTGAGAGTCAGTCACTGCAAAATAATGTTATGACCTATTCAGAATGTTAAAAAAGAGGAGCTTTCTTTATTATGATAAACTTTAGTTGGTAAATTTTAGGCGAAACACGACTGTGATTGGTTGTAAATCAAAAATCATTTAAATGTGATTGGTCATTGACTCCCATTTCGGGATGACTTAAATAGTCTTCATTAATATATTCATTAAGTTTAGGATTAAGCCCTCTCCTGGCGCATCACTACCATTTATCATAACCTATCATATATCGTCGGGGCAGCGTAACTCCACATTCCAGACGCCCCAAACTCCGAAGCTGGTTACAATAACGCCATGCCAGGAGGGAATTCCAGAATGTCGAAATGACAACATGGTGGCATTGAATAAAAAAATATTGGGCAGTATTGTTAATACATTGTGTGTCTATATGTTTTAACTCATCACTGGTGCACTTACAAATTATTTTATGGATATTTCAAAACATTATTATTTGCTGTCATTGTAATAAACGGTATATCTTAACAGAATGTGGCTTATCATGTTACTGCCCAAAGCCTACAATTACTATTTTTGAAGGTCATCCACCGCTGTGATATGTAGATAACGTCATTACCTCGTAAGCAGGGGAGCCTGATAGCGAAAATTTCCTGGGTGAGGTTTTTTAGGGGTTATCCCTCACCTGTAAGACAAATGTCTGGATTCATTAAGGCCAAAATGGTCCCAGAATATCATCTATCAAAATCACGTATATTATATTCTCCTTCATCAGTTTAAATGAATGAGCGATTTATGTACCTTGTCCTAAATGTTTGTGTTGTTTCGGAGCTGGACGCCGTGAGGACTTAGTCATGATTTCTACCATCCTCTTCTAACCTTCAGTACCTTCCTAGTCTAACAATATTCACAGTAACATCGTCAGTGATCTTCTTTTGCCAAAATTCTTTGAAATGTTTGCGTGTTTTCACACCCATCCTTCTAATGTTACTCGACAACGTTAACTTTCGATGCGGAAAAAAAAAACTGTGAACTAAAAGAATGTGGTAAGGCTGACTAGGGGTTGGAGGTAGTAGAACCCTTGTCTCAGATTGCAGTGGCCCAGTGTTTATTATCCGTCAGTCGTGTATGTGTCAGTTGTTAGTGACAATGTAAAGTTCGAAAGTTAGACCCTACATTCACAGTATATACACGCCTTTTCCTCACCTGTATGACAAATGTCAGGAAGCTTAGGGCCCAACGATCCCCGAAAATCATCCGGCCATCACCATCCTTATCATCACCATCCTTCACCGGTGTGGAAAGCAAAGGGAAGCTACTACACCTACAATTCCCTAGCAAAGCTGCAAAGCTTAGCATGAAAGTGCTATGATTTGTAGTGAAAGACCTGCCCTTGGACAGAATTACTATGGATGGATGAACACATTTAAGTCTACCAGACAGTTGTTTGACATCAGTGCTGATTTGATTTCTCTGTACATCACATTATCTAGAAACCCGTAGGCATACAACCTCCGATGATCTTTCATTAACTTCATCTCCTATTTCAAGTAGGTGATGATACCACTTGCCCAGTCATTCGCTTGTACCAACGGTGGAAGGAGACACTTTCCCCATCTTCAACACTAGCGCCATTGCTTCCCCTCACCGGCTAAAACGTTAAAGCGGTCAAGTAATACATTCCAGCGCCTGGTCATTTAGTTAAACATGGCATTCAACTGTTTTTGGTCTTCCATCAGACATATTATGGTGTCGGAAGGAAAGGAGAATGCCAGCCTCATTCTTAAACATCTCTCTCTTAAACAACTGTTGTTCAATCTTGAATAATAGTGAGATTAGGATAAATCAAAATAGTATTAATTCGGTTGACAGATTATACATTTCATTTATAGACCTACATTTCCGTGTCGCAAATCTAAGACACGGACTCATGGCTTTATTTTCCTTCCGAACGAAGACATACAATTTTTACGTCTTACGTATGAATGATTGCTTCAGTAATATGGGAGGCTTAAACATGGGAGGAAAAGGAATTAAGTGCATAAGATTTGCTGATGACACGGCTTTACTATACTGGTTTTGGCCTTAGTTTATGTTGTACTGTAAACAAAGTCACAGAAGGTATCCTTCCGCAGGCATCTGTGATTGGCGGAGCGATGGTACTATTTTACGCGCCATCTGACTTGCCGTCAGATTCCGGTGGCATTATATTTTTCAGCAAATCTTAAGAACCTTGCCTCACACCACTACCTCAAGTCAGCTATTAGCGATACTTTCAAACCTTTTGCTGTAAGCATTCCAGTATCTTATTGCAAGACAATTGTAGCTTTTCTTCACAGGTATTTAAAAGCAGGATAAGAAGGGTTGCCTTTTGCTCACCGAAATTTATAAGTGGATAAGAGAAGGGGTGATTCTAAGGTATTTCTTTTATATGAGTTTCTAAAGTTTTGGCAAAAACTATAATTTACCAAAGTCGCATGCTTCTACACGTATTTTACTCGTAGAAATTATAAAAAATGTTATTTAAAATAACAAACTTGATTAGGCCTAAAAGTTTTTCAATTAATTTCGAAAGAGGGAAGCGGCAAAATAGATATGTTACTAATACATGTGATAATGTAAACTCAACTGTTAATTCACTATGTCCTGGATACATAACGTGGGGAATTTATCACTCAATTTATAAAATCATTTAAACAATTCCTTTCTCACCACGTTTCAAAAGTTCTCTTCTCTGATGTTTAACGTATTCAACACGAGCGGCCATGTTGGAATAAGTTAATATCCCTCATTGTCTGCGCGAAATGGTGTTATATTTAATATAAATATATACCTACTGTTCACCATTGTCATTTTTTATATGTTATATTGTGTTTTATTACTTTATTGTTTTTTTTACGATAATTGTGTTCATACATAGTAGTTATAATTATTATATAAAATGTAGAATGATCATGGAACTATGTTTTCATCTACGCCGCTGGACAACGATGTCATTAGGTTTATATGGCCAATGAAATCACACTTAACCACGTGCTTCTGTTTACATTACAACATAAACTAAGGCCGAAAGAAGTATAGCAGAAGATGCAATGACACTGAGGAACATGCTGATGGAGCTAAATGACAGATACGAGCTTTAAGGGATGAAGATAAATATAAATAAGACGAATGCCATGATTATAGGAAGGAAACCAAGGAAGATAGACATGAGGATAAAAGACGAGACCATTGAGCAAGTGGAGAGCTTCAAATATTTGGGTTGTACTCATAGAGTAACTTGGAATAGAGGGAAAACTGAGTAATAATAATAATAATAATAATAATACTTTATTTATTCTGGCAGAGTTAAGGCCATAAGGCCCTCTCTTCCACTCAACCAGCACAAATACAAATAAATATTCGACAAATATAGATATACACTATACTAATTATAAACAGTTAAAAATACAATAAATGTAGCAATGTAAATGTCATGTACAAACAACATTTTATAGGGTACAGTGACATCTAAAAAATTTCGGTCGTTTACGATGAACTACAATGAGCAAACTACAATGGTAGCGCTGTTTCCTAGTAACAGAACGTGTAACTAAATAAAACAAATGCAAGGCACACGGCGTCCTGCACGGCGTATTCACTCGGGATTATGGGAAATTAGCCATTTTGTAAATTTAAATTTTTAACTGCGATTCTTTCGTTCTATGTAAAAATTGTATATTATCGAAAGTTAAAATCATTACTTAGATTTTACTCTAATTTGTAAGTAAATTCAAGCTTGTTTACGTTTTTAATTTGAATCTATTTTAGAAGATAAACCTACTAGAAGTGATAAAATTCTAAGATTTGTTAGGTTAGGACGAGTGATGTTAGTGTACAGCCATTTCTTATAAACATTTTTAAAATGTGACTATATAATGGACTTCAGATGTACGACATGGCTACGGTTCTTTAATAAATATTGTATCAAATATGTATGTGAGAATAAGGGGTAGGTCAATTGTAAATATTTATTAAAAGAGCTCATAATGCACGTTTTTAAATTTTAATAAACGAAAATAAATTAACATGTTTCATTTATTTCTATTCCTTCCTTCTGTTAAAATTAAAGAAAATCTTTAGGTCTGAGAGGCTGGGTTTAAATAATTTCATAATTTAAGATTAATTAATACGTTATTTATTCTTATAAAAGTTCAATTTCAAGATTATTCACCAGATGGCGATATATAATTCATAATTTTACCACCAGGCGGTGCTGAATTTCTTATTAGTACCAGAAAAAATCGAAAAAAATTGGATGTCGTTAGTTGTTCTACACTAGCGCCGCTTATGGCATGTACGCAAAACTTGTCCACTTTCTTCCCTGGTACTCTGTGGGTTGTACTATCAGTAGTAACATGAACTGCGGTCAAGAAGTACAGCAGAGGATAGCAATGGCAAAATAAAATTTAACAAGAAGAGGAACATTTTCTGCGGACGTTTCGCAAAAAAAAAAAAAGAAATACGAAAGAGTGTTTTGTGTGCAGTGTAGCATTCTATGGTGCAGATACTTGACATTACGATGGAATGAGGGAAAGCGACTGGTAGCTTTTTAGATATAGATATGGGGAAGGATGGAGCGTATGTAATGGACAGACAAAATAAAAAATAGAGATGTGCTAGGCAGACTAGATGAATGAAGAACAATGCTGGAACTCATAAAGAACAGGAAAATAAATTGGATTGGCCATTGGCTAAGAAGTAACTGCCTGCTGACGGATGCCCTAGAAGGAATCGTCAATTGAAAGAAGGTCAGAGGCAGAAAAAAGACATCAGATAATAGACAATATTAAAATAAATTATTTTTATGCGGATATAAAAAGGAAGGTTGAGTTAAGGAAAGAGAAGAGAATGCTGAGTTTGCAGTGAAAGACCTGTTCTTGGGCAGAACGCTTTGCATTGTATTATGTGTCCACATATATTTTCATTATCTAAGTGTGACTTCCCCAAAATTGTAATCACCTTCTTTTTGTAGGCAGTATGTTTTGCACCCCTGTGATGTGAATTAGAAGGCAGACAATAGTTGATGCCTGCAATGGTTCTTTCCTTCCTCATGTGCGAAATTACTGGGGTTGCTTTAGGAACTGCACTTGAAAGGTATTGAACATTGTAATTATCATGTACCATTGTATGACCTGATCTCGGAACAGCTGTTCCAGGAAATCATCCTTCAATAACACTATTCTGAAATCAATTATTCTTCAACGAACCTTAAATAAAGGCTACAGTCAGCTCGATATAATTTTTTTTTATTCTTTTCAGTTAGTTAACAAAATTTTATGCTTGTTATTTATTCAGAAATACAGTGCGTTTCAAAAACAGTTTGTACTCCTTTTTATGTCTGGTTAAATGGAAGGGAACGCTAAAGGCATTGTCTTACCAATAAAATAAAATAAATTAAATTAAATTAAATTCTCGTACCTTACAGTAAAAACCAATAATAGATCTAGGTTTGCTTTTAGCGAAGTCCAAAAGAATTAACCTATTGAGATTATTCTCGTGAAAATTTTTAGGGAAAAATAGAAATATTCATGATCCTATCTAGTACACACCCAAAATGAACTTCACCAAAATTTACATATAGACACACACACAAACACACACACACACACACACACACACATATATATATATATATATATATATATATATAGAGAGAGAGAGAGAGAGAGAGAGAGAGAGAGAGAGTTTTCTTGGGTTTTCAGCGTCATGGATTCACGGTTGGCCACTGGTCACCGATTCCGACATTTCGAAATGATCCTACATCAAAAGATCGACCTCACAGGATCTAGAACTTTGGCTAAAATAGATAATGAAAAATCAAGAATATACAGGGAAGCAATAGAAATTGAGAAAAGACCGCATTCTATGAACATCCGAGATGATGCCCAAAGATTGCCATCTACATGGAAAAACTGTTCTCGCTGCCTACCGTGTCATCCCTTGTACAGCGTAGAAGATATGAAAAATATCACGGTTGGGCAACATGGAGCTTGGTCGACCCTTGGATGGGTGTACGACTTCCAAAACGGACCGCAATGAAAACGCAATGCGAAATAAAGGAAATCACCATCTTCATCCATCACGAATTAGGCCTTTGTAGGCCCGTTTCGACTCTATCTAACAGTCTTTTATGAGATCTTCCTGGTCGTCAATGTCCTTTGGGTTTATATTTCATCATAAGTTTTGGGATTCTTGAATTATCCACTCGTTTTACATGGTCCAGCCAGTTTAATTTATACATGTTGAGTTTTTCTTGTATTGATTCGACTTCTAATTGTTCTAAAAGTTCTTAATTATTTTTTCGATCTAAAAAAGTGTCCTGCTGTCCTTGTCAGAAATTTCACTTCCGTTGTTTACATTCTGCTTTTGTCTGTTTTTCTTAATGTCCTAATCTCACTTCCATATAAAAGAAAGGGCAATACTAAAATGTTCGATATTTTTTTATTCTTGTGGATTTTTGTACTAATTTAGCTTCTAATGCATTATTTATTATTCCTAAGATTTAAGTAAATTTGGTTATTTTCTTGTTCGCATCTTTTTCATTTTGATAATATATTTCACAACCTAAATAGTTTAAAATGTTGTACTTGTTCTAGTACAATATGTAATACAAATATGCTATATTATCTAGCATATGACTATACAATGTCTGTGGGAGAATCTTAAAATAATATAGTTACAATTTTAGACAGATAGATGATCGGTTGATTAATGTCTTTGACAACGTCCGATTCCTAATAGCCAGTTTTGTCGGTCCATCCAATCTCCTGGTTGTAGATGTTTCTCCTTCATATATAAACATATTCCCTGACTCCAGGAGGTTTTAGGTCTTCCTCTGCTTCGTCTTCCCTCAGGTGTCCATTGAAAAACAGATTTTGGTAGTCGTTAATTGATTAAATAAGAATTGTTGTATTCTTACGCATGCACAATGCAGCAAATTTTGGAATTTCAGTTGTTAAAATAGCCACTTGTGTATAATTTATAAGATATTGGGGGGAAAAAGGCATTTGAAAAGCGAAGCGAAACAAATTATTTTGAATATTTTCAAACAGTTTAGTGAAAAAAATATTTATGTTCACAATTTGACCCTCTAAAATCATTATGTGTAAGAGTTCATCTGAAGTGAGAATTTAAAAATCACTCTAGCGATCACAATTTTCCATGTTTCACAACGAGACTCAGTATATCCTATTAAAATAAACCGAGGTAGATATCATCAAAAAATGAGCGAAATCCGACAATTAGAAGTGGACGTTTACCTGAAATCCGAAATTAAAAATTTACTAGCAACCGCTATGCTTGATTCGTATTACAGTATGCCATACAATTTAATTAACCTTTAATATTTAATTTATTTTGGCGTAGCAGCGCAGACCGGATATTAGGTAGCGTCTCATAAAACGTTAAATTAGGCTGTTATTTGAGCAATGCATCATCAGTTCGTCGCAATAGACCCTAATATTGTAGAGATTTTACATATTTTATCAAATTTTAGAGTATATTAATTCGATTTAAGCTATGTGATTTCCAGAATCAGAAAAGTACATAGAATCCGAACCACCGGCGCAGCATCGTGGTTGCCTTCATAACAGAAATAGGCCTACTCTAAGGGGAAAAAACACTCAAAAAGACCAATGTATTATGACGAAACAGATATGGAATAAAATAAAACGGTCTTAGCAGTTATACTACCTTTAAACATGGGGCCACTACTCGATACCGTAAGCCCTCTCTTATGACTCCAGGTGGCCTCTGAATTCCATAGCTTCTTTGATTCCTTTTATTCAAGTTTTTTTGGGACTTTCAAGTGTTATTATTTCTTACTCCATTATTAATTTAGATAATATTCTTCCGAATTTCTCTTAATAACCCAAAACAGGATACATTCTTAATCTAAATGCAATTTAATATAGATTGGTTTGCTAACAGAATAAATTGAACGAATAAACTGTTTTGTCATTAGGCTAGGTTGAAGGTTTATAAATCATTGACAGTTCCTGCATTATATTATGGGATTGAAACTTGGATAATGACCAAAAATTACAAAGTAGAATACAAAGCGTAGAAATGAACTACCTTAGAAGAACAAAATGCAGCACAAGATTGGATCAGATAAAGAATAAAGATATAAGAACAGAGTTAAATATATATCCACAGAATGATAAAATTAAAGAATATAGAGATGAATGGTTTAGACATATAGAAATAATAAATATAATATGATTAACAAAAGCAGCATTTAACTACAAGCCAAGAGGTTCAAGGAATGTAGGAAGGCCAGTGTAAAGATGGACAGAACAACTGTGAGGCGGAAGAGGCAATTTTCCTAGTCCGTGAAGTGAAGAAGTTGAAGAAAAAGAAGAAGAAGAATTAGGCTCACATGTAAATAAATGTAAGCTTCCGAATTGTTCGCAGCTTCTAGTTTTGGACAATGCTATAAATATATTCCGACCTGTCATAAACCAATACTAGTAAAATTCATATCAAATTCCGTTGAGGTGGAAGTCATATGATGAAAGTTAAAAATTAAATTGTACCTGTTGGTAGATGCCGTCGTCCTCAACTTTGTTAAAATATTGTATATAAAAATAACTGGAGCGCTTTCGGAAGTTATCTTCCATCTGCTTCAGGTTGAGTTTCCACTACTTGTTGTTGTGTACGGTGATGTATACCCCAACTGTTTGTAGCAGCAACTGACTTGTTTTTGATGATTTCGTATAATGGGTTTGACTGGGGTGCGTTCTCATTGAGAAGTGAGGTGTTGTTTGTTTCCTTTATAATTTCGAGCTAGGATAAATATATTTGAAGACTTCGAAATTATAAAGGAAACAAACCTCACTTCTTAATGAGAACGCACCCCAGTCAAACCCATTATACGAAATCGTCAAAAACAAGTCAGTTGCTGCTACAAACAGTTGGAGTATACATCACCGTACACAACAACAACAAGTAGCGGAAACTCAACCCGCAGAAGATGGAAGATAACTTCCGAAAGCGCTCCAGTTAATTTTATATACTATATTTTAACAAAGTTGAGGACGACGGTACCTACCAACAGGTACAATTTAATTTTTAACTCTCATCATATGTCATAAACCACTCTTGCTTGGACACACGTGATGGAATAGTATCACTGAACTGAGTGGATTTTTATAATGCTACACAACCTCTCGTATAAAAAACAGACCTAACAACTTCTTACTTGGCCAGGTTTTCTTTGCAACGAGCTGCCCATTGTCGGCCACTGAACTTGTGGCAGTAATGTCTTGTTATTCATTTTCGCGTGTTTTATTATTTATTTATTGTTCGTCACAACGCAGCTCTTAATTAAAAACCAGATCAACGTCTGCTAAGCACAGCTAGAAAGGGAAAGACATGCGGTTGTACTAGCGAAATTCTATGATTTTCGTAAATGAAAAGTGGTTTCTAGATTCGGACTCTGGCGAAAGTCTGGCAACTTCCAAACTCTGAACACAGCTCGGAAGCTGTATCATATGAACTATGCAATGAAAGCCTGAGTTATAAACAAGTGATAATTTTGTGATCTACGTAATGTATAAAAATGTTTGTTTGTTTGTTCGTACTTTATGCGCGGCCATATCGCTGATCCGATTGTGATGGTTTTTTTTTTTTGTAAAATGTTCAGGAGATTCCCGGGATGAACATAGACTAAGAGAGTTGTGATATTCAGTTCCTTCACCCCTAAAAATCACCCTTTGTAGTGAAGAACGTGAAATATAGTCCCTTTTTGATGCTTAAATAGCTTACGCTGCCTAAACCGTAACAAATGCACCAAATTAATGTACACAAAATTGAATATCTCACAAAACTCTACAGAAAAGTCCGCGACAGCATATGTTTATCTTCTACGGATAACTCACAATAACCATTTTTGTCTTCCATTGATGCCAAGAAGATCGGGATAAGTAGATTTACCGGGCAAGCGTGCTCTGCCATACCGTTCATCCGATTGAGTTGGGGCTTTTTGAAAAATGTTCAGGAGATTCCGGGGTAAACATAAGCTGAAGAGAGATGTAACTCTCAACCCCTTCACCTCTAAACATCGCCCTTTGTAGTGAAAATGTGAAATAATGTCCCTATTTTGACGCTTAAATGGCTTACGCTTCCTAAACCATAAAACATACATCAAATTAATGTACACAGAATTGAATATCTGAAAAAACTCTACAAAAAAGTCCGCAACAGCATATGTTTATCTTTTACAGATAACACACAATAGCCATTTTTGTCTTTCATTGATGCCCAGAAAATCAGGATAAGCAGATTCCCGGGCAAGCATAACAGCGCACGGCTGGTGGAAAAAGCACATTAACATTTATTTTGGAGTAGCAGCGCACACCGGATATTAGCTAGTAAATAAATAAAAACTTTCGGGCGGAGATAAAGAGAACGCACAATTAAGTGGTAAAAATCAGCTGTTGGTATATGCTGATGTTTCAATAGTCGGTAGTGAGGAAACACTAACAAGGGAACTGTCAACCATTGCATGTCGAAACCTACTTTGAAATTTCTCTCAGAGGAGCGTTGTGATGTACCAGGGTCGAGTCCAAAAATGTATCTGCCGATTTTAAGTTTCCATTAATGGAAACCTTCTGTACGGACCAGATTGACTATCGGCTTGAGTAAGAGCGGAATGGAGTGAGGCGGCACGCGACGTAGATGGCGTCTACCATGTCAGGAGTTGCATTACTTCCCTATAGTTTAATGAGACACTTGTATTTTTTGTGCTTTTGAGTTAAAAGAAACAGATTTTTTTGACACAGCCTTGTTATATCACAGCGCTACTCTGGGAAAATTTTCAAGGTAGTTTTCGCCTTGCAATGGTTGACAGTTCCCTTGTAAAACAATACTCAGATATTATATTAAATTTCACTAAGTAATTGGGACTGGAAGTAAAAATATATTAAATTAAGTCTATGATCACCGGTGGAAATTAATTATTAAATGTGAATCGACACCTAAATGAGGGATATTTAGAAAAAGTGTTGAATTCAAATACTTAGGAATAATAATTACAAACAAGAATGAGATGCAGAAAGGAATTAAATATGAGTTCAACTCTGGAAATGAACGCTATTATGCATTATAGAGACTCTTGTTCACCCTAACTTCTCTAAAAAAGATAAACTAAAACGTATAAAATTGTATTCATTCAGTTATTTATATGAATGTGAATCTTATTCTAAGAAAGGAAAAAATATTTATACTACTTGAGAATAAAGTACTTAGGAAAATGTATGCATTAAAGAGAGATTAACATATAGATGAATGGACAAAATTATTTAACAATGAGCTACATGATCTTTATTGGAAACCAGGTGTAATAAGAACAAGTCTCATAGACTGCTATGAGCGTATCATGATGATACGAATGGAGAAATACAGGATGCGTGGATGCTTACAGTAGAAAAGCCAAAGAAAATGTTCCCAGAAGGTAGAGGCATGGAAGAATAACATTAACAATTTTCGGAAGGTGAATTAAGCAAGTAATTTGTTGAAAATATTAACTTAGGATGGGGGATGTATGGAGAACTTTGGAGCCTACGCTTGCGCGACCATAAACATCTAGGTTCAGTAGTGAGTTAGTTAACTACTGTTAGATTAAGGATACCAACATGGAAAGAAAAATAAGTTATAGGCCTAGGTGTTGAATTACAATGACTATTTAACTCATGCCCCAAACGGGAGTCAATGACCAATCACGTTTCAATGATTTCTATTTTACAACCAATCAGAGTCGTGTTTCACGAAATATTTATCACTGTTATAATTACCATATTAAAGAAAGCTCCTCCTTTTTAATATTCTGAACAGGTCTGACCATTATTTTGCAGTGACAGCCCGTGAGAAATACGGCTACCAGATTGTATATATAGTGCATGAATGTCAACACATGCCGCACGCGGGAGTTAATATAAACACATTTGTAGCAATTTATTATAACACCAAAAAAAGAAACCACTGTTTGCACTTTCTTAAATGTATTTTTTCCCAGGTAATAATCCAGAAAAATATAATTGTCATATTTACATCATACGACATCAGAAATTAATTAATATACAGTTTGATGTGTTTCTTTTCTTTCTTTTTTTTTCCACTAGAGAGTATTCTTACAATATTGCGTTCCTTTGGCAATAAATAGTATGATCTGGTTGCAGTGATAAACAAAAGAAGCAGATGAAGCGTACCTATCGTTTCTCATTTGTTTTTCAAACATCGCCGTTTACATTAAATATATAAATATTTTTAAATAACTACAGTTAAATAATGATTTGTGAGTAAACAGCTTAATTTTATTCGTTAAATAGTCCTAACAAATGCCACTCTTGATTTCCAAATTCTCTAGATAAATTGGAAATCACTCGTGGTATTACTTATGAAAAACGAACAAATTCAGGTATTAATGTTGTATTGATTTGATACACTACACATATTTTCTTTCAAAATGAAGGTTTTAGCCATTTATTTTATTCAAATGCCCCAGGTTGTCATTTGGACATTTGTGGTGTTCTCTCCTGGCATTGGCTTAATTGTAACCCACTTTTGATGCTGAGGCACCTGGAAGGCGGAGTTATGTTACCCCGATGATATGATGGGTGATAAATGATAATGAAACGCCATGAAATTTCTTACCTTAAACTTAACTTAAATTCCAGACCATGGGCAACCACAGGAATGAAGGTTATAACAATGCATTATCTTCTTCTTCTTCTACTTCACTTCACGGGCTAGGCAAATTGCCTGTTCCGCCTCACAGTTGTTCTGTATATCTTTTCACTGGACTTCCTACATTCCTTGAACCTCTTGGCTTGTAGTTGAATGCTGATCTTGGTAATCTTGTTACATTAATTCTTTCCACATGTGTAAACCATTTCGCTCTATATTCTCTGATTTTCTCATTCAATGGATATATATATTTAACTCTGTTCTTATAGGCCTATCTTCATTCCTTGTCCGATCCAATCTTGTGCAGCCTTTTGTTCTTCTAAGGAAGTTCATTTCTGCGCTTTGTATTCTACTCTGCAATTTTTTGGTCTTTACCCAAGTTTCGCTCCCATAGTGTAATATAGGCCGTTAATTACATAAAATATCTAACTGTACAATCCAACAATGTTCATAACAAATGTTAATCACAATGGGCAGTGAGCAAGTGCTCAAAAGTGACAGAGAACAAATATCTTCATGTTCACGCATTTCTGATATGTTCATGTTTTAATCTAAACTAATAGTCGCCCAGCGGTTGAAATGCTACCTCAATTCATTAAATTTTTAAGTATGTCCCAAATACGTCATCATACATTAATTTTCGATTTATTTCAAAAATACGAACGATAGAAAATATATGGTGTAGTTTGGCTAAGCCATATTTGATAAATAATAACGCGCCATTTAACATTTGTATAATATTTATACTATTTAAATTTGTATTTGGCCTATTATTATGTGTACGGGAATATATAATAGGCCTATCCCTTCTTCTTTGTCTATCACTCCAACCCGTCAATGTTCTATATCGAGGCATAATGGAAGTAGGTGCGAATATCTAAAAATAAACAAAATGTAATTAAATTACTGCAACCAAGAGTAGACAGGCTTTAATGAAGTTAATAAAATCTACTCACTTTCTTAAATCACTGATAATAAACCACTAATAATAAACACGCAACAGTAAGTCAATAAAAATTGCTCCTGCACAATTTTCTTCTTTACAACAATGCACTTCAGTATGAACGTAAACAAACGAATGAGTACACAAATAAACAAATGAATGAGTAATACACATAAATTCCTTAGAGGTAATTAATTTTATTTTGTTGAATTTAATTTATTTGTAACACATATTTATATAAATTTTATTTTTCTGCACTCCTTCTCTATATGAACTTTAATTATGCCAAATATCACACTCCTCCGTGCCCGCAATCTGCTTAAAAAGTACAAAGTTTTTTCTTCACGTATTAATATATAGATTTAAAATACCGGCATGTATATATATATATATATATATACCCCATATGTCTCGTGTGAGAACACGGGTTCTCCCTTACTTACTTACTTACTTATTCACTGGCACTATAGAACCCGTAGGTTCATGGCCGCGCGGACATAAGCTCTCCATACATCCCTATCCTGAGCTAATGCTTTCCAATCATTCCCTGTATAATCTACTTCCCTCCCTAGCGGAAGTAATCTACCAATGAATTTAGTTACGCTTAATTACCTACAGATGTCAACGAGTGACATGTAGATTGCACATCGCCTCAACGAGACGTCCATAGACGGCTAAGGCATTACTTGTTTGGATCAAGATCGGTTAAATTTTGCACATAAGCCTTTTTATTCGGGTTTGTGGTTCTTTTAAGAGCCTGAAAACATTCAGACTCGGGACCTACGACTTTAAGTCCGTCCCGGAAGACATGTTCCATCTACACCGGTGTAGATAGCAATTTTTATTCTCAAATGTTAAAAACAATTTAAGTAAAAATCTCAAATTTTGTATGAACATTAACGATTAAAAATATCTTAAATTTGTCGAGATTTATTGAGGGCTCGGATTTAAAATTTGATATTAACTTTTTAGGAAAACGCGAGATAGTATAGCATTATAATACTTACTTACTCACTGGCACTATCGAACCCGTAGGTTCATGGCCGCGAGGACATAAACTCTCCATACATCCCTATCCTGAGCTAATGCTTTCCAATCATTCCCTGTATAATCTACTTCCCGCAAATCATAGTTCATGTTATTCTCCCACCTCATTCTTGGTCTACCAATTGGGCGTTTCCCCTCTGGCTTTCCTACAAGAAGCTTCCATGCAAGTCTTTCATTCCCCAAACGTGCCACATGTCCTGCCCATCGCAGTCGACGAGACTTAACTGTTCTTATTATATCTGGCTTCCTACAAGGACCATGTATATAGCATATAATACAGTATAAAAATTGTAAATAATATAAATTCTGCTCGTAACGAATTTGTAAATAAACGATATCTCCAGATTCTTGGTTAAAGCGTAAACGACTGATTAGGTAGGCCCACATATAATTTGTCATAAATAAATAAGAAATAGAGTATTTCCTAATTATCGGTACCATATTACCTTGTATTCAGTCTTATTTCCCGTAAAATATGATGTTGCTGAAGAAAACTGTTTCTGTCGATGATATTTCCGTAAACAGTTCAATCATATGGCAGGTGAATGTAGTAGGCCTGCCATGGTTCCCCAATAGACGGTATGCAAGTTTTTTTTTACAGTACAACAGGAGCTTAGATCGAAATTAGTACAGTAAGACATTGTCTTCCCATGTCCGGATATAATAGAGGATTCATTGGTCATTAATTAATATAAAATTATGGAATATTCACCTGAAAGGTCCGTCTCCTCAACTTAATTAATCATTTAACTGTAGCGCTTTCAGGACTTGTCCCATCATCGGCAGGATTCAAAACTGGTGTTTCACTGCCGATGATGGGACAAGTCCCGAAAGCGCTACAGTTAAATGATTAATTAAGTTGAGGAGACGGACCTTTCAGGTGAATATTCCATAATTTTATATTAATTTTGAATAATACCTCAATGGAACACATCATGAATCTTATAAAAGTTGGTCATTAATTTTCAGTCATTCTTTCACTAGGTCCTTTTTATGTACCCTCGCATAAACGTTACTATAAGATGAATCCAGTCCACCACTGTGGTCTCGAGGTAGCGTGCTGCCTTGTCACGCTGCGGGTCCGGGTTCGATTCCCGGTCGAGACAGGCTCCAGGGCGAGGTTTTTTCTTCGGGGGTTTTTCTTCGGAATTTTTCCTCACCTGTAAGACAAATGTCGGGAAACTTAGGGCTCAACGGTCCCCGAAAATCATCCGGCCATCATCATCAACCTTATCATTATCATCACCATCCTTCACTGGTGTGGAAAGCAACAGGAAACTACCACACCTATAATTCCCTAGTAAAGCTGCAAAGCATAGCATGAAAATGCTGTGATTGCAGTGAAAGATCTTCCCTTGGGCTGAATTCCTTTAAGTTTGTTTCTCTGTCTGTTTGGCTTTCCAGTATAAAATTAAAGATTTCTTACACGCAGATGGTAAATCAAGGTATGCTAAACACACAATAATAGAAGGCCACGAAATTATTAAATATATAATTCACTATCGAATGTATATAAATAAATAAATTTAATACTTTAGAAGAGAAAGCCATTTTGAAGAATCTGGAAACAGAAAACTATTAAATGGAAATATATGATATATTGTATAGATGTGAAACTTGGGCACCAACGAAAAAAAAAAACAGAAGGATAGAATACAGACGGCGGAAATGAGGTTCCTAAGACAAGTTTAAGGATGTACAATATTTGATAGAACCTATAAGCATGCGCTACAAAGACTACGCAGAAAAAGAGAGGAAGTATGGCCGGAATTCTTCAGCACCGGAGCGATGATAGATAGGAACTGGACAGAAGCAAATTTCCAGATACGACACGTCATCACAAGATTAAGCGTGCATGGATTCCACCACCTAATGTGTAGAGATAAAACATTCCATGACCCGAAGATGTCATGCATATGCGAAGTGTGTGAACAGAAATGCGAAAGATATCACATCGAAACATGTACACAAAGAACAAAAACAATTTGTGATTACGCAAGACCAAGTTAGTGTTAGTGATTTTTAGCTGTGTTATCACCTTTGCACATTTGTGCGCAATCCATTTATATATTAGCCGAAATATTTGATAGAATAAGAAATGAGGATATAAGAGAAGAATTAAAAGTACAGCCTTTATTGGATAAGGTCACGAATTACAGACAAGAATGGATTGATCATATGGATGGAATGAGTAAGGAGAGATATCCATTGTTAGCAAGAAATTAGCAAGCAAGAGGAAGACGTGATGTTGGAAGACCTAGAAGACGTTGGGCTGATGCATTATGAAGTCGGAACGGGCAATTGCCTAATCCTTGGAGTGATGATGATGATGATGATACTTAATTACTATAAATAGAAGTAATTATTGATAATGAAAGATTATTACAATCAATAAACAAATTGCTTAAGATGGATAAATTACCTGAAAGTTCTTCAGTACATTAGAATTAAGGAAGATTGAATGAATCATCAACGTCAGCTTCATGGACTAAGCCTTACATATAAGGCTTGTTCGGGTCTCATTCTTTATCACTGTTGAGCTCATCTTGTCTTCGGTCTTCCAACATTTCTTCTACCCTTTGCGTTGTAGTTCATCATCAATTTAGGTATGAGGTCGTCTTTGATTCTGAATTATTTACGGCAAAATATAATTTTATTTATTTATAATAATGATGCAATGTTAAATTACACACCATCTGAATCGTTACTTAGATTGTTCAAATCTAGAACTGGTTAAATTCAATGTCATTATACTGTAGTATTCTATAACTTAGCAAGGGCGAAATAATATTTTTACCGAGGGCTGCAGGCTTGCTCCCGAGGGCGTCATGGCACGGATGTGTGAGTAGCCTGAGGTTTTAACATGGCATTTTGCACGAGGATCATACAGTGTTTTGCAGCGCACTATTCCGTAATTGAATAAATTGAAACTTTTTTTGGAAGAGTTTTAAGTTCGACTATTTAACTCATGTCCCAAATGGGAGTCAATGACCAATCACGTTTCAATGAATTTTGAATTATAACCAATCACAGTCTTTTTTCACCTCGAGTAAAATTTAATTTTATCACATTTAAATCAATCTCCTCCTTTTTAACATTCTGAATAGGTCAGAGCATTATTTTGCAGTGACTGACTCTCTAAGAAATGCGTCGAATATAACAATTTATAATTAAGATGTAAGAATCCTATTATACAAGTGGCTCCCAGATTATATATAGGCTATATATATTGCACGAATGTAACCAAATCCTGCTTGCGGGATATAATAGAAAAACAAAAGCAATTGATTATACTACAAAAAACACTGTTAGCACTTTCTTAAACGTATTATTTCCCAGGTATTCATGTTCCAAAAATGTATAATTGACATATTTACATCATAGGATATCAGAAAAATTAATGAATAACCTATAATTTTGGTTATAAACAGTTTGATGTGTTTCATTTATTCTCCACTAGGGTGCATTCTTTCAATATTACGATCCTTTGGCAATAAATACCGGTAATATGATCTGGTTGCAGTGATGAATAAATGAAACATAATAAACATTTCTGATTTGTTTTTAAACATTGCCGTTCGCATTAAATATATAAATATTTTAAAATAACTACATTTAAATAATGATTTGTGAGTAAACAGCTTAATTTTATTCGTTAAATAGTCCTAACAAAAGGCACTCTTGATTTCAAAATTCTCTAGATAAATTGGAAATCACTCCTGGCATTAATTGTAGAACTAGGAAATTTAGGTACAAAATTTTGGTGAAAAAAGGTGCAAAAAAGGTGATTGAATTTAGCAGAAAAAGGTGCAAAAAAGGTGCAATTTTTTAAATAAAAGTAAATTTCCCATGTAAATGATAATTAAAGATTACCAGAACCAATTACAACAAGTAACTAACGACACAAAATTCACGCATGTTGTCTTATATTAAAGAGTCTGTGTAAGTACTTACACTACTATATGCTGCGCAACACGAATGCATTGATGTTTTTCATCAATTGTTATTGAAATATCACAAAGAATGCGCCTGATAACAGATCCGTCATTCTGAATTCCATCTGCACTAAACTTTTTAACAATATCACATAGTTTATTATAGGAGTTGACTTTCGGTTCCGGCATACTGTATACTGGTAACTCAGGAAAATAGCAGACCGCACTAGTCAAATATTATTTTGAACTGAAACATTTTATTCACGCACTCAACAACCTTCCTTGCTTGAACAATAGCTTTTGCATAACTGTGGTGCAGTGAGGCACAAACTAATTTAAAAGGAATAGCCTAACGGGATTACACTGAAGTGGAAGTAATGTGATGTGGACTGATACCACATATCGTTACCAACCCTTGAAATCGTATTCGAATAAATATAATATATATATACATTTAAGGGAGCCTTAACCTCCTACTACCCCAAGGGCCTCCTGAGGCCTGTAGTGGGATCACTTTACTTTATATATATATATATAATTTTGGTAATAAAATGTTCCAAAGGAGACAAAAAAGGTTTGAAAAGGTGCAAAATGTGCTTCCATTAAAGAAAAGTGCAAAAGGTGCTAGCATTTGAAAAAGGTGCAAAAAGGTGCAACTAAAACACAGTTAGGGGCATTTATTTAATGTTTTCTTTGCAATACTAGCTAATTTGAACATTATAGTAAAAAAAGTGCAGCACCTAAAATTCCTAGCTCTACTTATAATAATCGTTTTGTGTTTTTATGTCTGTATAGGGTTTTGTTTGTGAGGATTAGGGTGCTCCGTAGTGAGAGTGTTTTAACAAATTAAGTTACGCTTATGTACCCGTAGATATCAGCGAGTAATATGGGGTCGGCATATAGCCTCAGTGAGACACCTAGTGGGTAACTATGGTTTTACTTGGATGGGTAACTGCCGGTAAATTTTGCACAGATGTATCTTTATTCAGGCTTATGGTTCTTTAACGAGTTTGAAAATTTTCAGACTCCGGACCTACGGCTTAAAGTCCCACCCAGAGGACTTTTTTCCTTGGATCCATCGTAAAAATCCATCTATCCCGTGTCCCTCGGAACTGTAGGCAAGGAACTCTCATCACTTTAGCTGTAAAACCTTGTATGACTAATTTAACAAGTTTTTCAACACAGCATATAAACAATAGGGTGGGCAGAAAAAACTAATTTTTTACACGCTTTATATTAGCTTGACCTGTATCTATCTATCTATCTATCTATCTATCTATCTATCTATCTATCTATCTATGTAACGGAATCTCTCAACGCGATTTTCACCCACTTAAAATCATCGGATCGACTTGAAACTTTGTATACTTGTAGAAGATCCGTGACAATACAATAATTTCATATTTATTTTCTAAAATCCTGGCCATAATCATCAGAAAATCAAAAAAAGTGTTTTTGTATCAATGTAACGGAATCTTTCAACACGATTTTCACCCACATAGAAAAATTGGATCGACTTGAAACTTTGTATACTTGTAGAGGACCCGTGACAATACAATAATTTCATATTTATTTTATTTCGAAGTTGTAATAGCGCGGAAAAGTTGCAAATTACATAGACAAAAGAAAAGAAAAAAATATCAAAACTGGTTGACATCTTCCGGTCGCACAAAGGTTCTAAAGTTTAACAAAATATGAAAAGACTTCATTTTTGAGATTATTTTTTAAATTTTTATTAGATATTTTCGTAATGTAATAGTTTGTAACGTCCTCAAATAGAGCCAAAAAACATTGTGTTTTTACACGCTTTATATTAGCTTGACCTGTATCTATCTATCTATCTATCTATGTAACGGAATCTTTCAACGCGATTTTCACCCACTTAAAATCATCGGATCGACTTGAAACTGTGTATACTTGTAGAGGATCCGTGACAATACAATAATTTCATATTTATTTCCTAAAATCCTGGCCATAATTATCAGAAAATAAAAAAAAGTGTTTTTGTATCAATGTAACGGAATCTTTCAACGCGATTTTCACCCACTTAGAAAAATTGGATCGACTTGAAACTTTGTATACTTGTATAGGACCCGTGACAATACAATAATTTCATATTTATTTTATTTCGAAGTTGTAATAGCGCGGAAAAGTTGCGAATTACATAGACAAAAGAAAAAAAAAATATCAAAACTGGTTGACATCTTCCGGTCGCGCAAAGGTCCTAAAGTTTAACAAAATATGAAAAGACTTATTTTTTGAGATTATTTTTTATTTTTTTATTAGATATTTTCGTAATGCAATAGTTTGTAACGTCCTCAAATAGATCCAAAAACATTGTGTTTTAATTTGGTTTAGACCAGTTGATATCTTCCGCTCGCGCATAAGCTCCAAGATTTGCCAGAATAATGAACAAGCTATAATTTTACGCATTTTTGGTATTTGATAAGTAACTTCCAGAGTATTGATTGTCAGATCCACAGATAGATATAGACGGGCTTAGCAAAGATCAGCAATGCCTACTTGATATTTAAAAAAAATAATTGCAAAAATGAAGCTTTTTTTCATATTTTGCCAAACTTCAGAGCCTTTGCGCGACCGGAAGATGTCGATTTTGATTTCTTTTTCTTTTCTTTAGCTATATAATTCGCAACTTTTCCGCGCTATTACAACTTCGAAATAAAAAAATGAGTTTTTTCGGCCAACCCTAATAAACAATTTTTATATTGCTTAATATTTTGTAACTATATTTTTGAAAATAAGACTTAAAAACATAGTTACAAAATAATATGTTATTACAGAGACTCTTGACTTCCCAACTCCTTTCAAAAAACGTTAAACTAAAAATATAAAAAACTATTATTCTACCAGTTATATTATATGGATGCGAATCATGGACTCTTACTTTAAGGCAGGAAAGGAGATTAAGAGTACTTGAGAATAAAGTTCTTAGGAAAATTTTTGGACCAAAGAGAGATGTGAACAGACAGGTGAATGGAGAAGACTGCATAACAGTGAATTACATGGTCTTTATAGGAAGCCAGATATAATGAGTACAGTTAAGTCTCGTAGACTGCGATGGGCAGGACATGTGGCACGAATGGAGAATGAAAGACGTGCATGGAAGATTCGTGTAGGAAAACCAGAGGGAAAACATCCTGTTGGTAGACCAAGAATGAAGTGGGAGAATAACATTAACTATGATTTGAGGGAAGTAGATTATACAGGGGATGATTGGAAAACATGGGCTCGGGATAGGGATATATGAAGAGCTTATGTCCGCGCGGCCATGGACCTATGGGTTCGATAGTGCCAGTGAGTTAGTTTGTTTGTTAGTTAGATTTTTAAAATAAAACTAAAAACATAGTTACAAAATTATAATCTCTGTCAAAATGTTTGTGCTCTCCTGAAAAATGTGTTAAATTAGACACGCAATTTTAGGAGTAAGGCGACGTAATCATTAGCCCACCGCAGCCTAGTAGTTTAAAAATATACAGTCCTAATATTAGCAAAAAAAATAATAATTTCCTTAGTCACAAGGCTGTGTAACTTAATTTAATTTCGTTTTTCAAATTCCTCACATAAATTGAATACAAATAATGCTCCAAGCTAAATTGAACAAATTTTATAATGTAAAATTCAATATTGTCTGGCATAACTAACTGCACCGATAATCAAATTTTGTATGTAAATTACGTGTTTCGAAATGTAATAACTGCGTAAATTTATAGAATGCAAGTTTAAACAGTTTTGGAAAATAAGTTTCGCCTCGATGTACCCTTAATGTTTAGAAATATGCGAGGTTACGGTTTATTAATCAAGTGTTTTGTGATTAAGTATGTATGTGTTACTAGGTGACGGAACAACAAAACATCAGGCATATCGGCGCGATCATCATTCCAGTCAGTTGATTGAACCAGTTCTGCGAGCCTGCGCTCATCATGTCTGTAAGTACAATATTATCGTACGCACAAACATTTATAGAAAACAAGTGTTTAACAAATATTTTTATGCAGAAAATTCTATCCATTTTCAAGGGTTAACTAGGGCTCGGAAACTGAGAAAAATCCCTTTTTCATTTTATGTCTGAAGACGAGGTCCAATTTGATATATTTATATACTTTTCGGTCATTGTAGGCCAGAAAATGGTGGGTTTTTTATTTGTCCCTTTTTGTCCTTTTTCGACGTTGTTTGGCTCATTGGTCCTTTTTTAGCCTTTTTTTGTTTTAGATCTTAACGACATTTTTTTGCAATTTACCAATAAGCTGTTAGCAGTAGAAAGGGATTTTTGGAGGCGATCGCCAAAATTTCAAGAAGGGATAAGGTCAGAAACAGCACAATAAGGGAAATTACGCAAGTTGAAAAAAAATATTAGAAAAAATAGAAGAAAAACGTTTGAAATTGTATGGACACCTCATAAGAATGGAAGAAGAGAGAATACCAAAGAAGATCCTTAATTGGAAAGCTAATGGAAGAAGTGGAAGAGGCAGACCTAAAGAACGTTGGATGGATTGAGTGAGGAGAAGTATGGAAGCTAGAGATCTGAGGGAAGAAGATGCTCTAGACAGAAACCTCTGGCGACAAATCACTTTGTGTTGAAGGACAAACACTGTATTGTGGAATATTCCTAATTTAAAAAAAAAACCCTTCTTTTGAGATTATTCCATTTGTATAATTCACAAATTCCAACTTCTTTTAAAAACTCTACCTAGTTTTACTTTCCAAAGACTTTTCACATTGCAAACACTTTTGTTTCGCGAGAAACTGTTGAACCCTCGAAAAAATCCTGTTATTTTTAACCAACCTCCTGACCACCTGACATCCATTGCGGGTTAGCTGAATTAATTCTAGGTGGGGAAAATCGTTCATTCTTAATTCTCCAAGAACTTTATTTTTAATGAACACAGAATTCCTATTTCAAAGTATGTTGAATTAAAAATAAATAAATAAATTATGAAAGAAGAAGCATTTTCAGTCATCTTTTTTTTCTCGCAATGTATGTCGCATTTCACTAGAATTTTGACTTTTTAAACATTTTTACTACATTCATTAAAAATTCAGTTGAAACTAAAATTTTCATTAAATTTTAATTGCCTTTTTACGTCCTTTTTATCCGGCGTCGGATATGTGAAAATATAAAGTGAGATGCTAAATTACGAGAAAGAATGAAAAGATGACGAAACAAATGACAAAATTGTAGAATGATAACACTCAGCAACAAAAAAGAAACTTTTTTGTCTCAGAAAGAAAGATATGTGATTCTGATAGTATTTTGTCTCCTGAATTCAAACATTATATCGGTTTTTCTCCATCACGCAAGGTTTCCGCGAGACAGGCATTTATAATTTCAAACACTTTAATATTTTCTACATTCGTAACTACACAGTATTCGAACATTCGGACTCACCTAGAAAGTAAGAAATGGCGATTTTCTGCTATATTTCGCTTGTGGAGTATCCCTCTTGATGGTCCAACAATAATCGGCCAGCATATTAGGATTCCATTTGCCTTGTTATATGTTTTCCATAGCTGAAATCTCCTGATGAAAGTGTTCCCCGTTTTATTTTACAATGAACAAATGGACGAAAAAACGTTTATTAAAAAAATAATAAAATAATTATTTAAATTCATTAATTGAAATTGAAATAAAAAAAACTGCGGCTGATGGAGAAATTCCGAATACATATTTGAAAACACGATAAAAAAACTGCATTAAGTACAACTATTGGTACTCTTACTTACTCACTGGCACTATCGAACCCGTAGGTTCATGGCCGCGCGGACATAAGCTCTCCATACATCCCTATCCTGAGCTAATGCTTTCCAATCATTCCCTGTATAATCTACTTCCCTCAAATCATAGTTAATGTTGTTCTCCCACCTCATTCTTGGTCTACCAACTGGGCGTTTTCCTTCTGGCTTTCCTACAAGAAGTTTCCATGCACGTCTTTCATTCCCCATACGCGCAACATATCCTGCCCATCGCAGTCTACGAGACTTAACTGTTCTTATTATATCTGGCTTCCTATAAAGACCATGTAGTTCATTGTTATGTAGTCTTCTCCATTCACCTGTCTGTTCATCTCTCTTTGGTCCAAAAATTTTCCTAAGAACTTTATTCTCAAATACTCGCAATCTCCTTTCCTCCCTTAAAGTAAGAGTCCATGTTTCGCACCCATATAATATAACAGGTAGAATAATAGTTTTATATATTCTCAGCTTAACGTTTTTTGAAAGGAGTTGGGACATCAAGAGTCTCTGCAATGCATAATAGCACGCATTTCCAGAATTGAGCCTATGTTTAATTTCTTTATGCATCTCATTCCTATTTGTGATTATTGTTCCTAGGTATTTGAATTCAGCCACTTTTGGTACTCATGAGACAAAAATCATGTTGACCAGTGTAATCTAATGTTCTTAATAATTATTTGTGTTTATAATAGGTATATATCTGAAACAAATTATAAAAATTATAGAATGAATAAAGCGAGAGGAAGTCCCTTAACATTATAACCCACACGAACAACAGCCGTTCATAAAATGTGTTGGGAGGTGATTTTGTTGAAGCTGAGGTACGTGAAAAATATGTTTATCGCAGAGTACGAAGTAATAATACATACTGTTATATTATGTCGAAAGACAAACATGGGGCATTTGAAAAAAAAACAAAATATTGCAGATAGTGTCCACCGCTATGGTCTCGGGGTAGCGTGCTGCCTTGTCACGCAGCGGGCCCGGGTTCGATCCCCGGTCGGGGCAGTTTTTCAGGGTGAGGTTTTTATCGGGATTTTTCCTCACACTGTAAGACAAATGTCAGGAAAAGTATAAGGCCCAAACGGTCCCCGAAATCATACGGCCATCGCAATCATCATCATTCATATTCATCTTAGGTTAAGCTTAGGATTAGGGACTCTCCTGGCGCACCATTATCATCATCATCACCCATCATATCATCGAGGCAACGTAACCCCTCCTTCCAGGCGCCCCAGCCTCAGAAGTGGGTTACAAGTACGCCATGCCTGGAGAGAAAGCAGGAATGTCCAAAAACAAACCTGGGCATTTGAAAAAAAATAAACAAATATTGCAGATAGTCTAGGATTAAAAGAGAGATCACTTGGTTTGAGGGAAGTAGATTATACGGGGGATGATTGGAAAACATTACTTCAGGATAGGGATGTATGGAGAGATTATGTCCGCGAAGCCATGAACCTACGGGTTTGATAGTGCCAGTGAGTTAATTATTCACATACTGCAACAATAAATTTGATGTTTTTCGTTTTTTATTTAAACTAGCTAATACCCGGCATGCACTGCTACGCCTAAATAAATGAAAATTAATGTGCTTTTATATTTAGTTGAATAAGTAAAAGAAAAAGTAATTATAAATTTATATTTTTAGATGCCCCGTGCTCATTACCCGGCATTGCCCGGGAATCTACTTATTCCGATCTTCTTGACATAAATGGGCTAAAATGATAAAATTAATGTGTTTTATGTTTACTTAAATAAGTAATGAGAAAAAATCATAACGTAATTATATTTAGATACCCCGTGCTGTTTACCCGGCGTTGGCCGGGAATCTACTTATCTCGATCTTCTTGGCATAAATGAGATAAAAGACAAAATTCGTTATTGTGAGTTATCCGTAAAAGAATACCCGCCAAATGCTGTTATGCCTGCACAGGAATCTACGTACTTGTCTCGATCTTCTTGGCATCAATGAAAGACAAAAATGGTTATTGTGAGTTATCCGTAAGAGATAAACATATGCTGTCACGGACATTTTTGTAGAGATTTTTTGAGATATTCAATTCTGTCTTCATTAATTTTGTGTATTTGTTATGGTTTAGGCAGCGTAAGCAATTTAAGCGTCCAAAGAGCTCCTTTTTCCACATTTTCCGCTACAAATGGCGACTTTTAAGGGTGTAGGAGTTGAGTGTCACAACTCTCTTATAGCCTATGTTCATCCCGGGAATCTCCTGAACATTTTGCAAAAAACCCCATCACAATCGGATCAACGGTATGACCGCGCATAAAGTACGTACAAACAAACAAACATACATACAAACAAGCAAACATTCATTTTTATATATTAGATTTATGAAGGTGGCATGGTGGCATAGAATCCTCATATAATTGTCTAAGGAAATGTTAATTAATTTCGTTTTTTTAACTTCTTTTAATTTGGCAGTCCTTATCATAAGAGAGCAATGAATTCTAACCGAGATAAAGAAATGTGAGGAATAACGAGATGTTAGATGTAAAGATATGACGCGATGAAAGGAATAAAAGCATTTATAAATTTAATAACCTTCCGTCACGCAGAACACCTGCGTAAACTAAGGGAATTCCTGAAATAGAAGAAATAATTATCTGATTTTGGTACTTGAAAGTATAAATCTGTAATTAGTTAATGGAATCGTATGTATCCAGTTACATTGCGAAAAAACAAACATGGCGGCCTCTAGACCGATTTTTAAATTACTGCTTTCAAGTGAACCCGCCCTCCTAATGGTCGGATTTTGTTGATTTTTTATTTCGTTTTAATAGCTTATAATGTGTTTACATGCAAAACGTCGAGAATTTCGGCCGTTACCGACTTTTAAATTTTCGCTCTATGTTAACGTCCGCATTTAAGCCTATGATCGATTTTGCTGGTTAACGAACTTGAGCACTCGTTTATTTTATTGCTATATGCCTAGTTTGGTTCAGATAAAAATTGCGGACGTAGAAGCGTTAACAGAGATATTTTTGTCATTGTCATTTTCGGTGTCTACTAAGGAGGGGAATTGTCAACCATTGCATGCCGAAACCTACCTTGAAATTTCTCTTAGAGAAGCGTTGTGATGTACCAGACTGTGTTCAATAAAAATATGCCCTTTTTAACTGCAAGGCACATAAATAGAAACCAGAATCCAGCATTGTCAACCCACTGTACGGAGCAGAGTGAAGTGGGGCGGGAAGCGGAATTAGTGTTATCCAGCTACCAAATCAGGTGTTATATTACTTCTCTGTAATTTAAATGAGAGATCTGACATTGGATTATAATTATTTTTTAATGCTCCAGATTGTCCGTTTGAACATTTCTGGTGTTTTCTCCTGGCTTGGCGTAATTGTAACCCACTTATGAGGTTGGGGTGCCTGGAAGGCGGGCTTACGTTGTCCCGATGATGTGATGGGTGATGATGATGATGATAGTGGTGCGCCAGGAGAGTCCCTAATCCTAAGCTTAATCTAAGATGTATATGAATGATGATAATTGCGATGGCCATATGATTTCGGGGACCGTTTGGGCCTAAAAGTTTCCCGACATTTGTCTTACAGGTGAGGAAAAGCCCCGATAAAAACTTCACCTAGGAAACTGTCCCGACCGGGGATCGAACTCGGGCCCGCTTCGTGACAAGGTAGTACGCTACCTCGAGACCACAGCGGTGGACGGATTTTAATTCTTTGCAGTTGAAAACAGCAGTATTTTTTTGCACGGTCTTTTTATATCACAACACTTTTCTGGAAAAAAAAAATGTAGGAAGGATGAATATATTTCTTTTTTCAAGAAAACGACAGCTACATTCTTTCGGAAATGGCTAATAATGAATAAAACCGTATAATAAGCCTTCCTGTTACTTTAATCAGTGAAGGATATCATTGTTTATGTTTTTCTTATCCCATTGTTGCAGTAAGATTAATGTGAAGATGTTAGACTGGAAGAAGGAGGGTACGTATTATAAAAGGTGGAGGGGGAAGCCATGGTCACGGTGTATAAAACTAAGAACACAACTTGGTCTTGCGATATTCTCGTGACAGCTTTTTGCAACAATCAACAAAAATGGACGACTCTTGAGAATTTAACGAAAAAAGTTATCTTTTTTTATATAGATATTAATAAAAGGGAGGGAAGTTTTATTTTTACATTGTGTCTGTTCTCTTTTAATCACAAGGAAATATGGGAGAATTACGCGTAAGTAAACAATTTATTATTAAAAAGAAAACAATTTTTTAAAAGTGATTCTGCCTTCAATTTTTTTCTCTGTTGTCATGTATTCCCTCTTTCAGTAAAATGTAATTGTTACCAACTTCTTCTCTCTCCTCTTATATATTCTACAACTTAGTGATTCTTAAAAAAATAAATAATCATTTATATTAGTTCAACTTTTTTTGTGAAAACTGAGATTTTAATTTATAAAACCAACCCACATTCCGGGCGAATTTTCTCAGGCGTTAGGGTTTGTTACACATTTTCAGGATGTCCCTCGTTAAATGTGGGATCAGTCGACTTTTTTCTTGTAATTTTGTTCAGTTATAGCAAATTATATGTTGTATAACTGTAGGCTTTCACGGCCGGCGTCTTGATCCCTATTAGGTTCGTCTTCCGGGCATATAGGCCGTGGTCCAGTCGTTCTTCTACTCGACGTTTCGTCTACTGCTGCGGTAGACATCTTCAGGAGATACTGCGTGCTCTCTGTGAACTCCTCAACAGTCGGCTGCAGTCTGCAGCCGACTGTTGAGGAGTTCACAGAGAGCACGCAGTATCTCCTGAAGATGTCTACCGCAGCAGTAGACGAAACGTCGAGTAGAAGAACGACTGGACCACGGCCTATATGCCCGGAAGACGAACCTAATAGGGATCAAATTATATGTTGTATTTCCAATTATGGGGGCACGCCGTAGCCTAGTGGTTAAGACACTGGGCTACAAGCCGGAAGGTCGAGGGTTCAAGTCCCGGTGGAGTCAGGATTTTTAAACTGACCCAAACCTTCTGGCGGCACTATGGCCCTGGGGTCGACTCAGCCTCTAACTGAAATGAGTACCATCCGCCTGTTCTGGGGGAAAAGGCGGCCGTCACGCTGGGCTGACAATCCAGCTGACCACGTGCCGATTGTCCACAAAAAGTGGGAACCTTAACCTGCTACTACCCCAAGGGCCTCCCGAGGCCTGTAGTGGGATTATTTTTAAAAAATTCCAATTATAATGATCCGTGTCACAATTATCATAATTTAATCAAATGATCAGTAAAAATGCCTATTAACACATGACTATCACAAAAATGTATATACAAAATATACTTGTTTACTTGTAAAGATCCATGACCGACCTCTTGGGTTAGTGGTCAGCGTTTCTGATACAGTTCATGAGGTCCCGAGTTCGATTCTCGGTCAGACCATATGAATCTTTCCTTTAAGGGAATTATTCCTGTGATTGCCCTTGGTATGGAATTTAGGTTAAGTTTAGGTTAAGGGTTCTCCTGGCGCTTCATTATCATTTATCATCCATCATATCATCGGAGTAACGTAACTTCGCTTTCCATGTCCCCCAACCTAAGAAATTACAATTCCGCAGCCACGAGAAAAAGCCAGAAATGTCATAAAAAACAACCTAACATAGTTTGAGATGTGAACCATCTATGATAAATTAAAAATAAAAATTCTTAATACTTTTTTATTTATAAATTTGTACATTGCCCACCGCTGTGGTCTCGGGATAGCGTGCTTCCTTGTCACGCAGAGGACCCGGGTTCGATCCCCGGTCGGGACAGTTTTTCTGGGTGAGGTTTTTATCGGGGTTTTTCCTCACCTGTAAGACAAATGTCAGGAAAACTTTAAGGCCCAAACGATCCCCGAAATCATATGGCCATCACAATCATCATCATTCTTATTCATCTTAGGTTAAGCTTAGGATTAGGGACTCTCCTGGTGCACCATTATCATCATCACCCATCATATCATCGGGGCAACGTAACCCCGATATCCGGGCGCCCCAACCTCAGAAGTGGGTTACAAGTACGCCATGCCAGGAGAGAAACCAGGAATGTCGAAAGACAAACCTGGGGCATTTGAAAATAAATAAATAAATAAATAAATAAATTTGTACATTCAGATTATCAGGTATGGCAAGTGCTTAGCCACTATCTGTTATGCTCTATAGCCATTAGGAATAAGAGTTCACCTAATACGACAATTTTTTAAATTGCTCTCGTGGTTTCAATTTTCGATATTTCACAACAAAACTGTCAGTATACGCTATTAAAATTCACCGTAGTAGGTTTTATCCATAAATCAGAAATATCCAATCACTTAAAGTGGGCGTTTACCTGATATGGAAAAACAAAAAATGTTGTCGCCATTTACATTAAGTTAAATTATCATACGTAATGCCACGGGTGATTTCAAAATCATCGATAAATTCACGACTCACGAAGTGGGGAGTGAATTTATGTAGAGAATTTGGAAATCAAAGTGACATTTGTTAGGACTATTTAACGAATAAAATTAAGCTGTTTACTCACAAATCATTATTTAAATATACTTATTTTAAAATATTTATATATTTAATGTAAACGGTGATGTATGAAAACAAATGAGAAATGTTATGTTTCATTTGTTCATCACTGCAACCAGATCATATTATTTATTACCAAAGGATCTCATTGTTGTAGAAATGCACCCTAGTGGAGATAAAATGAAACACATCAAACTGTTTATAACCAAGTGGAATGCAGACTTTCACGGCCGGTAATCATGGTAGTAATATATTCCGGGCTATGTGGCCGTGGTCTATAGACCACGGCCACATAGCCCGGAATCTTTTACTACCATGTTTATAACCAATATTATAGATTATTAATTAATTTCTGATGTTCCTATGATGTAAATTATATTTTTCTGGAACATAAATTCCTGGGAGAAAAATACGTTTAAGAAAGTGCAAACAGTGGTTTCTTTTTATTATGGTATAAGCAATCACTACGAATGTTTTTCTATTATATCCCGCAAGCAGTATCTGTTAAAGTCGTGCATTATATATACAATCTAGTCCACCGCTGTGTGATCTGGGTAGCGTGCTGCATTGTCACGCAGTGGGCCCGGGCTCGATCCCCGGTAGGGGCATTTTTTCTGGGTGAGTTATTTATCGGGGTTTTTCCTCACCTGTAATACAAATGTCAGGAAAACTTTAAGGCCCAAACGGTCCCCGAAATCATATGGCCATCATAATCCTTATAATTATCATCATCATCATCATCCTTCACCGGTGTGGAAAGCAACGGGAAGCTAACACACGTACAATTCCCTAGTAAAGCTGCAAGCATAGTATGCAAATGCTATGATTGCAGTGAAAGACCTGCCTTCGGGCAGAATTACTATGGATGGATCATTATCATCATCAACAACAATCACGGATTAAGCCCATGTGGTTTGTTCCGGTTTCATAGATTCTCATTCAAAAAGTTGAATCCATCTCTTTTTCGGTCTACCAAAATTCCTGTCTCCTTTTGGTTTGTAACTAAGTATAATTTTTGGTATGCGTTCATCTTTCATTCTTTGAATATGTTCTTTCCAATTTTTTCTAGACTATTTTATTTTATCTAAAAGTTTTAAAATATTTAGCTCATTTCTATTATCTTCTCTTTTTTTATCTCGAAGTTTGCAACCAGCTACAATTCTCAGAAATCTCATTTCAGCTGCTTCTATAATCTTCTCTGCTAGTATTTAATTAAAACTAAATATAAATGACAGGTTTAATTTTAGAAAAGATTAACATTTTTGATGAAATAAAACTCTAAAAAAATATTATAGTAAGTACGCCCGCTACACATGTCCGCCTTGATCCTACGTAGGTGGAGGAATGAGATTAGAGGTCACAAATGCCGGCCGGCCAGCCAGACTGTCGAACCGTCGCATTAGCAGATGAAATTAAATTTAATAATATGAATGACTTGAGTAAGGAGAAGTGGGTTGATGAAGTTTATGGAGGTTAAAATGGGAGAAAACCCGAGAATAATCTGCCCTGCGAGACGCGAATTCGAGGCCCAGAGGTAGATCAAGAATATCTAATAACTTCCGCCATGGAGCCGCCCTAAATGTTATTATAAAATAATCATTTAATTTGAAAAGTTAATGCAACATAATTTTAGTAAATAAAACATATATAATATCTTAATTTACGATCACAAATACAAAATTCCAGTTTTAATGATAACTGATCTTTTTTCTTTCTTGCCTGAATTAAAACATCCATCCATAGTAATTCTGCCCAAGGACAGGTCCTTCACTGCAGTCATCGCATTTTTTTGCTATGCTTTGCAGCTCTACTAGGGAATCATAGGTGTGATAGCTTTCCGTTGTTTTCCTCACCGGTAAAGGATGATGATAATAATGATAAGGGTGATGATGATGGCCTGATGATTTTCGGGGAACGTTGGGCCCTAAGCTTCCTGACATTTGTCTTACAGGTGAGGAAAAACCCCGAAGAAACCTCACTCAGGAGCCTGTCCCGACCGGGAATCGATCCGGGGCCCGCTGCATAACAAGGTAGCTCGCTACGTCGAGATCACAGCGGTGGACAATTAAAACATAATATTGAAATATTTTTTATTAAATCTCAAATTATATTCAAAGTAGTCCACCGCTGTGGTCTAAAGACAGCGTGCTGCTTTGTCACGCAGCGGGCGCTGGTTCGATTCTCGGTCGGGACAGGCTCCTGGGTGAGGCTTTTTCGGGGTTTTTCCTCACCTGTAAGACAAATGTCAGAAAGCTTACGGCCTAACGGTCCCCGAAAATCTTCCGGCCATCATCATCATTTCACCGGTGTGGAAAGTAACGGGAAGCTACCACACCTATAATTCCCTAGTAAAACTGCAAAGCAAAACATGAAAATGCTATGGTTGCAGTGAAAGACCTGCACTCGTGCAGAACTCTATAGATATAGATATTCAGGTTACATGTTATAGAAAATTATCTATTCCGAATTTTATGATATAAGTACTTATTGTTCAAAATGCTCCGTAATTTTAAAGACAAGTCTTCCCTTAATAGTATTTCTTCATCATCTTCTTCATCTTCTTCTTTTCCATAGTAGCTTATTCTCTCATCTTATAGGCTTGTTTATGTACCCCACGACATCCGGGTCTTAAATGGCACGAGCTATCGGGAGATTGATTTCAACTTTGAATCACACATATACATTTTTTTACCATATAAATACATGGAGTGCCTACCCGAATGAGTGGTCAGTTCAATCTAAGGCTTCCTCCTAGACAACATGAACATTTAAGACGATACACGTCATCCACTTTCGAATTTTATGATATAGTTATTTTTTGTTCAAAATGTTCCGTAATTTTAAAGGCAAATCTTCCCTTAATAGTATTTCTTCATCATCTTCTTCTTCTTCTTCTTTTCCATTGTAGTTTATTCTCTCATCTTATAGATATGTTTATGTGTCCCACGACAACCGGGTCTTACAGTTGCACGAGCTATCGGGAGATTGATTTCGACTTTGAATCACACATTTACTTTTTTTACCATATAAATATGTGGAGTGCCTCCCGGAATGAGTGGTCAGCTCAATCTAGGGCTTCCTCCGAGACTGCATGAACAATTATTAAGACGCTACACGTCATTCACTCACAGATTCATACTAAAAATGTCAAATATAATCATAACAATAATAATAATAATAATAATAATAATAATGCTTTATTTAGCTGGCAGAGATAAGGCCATAAGGCCTTCTCTTGCACTCAACCAGCGAATAGTAGAATTATACAAAGATTACATACATATTACAATTTTAAACTATTATTAAAATACAGACTAAAGAAAATACAATGATGATGTGACCTAATACTAGCTAATACTAACAAAAACATAGAATATAATAAAATTAAAATGATATAAAATAAAGTAAGTAGCTTCCTAGATGATTATTAATGGAATGCTCTATATAGTTGTTATGCAGTTAATGTTTTCATTGTGTCGAACTTAAGCTATCGGTTAATTTGGATTTAAATAATGATAGCGATTGACAGTCCCTGACATGACTGGGAAGTGAGTTCCATGCTCTAGTCATAGATATTGTGTAAGATTCAGAGTACAGACAGGTCCTGTGCTGTGGTATCAAAAGTAAAGAAGAGTCTTGTGATCTTGTTCCTAAATTGTGATGAGCCGATAAATTTTGAAAACGTGTTGTTAAATAACTTGGTAAATATGTGTGCAGAATTTGGAATAGTAAGGTATGTGAATGTAAAGTTCTTCTGTCAATTAGGCGTAGCCATGATATCATGATATTGATAATGATGGTTAGATGATGTTCGTAGAACGTTGGGGTCTTAAAGGTTCCTGGCATTTTTCTTACAGTTATGGAAAAATCCTGAAAAAATCACCCGGGAAATTCTCCCGACCGAAGATCGAACCCGGGCCCTTTGCGTACGAGCGAGCAACACTACCCCGAGAACACAACTATGGACTAATAATTTTTTATATACGTCTAAATTAAATTTGTACCACAGTTCATGACGAAAATACATATAAATTCAATAACCCCAGGCTTATGCTAGCAGTACAGCCTCTTCAGTCTAGCAACTAGCAATCATTCCAGCGTTTCTTTGATCTTCCAGTTGACCTCTTCTCATCTGTCGGTATATTATCTTTTGATATAGGAGCCATCCGTCTGATGCCATTTGAGATACATGTAAATTCTTTTCACATCTTCTATTATTCACATATTAATTTATTTCTAGAATGTTCAGCTGTGATTTTCTCATTTGTAATTTATCTCTCTCCTTGTTTTGTGTAATGTTTTCCTTAATAAATAAAAAAATATAATGTATACTGTTTAATTCAAATACAAACACAGCTCGATTTTTTTTTTCGGATGTGAGCTGTACATTAACTTCTTCTCAAGGATCTGAACTGTGACACCTTATTTTCTTCTTTATTGTTAAAACAGTTATGCTAATTTTTACTACTGTTATAGGCTACTCCATTCAGACCAGCTTTCGTTTCTAAATATCAGAGTTGAAATTTGTGCAGGACTAGATTTTGTGATATGTATTATTATATCAATTTTGTTTTATTTATTACTATATATACTCAATATCCATCAATAGTATTTCTGCTCGAGGACAGGTCTTTCACTGCAGTCATAGCATTTTTATGCTATGCTTTGCAGCTTTACTAGGTAATTATAGGTGTGGTAGCTTCCCGTTGCTTTCCACACCGGTGAAGGATGATGATAATGATAAGGATGATGATGATGATGATGATGGCAGGATGATTTTCGGGGACCGTTCGGCCCTATGCTTCCTGACCATTTGTCTTACAGGTGAGGAAAAACCCCGAAAAAAAAACCTCACCCAGGAGCCTGTCCCGACCGGGATCGAACCCGGGCCCGCTGCGTGATAAGGCAGCACGCTACCTAAACTCAATATAATTGTTTCTTTATTTTTTTACCAATAAATCCTATGATTGGATATATATTTGAAGAAATTTTCACTTTGACCTTACCTACAACTTCATAAAATTATCAGTATCTCTTATAGATAGAAATAATTAAAAATATAATATTATGAAATATTTACCTAAAATATCCGTCTCCTTAACTTTATTAGATAGGAATAAAGTGCAAAAATAAATTAAACATAGAGTAATTTCCGTAAACACATCCTATTATGCATTGCAATGACTCTTATAATCAGAATTTATATAAAAAAGTATTAAATTAAAAAAAAAATATATATATAGTAATTCTGCCCGAGGGCAGGCCTTTCACTGCAATCATAGCATGTTCGTGCTATGCTTTGAAGCTTTACTAGGGAAATATAGGTGTGGTAGCTTCCCGTTTCCTTCCACACCGGTGAAGGATGATGATGATAATGATAAGGATGATGCTGGTGATGATGATGACCATATGAGTTCGGGGACCGTTTGGCCTTAACGTTTTCCTGACATTTGTCTTACAGGTGAGGAAAAACCCCGAAATAAACCTCAGACAGGTAAATGGAGAAGACTACATAATAGTGAACTACATGATCTTTATAGGAAGCCAGATATAATGAAAACAGTTAAGTCTCGTAGACTTCGATGGGTAGGACATGTGACACGAATGGGGAATGAAAGACGTGTGAGGAAGCTTCTTGTAGGAAAACCAGAGGGAAAACGCCCAGTTGGTAGACGAAGAATGAGATGGGAGAATAACATTAACTATGATTTGAGGGAAGTATATTGTACAGAGAATGCTTGCAAAACATTAGCCTAGGATAGGGATGATGTATGGAAAGCTTATGTCTGCGCGGCCATTAACCTACGGATTCGATAGTGCCAGTGAGTTAGTTAATAATAATAATAATAATAATAATAATAATAACAACAATAATAATAACAATAATAATAATAATAATAATAATAATAATAATAATACAACAGCATATATTTCTGTTGATGTGTCATGTCACGGATTTGTTTTTCCCACGTAACAGTAGTGAATTTCCCCAATGTTAATATATTTCAACATTGACATTAAATTTCCTCAAGGCTCTAGAAAAGTGTCACCTTACGCTTTTCATTGTTAAGAAGTTATAATTTACGCCAGCAATTTTTTGTTTAATTTCCTGTTACCTTTACTCTTCAAAGTGGAAGCTCGAAGAGCAAATAAATGTATAATTTCATAAGGTTTGTTGAAATGTATTTTTTACTTTCATTTCATGAATAAAAATGTTTTCATACCGTTTTCAAGCAATTTAATTTGTGCACATGCGTTTTTCTGAGAGAAGTATTAGTTATTCAGTTTTTTTAGCTGCAAAATTTATTTCGCGGGTTATTTAATTTAGTGGAATTGCGTTATGGGAAGCGTGTACGCCTCCTTGCTTCACGGTTTTGGGTAATCACGGTTCGTTTAAGATGTACGAGAATGTAAACATGAAACTATTAGATTCAGTGCAGACTCTATGCTTGCTTCGCTGCATAAGTGATAGCCCTTCTGTTGTAAAGGGTGTACTTTAATAAAGTTCACCTATTACAAAATTATATAATAATAATAATAATTATTATTATTGTTATTATTATTATTAATATTATTATAGTACTTAGGAAAATTTTTGGACCAAAGAGAGATGAACAGACAGGTGAATGGAGAAGACTGCATAACAATGAACTACATGGTCTTTATAGGAAGCCAGATATAATAAGAACAGTTAAGTCTCATAGACTGCGATTGGTAGGACATGTTGCACGTATGTGGAATGAAAGACTTGCATGCAAGCTTCTTGTAGGAAAGCCAGAGGGAAGGCGCCCAGTTGGTAGACCAAGAATGAGGTGGGAGAATAACATTAACTATGATTTGAGGGAAGTAGATTATACAGAGAATGATTGGAAAACATTATCTCAGGATAGAGATGTATGGAGAGCTTATGTCCGCGCGGCCATGAACCTACGGGTTCGATAGTACCAGTGAGTAAGTATTATTATTATTATTATTATTATTTAATAAAATTAACAAACTCACTGATTCCTTCGCACCCAGAGTTTATGGTTACATGGATATTAGCTACCCATACATCTCCAACCTGAACTCATGTTTTCTAATATTTTCCTGTATGATTTACCTCCCTCGAATCCTGGTGAAGGTTATTCTCCCAATCCATTCTCGGCCTATTTATGGAAACTTTCCCTATGGTTTTTCTCTAAGATGTTTCTACGTCCCTCTTAAATTCCCCATTCGTGCCACATGTGCTCATGGTAGTTGACGAAATTTAACTGTTTATATTATAACTAGATTCCCGTAGCATATAGATTATGTAGCTCAATTTATACATTTTTCTCCATTCACCTGTCTGTTCATCTCTCTCTTTGGTTCAAAGCACTTTATTCTCAATTACTCGTAATATTTTCTCTTCCCTTAAAGTAAGGGCTTGCTTTTTTCTTCCTTATAGTGTAACTATTTTATATAATTTTATTTTAACTTTTTTAGAAACGATAGGAAACAAATATATCTGTAAAGCATACCGGTAAAATAGTTTCGGATTATTTATTATTATTATCATTATTATTACTTACTTACTTACTTACTTACTCACTGGCACTATCGAACCCGTAGGTTCATGGCCGCGCGGACATAAGCTCTCCATATATCCCTATCCTGAGCTAATGCTTTCCAATCATTCCCTGTATAATCTACTTCCCTCAAATCATAGTTAATGTTATTCTCCCACCTCATTCTTGGTCTACCAACTGGGCGTTTTCCCTCTGGCTTTCCTACAAGAAGCTTCCATGCCAGTATTATCATTATTATTATCATTATTATTATCATTATTATTATTATTATTATTATTATTCTATATATATCTTCGGGTTTTTACAACTGCTGCCGTCTTCCCGTGCCAAATCTCCAAAGCCTATGATCGTGGGCATCTTCAATGCTTAGCCTTCTTCCTTGCATTACTATCCTCATGCTTTCCTTCCATGTTAAGTTTGGTCTCCCTCTTTTCTTATTTCAGGTCGGTTGCCATTGGTGTAGTTGTTTCGACCATCGCTCATCTTTCGTTCTTAAAATGTGTCCTATCCATTTAATTCCTTGTCTTCAATTCTTTCCATTATGCTTTCTTCTGCTTCCATTATGTTTCTAATTTTTTCATTTGTGACACGTTCTAATTTTGACTTCCTGGCACTTCTGCGTAAATAATCCATTTCTAGAGCTATTAGTCTATTCTTGTAGTACTTATTGATTATCCATACTTCACTTCCAACTTCCATTTATATTATTATTGTTATTATTATTATTATTATTATTATTATTATTATTATTATTATTATTATTATTATTATTATTATTATATTGTTGTTAGACAATAACTTAAGCAAACCTGTAAATGTAAAAACATAGATGTAAAGAATTTTCCCATTCTGTTAAAATGTTAAAGAAAAGAAAACATATTTACGACACATTGTTCAAGTACTATGGACTATGGGAGAGGAAGGGTTTACTCCTGACCTTAATTTCTTCTATGATTGTATTATTTTGTAATTCCGCGATTTTTTAATTTAATTTAACCTTCTTTACACTTATCATACCCTTTATTTACTGACTGTTCTTTAGTTTTATTTGATCCTTATTTATTTTGTTTAATATGCATGCATGTGGATAAGTTAGTACTATAATCATCTGTCTATAATAATAATAATAATAATAAATGTGCACTCAGGTTGAGCATTAGTGGTGGTTTAGTCTTTGCTATAGTCTGTAATGGGTTTTGTCCTTTTCGCACATGTTATGATGTGGTATTTGCCGCATCTCTGTCCACACAACACACACTTGCATTCTTCGGTCGGCTCGTGGAATTTCTTGTTTGTACATATCTTGTTGTGAAATCCGTGTACTGCGAGTCGTGTTGTGACGTGTCTCTGGGGGTTGCACTCTCTGGTCCATCTGTCGTCCAGCATGGCAGTTGTGGTGTAGAAATCTATGTCTATTTCCTTCTTCTTCCTATTTCTGATGCTTACGAATTTCTGGTATGGTTCTGTGGATTGTAGATAGAATTGGGTTCTTATGTCCTCTATGAAGTAGGTCTCTCTCATGAGTTCATAAGCAAAACGAGATGGCGCTGTTTTTCCTATTCTCAGGATCCGTTTCATGAACATTGCTTTCACTTTTTCGATTCTTATCAGATCTCCGATCTTAAGTTTTCCCAAATTATCTCTATTCCATATGTAATAACTGGTGCCACTGTCGTTTTGAATAACTGCATTGCTGTACCTGTCGATAAGTTGGCCAGATTCGGGATATTGTATGATGTTCGGATGGCTGCCGCTGCTCTTTCTTGGATGTGTATTCCGAAGGACGTTGCTGTGGTCTGTAGAGTGAATCCTAAATATTTGTATTTTCCCACTTTTTGTAGTGGTTGATTGAGTAGTGTTATGTTGTCTTTTGATGTTGATTTTCCCCCTTTTCTAAATGTCATCTGGACTGTTTTCTCTTCATTTATCTGCACGTTGTTCTCCTGTGCCCAGATCTCTAATCTTTTTATTGCTTTTTGTATGTCCTCCTTTTCTGTAGCTCCTATCACCATATCGTCTGCATATAAGATTAGTTTTGCTTTTGAGTTTTCCTCGATTATGGTGTTCACGTCTGCTGTATAGATGTTAAAACAGTGTGGGGCTCATGGGATCTCCTTGCAGAACTCCGTTCGTCTGTACTATATCTTCCGAAATTTCAACATTGTTGTTTACTTGGACTATGTTTCGCTGTAGGCAGGCTTCGATTATTCTCACTAGTGGGTCTTCCTTTCCGATCATCTGTTTCAGTTTCTCAATGAGCTTTTGTCTGTTTATTGAGTCAAAAGCCTTCTTGAAATCGACGAATACTGCATGGTACTTCCCTCTTGTATGTCTTAGGGCGTCTTCTATTTGGTCCATTAGATATTTCACTGCTTGTACAGTGCTTCTGCCTTTCGTAAATCCAAATTGGTTTTCCGGGATGTGTCCCTTGGTCGCTTCTAGGAGTCTTTCATTGAGGATCTTTGTGAACACTTTAAAGGAGGCGTTTTCTAGCGCTACTCCTCTGAATGAATCAGGTGATGCTCTGTCCCCTTTTCCTTTATATAGTATCTTTAGGGTCGCTGTGTTCCATCTCTCCGGAATTTCTCCTTTCTGTATGCATTTGTTCATCAAGTCTTTCCATAGTTCCTCTAAGTTGTCGAGCGATTCTTTGAGGTGTTCCATGTAGATGTTGTCTGGGCCTGCAGATTTTTTTGTTATTCCCTCCATTTATTGCCTTTCTGAGTTCTTGTGATGTTATCGGTTCTTGGATCTGTGTGAGTTTCGTTTTGTCCAAGTCATATGCTCGGTCCATGTCCTGCTTATTCAGTAGGTCTGAGAAGTGGCTTTCCCATTTTTGTATGTGAATTTCTCCTGTTGTGGGTGAGATTCTCTTTTTCAATGCTATAAACGGATTTGATTTTGCGTCCTCCGCTAGCTTTCTTCCTTGTCTTTCTGTATATTCTTCTCTTTTCCTTTTTAGTATTCCTTTGTAGTTCCTTCTCTTTTCTGCGTACTTGGTTAGGTCTTCCTGTCGTTTGTAGGTTTTTTGCTATGTGTAGTGCATGCAATGTTTCTTTCCTTTCCTTGTAGCATTCTTGGTCGAACCATATTTGTGCATATCTTCTTTTTCTTACTTTTATAGCTTTCTTCATCACTTGGGTGGAGATTTCTAGGGCTTTCTTCGAGTTTGCCTTCTTCTATTAGATCCCTTGCTTTCTCGATGTTTTCTTCGTTGAGTTTTATTACTTCCTGTTGTATTTGCCTGGTGTATATATTTGGTCCATTCGCTTCTTTCCTCGTCGTTGTGGTATTTTCATATGGAAACTTGTCATTATCGGGATGTGTTTCCGTATGGGTGCCGCCGCTGCGGAGTTCCATAGCCCGTTTTGTTTGATTAGTTTTAGATTTTCTCCTTTAAAGAATACTAGATCGATCGTGCTGTGGCCGTTCTGTGCGAAATAAGTTGGGGTATCCTTTGTATTCGCTATTTTTGAACCCTTCCTCTTCTAGAGTCTCTAGCAGAATGTGTGTTTTGGCAGTTTCCTTATCGAGCCTGCAGTTAAAGTCTCCGGCGAGTATTACATTTTTATCTGCTTTTGTTTGTTCGATGGCTGTTGATATTTTATCTATTATGTTTTCGATGGGAGCACTTGGTTGTATGTATATTCCTATTATTGTTACTGTGGAGGTTTGTACTATGATCATGTTTTCCTCCTTGGTAATTCCTTCAATATCTCCTGTTCTCCCTTTTTATGAAACATGTGACTCCACCTGCTGGTCTTCCCTCCGTCGGGGTTGCTAGTGCATGTATGGCGTAGTAACCTTGTAATTCTATGTCTTCGGTAAGGAAGGTCTCTGTGAGTATCATGACGTCCGTATTGTCTATTGTCTTCTTTGGTATGTAGGGTAGTGCATTTCTTATTCCCTCTATGTTCCATAGTAGTATATTTATTTCCTTATTCTGCTGGGGTTCATTTTTCTTTGCCACGTTCTTGTTTAAGTTATTGTAGTTCCACCCCGTCGTCTTCTTCCCTTCTCCATGAGTATCTCCGAAATCGAAATCTTCTGACCTTAATTCCTTGTGGCCAGAAATCCGCGTTCTGTGCGTCTTCCAGGTAGATGTAAGGGAAACCGATCTTGAAAGCTTTTCTGTCTCCTAGGGTGTGAAGTTCTTCACATTCTATATTACCCTTAATGCCGTTTTTTTCCAGGAATTTTCTTATGTTGCTTTCGTGTGGTGTTGCGTTTGAGTCCTCCTATGTACATCCAGGCCATCTTTTCCGCTGCTTGCAGTTCGTTGTCTTCTTTCCTGTGCCCTTGCCCGGTTATAAACGGTGTCTGCTGTCTTCTGTGTATCTTATTCCCTTTCTGTTTCTTTCTGATAATTTCTGTTCTTTTCTTCGAAAGCGTTGGTGTTTTCTTCATCTCTCATGTTATTTGTCCTCTTTCATTGTAGTTTAGTTTCATTGGTGTCTTGCTTATTAGCCTTTGGTTAATTTTCTGTTCAATCTTTTTGTCCAGCTTGTTTTCTAAAAAGTCTATTATGTTTTCTAGTTGTCGTTTATTATCTCAGTGTTTATTGCTGTCTGGTTGGCTCCCCTGTCTTTGTGTTTATTGTCGTGAGCTTGTTTCTTGTACTGGTCGGTGCGTGTTGTGTTGTGTCTTGGTGCTTCTCTTCTTCTCCGTCAGATGTAGCGCTGTGGCAGACACTATTTGTTACTTCTTGTAGGTGGACAAGAGATGGCGCTACTTGTCCCGCTGGGCAGCTGTCTGGTTCCCGTGCCTCTATCAATTTGCCATGTGTAACCTCTTTGTTTTGGTTATTCTCATTTTCGTTCATCTTAGTATCTAGTTTACATTTCATTGATTTAATATAACTACGTATGGTTCTTACCGCATTTTGTAGTTCTTCCTTCGTTTCCTTCTTCAGGTAACCTCCTATTTCCGTGATATTTTCCACACTTTTTAGAGCATTCTCTAGCTGCCGTTCCGTCTCGTCCGCCATCTTAGAAACATAACATCATCTGTCTATGTATGTATCTATCTATCTATCTGTCCATCCTATCTCTATCAGCCTTTCAGTCTATCTGGCTATCTGTCAGTCTGTCTCTATCTCTCTACTTATCTATCTTGATCTCATTTGCGCGTTTATCTATCTTTCTATCTGCCTTATCTCCATATCTGTATAGTATCTATCTATATATTGGTCTATTTATCTCTCTGGTTCTCTCTCAGTCTATACCTCTCTTTCTGTGTATGTATCTAAATATTTATGTGCTGGACTATCTATCTATCTACCTGCTCGCTACCTTTTCTCTTTATATATATATACATATATATATAATATATACATAGATCATCGACTGTTTAATGTCTTTGACACCGTCAGATTCCTAATAGCCAATTTTGTCGGTCCAACCAATCTCCTGGTTGTAGATGTTTCTGATTAATTTATAAATATATTTCCTGACTCCAGAAAGTTATATATATATCCATAGTAATTCTGCCTGGGGGCAGGTCTCTCAGTGCAATCATAGCATTTTCATGCTATGCTTTGCAGCTTTACTAGGAATTATAGGTGTGGTAGCTTCCCGTTGCTTTCCACACCAGCGAAGGATGATAATGATAAGGTTGATGATGATGATCGGATGATATTCGGGGACCGTTGGGCCCTAAGCTTCCTGACATTTGTCGTACAGGTGAGGAAAAACCCCGAAGAAAACCTCACCCAGGAGCCTGTCCCGACCGGGAATCGAACCCGGACCCGCTGCGTGACAAGACAGGACGCTACCTCGAGACCACAACAGTGGATATATATAAAGAATATGTATAAGAAAAATAAATGTTTGTTCTGGATTCGCCTGGTAGCGTAAGTGGTAGCGCACTGAGATATGAACTCAGAGATCCGGGTTCAAATCCCGTCCAGGTATTTATTTTTCTTATATTGTCATATATATATATACATATATATATATATATATATATATATATATATATCCAACATTATTAATTGTAATTAATAGAGTCAGGCGTACCTTTAGAAAATTCAATATAATTATATAAAATAAAACAATTTACCTTAGTAGTAATTTCGTTAAAAGAGTCAGCTATCAATCTGGGATGCAGATATGTCCAATTGTAATTACCACTAACGTAAATTGCTTAATTTTATATACTATTAATTATTTAATTTAGGTTATTTTATTTGTTCATATGTTTATATACATTATTAGAATTATTAATATGATGTGATATATACGTTACCGTGTATTGCGTTAGAGGTATATTATATTGCTCTGTTACTGTATATGGTATATTGAAAGTAACTTAAAAATGCATTAACATTATGAAAACATCAGACTTTTTATGTTCGTATATATTGTCATAGCAAACATACAACTGTTTCAGGTAAGCTACTAAATTATGTTTTTATAAGTTAGTTTAACTATTCGATACTTTACCTAGCGTGGAAAACATTTTAATTGACTGTGATAATTACACAAAAAATAAAACAAAAGAACATTAATAGCGGTTTCTAATAGCTTCATATAATGAAGTATTAACTCGTTCATTTGATGTTTCTTATTGATTCCATTGTTTGTTTGTTTGTGTTGCGAATGAAGTTATTGGTGTCGATTAATTGTGGACGCGTTACGTTGGAAAAGTGTGACAAGAGAGAAACGTAACGGTAATTAAACCCGCGTTTCCGGACATTCGGTTTGTATGCAAATTTTCATTTGATTGAAAACTCCACTAGGTATAGAATCCAGACCACTCGTTCAGCAAATGTTGAGAAAGCGCGCGGCTGTTTATAACCAATTCCACTTCATCACTACAATTCGGAAATCTATTCCTTTTTTTTAATATTTAGCATTTTGCTTATAACTTAGGGCGTTTTATTTATTTGCTTTTCCATTTATTTACTTTCTAGATAATACCCGGCGTGCGTTGCTACGCGTAAATAAATGAAAATTAATGTTTTATTATGTTTAGTTGTATAAGTAAAAGGAAAAATAATTATAAATTTATATCGTAATTATTTTAACATACCCGTGCTGATTATCCGATGTTGCCTGGGAATCTACTTATCCGGTCTTCTGGCATTAATGAGCTGAAAGACAAAATTCGTTATTGTGAGTTATCCGTAAAAGTATACCCACCATGCGCTGCTACGCTTGTCCAGATCATCTTGGCATCAATGAAAGACAAAAATGGTTATTGTGAGTTATCCGTAAAAGATATGCATGTGCTGTCTCGGACTTTTTTGTAGAGTTTTGAGATATTTAATTCTGTGTACATTAATTTTGTGTATTTGTTGTGGTTTAGGCAACGTAAGCCACTTAAGAGTCCAAAAAAACTACTTTTTTCGCGTTTTTCGCAGAGGGTGATTTTTAAGAGTGAAGGTTTTGGGGTATTAAAACTCTTATGGCCTATAACCTTCCCGGGAAGGTTCTGAATATTTTGCAAAAAAAACAATCACAATCGGATGAACGGTATGGCAGGGCATAAAATACGAATAAACAGACATTAACTTTTGTATATTAGATTTATTTATTGGAGGCATTGATATAGTATTTGTAGAAGATATAATCGGTATTTTATTTTCGGACATTTGTCATTTGGAGGAAAGGAAATTCAAGAAAATCTGTTTCGGGGGGAAAGTCCACTCGGGGGAATGGATTCAGGTTTTTACCGAGGAATCTGATTATAGAGCTATGAAACTAATCGTATTAAAAGAAACAGTGTACTTAAACAAAAATATGATTTTCAAACTTCAATTGTGAGTTTCATAAAAAATCAAAATAGTATGATCGTGTAAAAAGAATGACTAACTAAATGACACAAATAGTAGGGTGCGTGTAGGCAAACAGTTTTCAGACACTTTTGAAATCCAGAATGGGTTGAAGCAAGGAGATGCACTATCTCCTCTACTATTTAATTTTGTACTAGAGCATGCCATTAAATCTTTAGAGAATGAGGAAGGCTTACAACTCAATGGTATTAATAAGCTGTTAGTTTATGCTGATGATGTAGTACTACTGGCCGATAGCGAGGAGATACTAAAGGCCAACACGCACACACTATTGAGTAACACTAAGAAATTAGGACTGGAAGTAGATATCAGTAAAACTAAATATATGGTCACACGTAGAAATACATTATATAATGGAAATGGACAGCTAATGACAAATGAGGGAAATTTTGAGGAATTGGCTGAATTCAAATACCTAGGAACAATAATCACAAATAGGAATGAGATGCACAAAGAAATTAAACATAGGCTCAATTCTGGAAATGCATGCTATTATGCATTGCAGAGACTTTTGATGTCCCAACTCCTTTCAAAAAACGTTAAGCTGAAAATATATAAAACTATTATTCTACCAGTTATATTATATGGGTGCGAAACATGGGCTCTTACTTTAAGGGAGGAAAGGAGATTACGAGTATTTGAGAATAAAGTTCTTAGGAAAATTTTTGGACCAAAGAGAGATGAACAGACAGGTGAATGGAGAAGACTGCATAACAATGAACTACATGGTCTTTATAGGAGGCCAGATATAATAAGAACAGTTAAGTCCCGTAGACTGCGATGGGCAGAACATGTTGCGCGTATGGGGAATGAAAGACGTGAATGGAAACTTCTTGTAGGAAAGCCAGAAGGAAAACGCCCAGTTGGTAGACCAAGAATGAGGAGGGAGAACAACATTAACTATGATTTGAGGGAAGTAGATTATACAGGGAATGATTGGAAAACATTAGCACAGGATAGGGATGTATGGAGGGCTTATGTCCGTGCGGCCATGAACCTACGGGTTCGATAGTGCCAGTGAGTAAGTAAGTAAGTAACTAATGCGTCATGCATAGAAGGACCTTCGCCTAAGTACCAGCTGCTGGCTTCACATACACATGTGTTAATCACAGAGGTGGATGATGTTCTAGCAAGAATATGGGTGTTATGTGGAGACACATCGTTTCCTCCCGCCATTTTAGCCTGTTTTCTCAATCTGTAACCGCTATCATTGTAGCTACCCAAATTCTTCACGATGCTGGGTGGACAATGGTTTCGTACTGGCTGCAATTCCATGTCTATCGCCATGGGGACTTAAATCAGCACAAATACCGTAATTCTGCGCCAAAGATTAATTTCTAAAATTACTCGTCTACGACGACAAAAATAATGACAGGTTATTGACGTACTAACTCCTTTAAAAGAAACGTTAAACTGAAAATATATAAAACTATTATTCTACCAGTTATATTATATGGATGCGAAACATGGACTCTTACTTTAAGGGAGGAAAGGTTATTACGAGTATTTGAGAATAAAGGTTTTAGGAAAACTTTTGGACCAAAGAGAGATGAACAGGCAGATGAATGGAGAAGACTTACATAACAGTGAACTTTATGGTCTTTATAGGAAGTCAGATGTAATAAGAGAGATTAAGTCTCGTAGACTGCGATGGGCAGGACATGTGGCACGAATGGGGAATCAAAGACGTGCATGGAAGCTTCTTGTAGGAAAACCAGAGGGAAAACGCCCAGTTGGTAGACCAAGAATGAGGTGGGAGAATAATATTAACTGCAATTTGAGGAAGTAGATTATACAGGGAATGATTGGAAAGTATTAGCTCAGGATAGGGATGTATGGCGAGATTATGTCCTAGCGCCCATGAACCTATGGGTTCGAGAGTGTCAGTGAGTATTATATACTGTACATATTTCAAAGAAAAATAATAGAATGGATGGCACCTGGTAGAAGAAGACCAAGAAATAAAGTTGATTGATGGTGTTTTAACAGTATTAGGGGAACAAGATTGGACGATGGAGATTGGAATGACAGATAAATGTCGAGAATTACAGTTGATTAATTGGAGCAAGAAGTTGTAAAGTATTGTGAAACCTGTTAAATTAATAAAAATGAATGTACTTATTACCAAATGGCGTGATAATCCAATAAATAAGGAGCAAATTGAAACGAGAAATGACCCAGAAGAAGAGATGTCACTGAATTCCGACTAAGTATTGGAAATGACTATCTGGATATGCACTTCCGTCGTATCAGGATACATATGACCCTGTTTTGCATGACGTGTGGAAATCATGCACAAGGCCTACTGTGTCGTCTTCCTAACAGAACGATATGAGAGTCTAACTAACTAACTCACTGGCTCTATCGAACCCGTAGGTTCATGGCCGCGCGGACATATGTTCTCCATGCATCCCTATCCTGAGCTAATGTTTTCCAATTATCCCCTGGATATTCTATTTCCCTCAAATCATGGGTAATGTTATTCTCTCACCTCATTATTGGTCTACAGACTGTGCGTTTTTCCTCTGGTTTTCCTACTAGAAGCTTCCATGCACCTCTTTCTTCCCCCATAGGTGCCACATGTCCTGCCCATTGCAGTCTACGAGACTTAAGTGTTCTTATTATATCTGGATTCCTATACATATCATGTAGCTCATTATTATGTAGTTTTCTCCATTCATCTGTCTGTTCATCTCTTTTTGGCACAAAAATTTTCCTAAGAACTTTATTTCCAAATACTCGTAATCTTCTTTCCTCCCTTAAAGTAGTAGTAGTAGGACTTTATTAGACAAAAAGTAAGATATTTACAATATTATTTACAAATATGGGTCGCACGGGCAGTAAGCCGTACGTGCTGTTGACAGTCCGTTACAATAAAGTAATAATTGGTACTAGTGTAAAGAAAAATAAACAAAAACAGCAATAACATTACAATTACATAAAGAAAACACAATAAAAATATTACCATTAAATAATAACACAATAGCATTATACACTAAAAACATTAACATTACAATTACATAAAGAAAACAATAATATTACAATTAAGTAATAACACAATAGCAATAACATTACAATTACATAAAGAAAACACAATAATAATATTACAATTAAATAATAACACAATAGCATTATACACTAAAAATATTAACATTACAATTACATAAAGAAAACACAATAATATTACAATTAAGTAATAACACAAAGCATTATACACTAAAAAACATTAACATTACAATTACATAAAGAAAACACATTAACACAATAGCATTATACACTAAAAATATTAACATTACAATTACATGAAGAAAACACAATAATATTACAATTAAGTAATAACACAAAGCATTATACACTAAAAAAACATTAACATTACAATTACATAAAGAAAACACATTAATATTACAATTAAATAATAACACAACAGCATTATACACTAATTAATTTATATATAATTGTTAATAATTAATGGTATTGCATTTTGATAACATATATTTATTCATGAATGAGTGTTGTCCTTATTTTTCGCGTTTTGTCCAGAAATTTACCGAGGTTTATCCAATTTTCTGGATTTACCAATAACTCGTAGCATGCCAATCTTTCCCGATTTGAATTTAGAAATCTTTCCGGTAATAACTGACGTCTCCAATATTCTAAATCATTGCATTTTCCTAATATATGTATCTCATCTTCAAAGTTCCCGCACATTGGACATATTCGCTAATTTTTAGAAATTTCCATGCCCCTAGCCTAAACCAAGCAAGCCCTGATCTCTCCTTAAATCCTAGGTTGAGTATATACGATTCTTTTCCCCAGACGTGTTTTAGGTCTCTTTGTAAACACAGTGAGCGTTTTCCTGTACATTCGGCGAAGGTATCTTGTTGGTTTACATCTAAGTACCTCCTCCTTATTTTTCTCCACACGTTCTTGCGATTTTCAGTCCCTTTTTCCCATATCCAGCCCATCCCAATCTTTTGGAGTTCTCTCCTAACCTCGTCTGCCCAAAATTTAACATCTATGTTTTTAATTTGGTGGTCGTAACAAATTGCTCTAAGCATTGTTTGTTCACCTTGGATTACTCGCAACCAGTATTTGAGTACACGAATTTTACAGTTAATGTCGTCCTGGAATGACCCGAATTCATATAAAATTCCACAGTTAGAAACGGCCTTACTAAGTCCTGTAATATACTTTAGAAAATGCGTATATACCTTATTTAGTATTTCCGTTCTTTGGAAACCCCAAATCTCACTACTATAGTGCATTACTGGCCTGACCATCGCTCCATACATTTTTTCTAATGTGCTGACTGGAATATCAGGCACTCAGAATACCGAGTACACTGTTAAGTTGTCCCCTCCCTTTAAATAGTGCTATATCAATGTGTTTTTTCCACTTTCCGTTCATTTTCAACGTCGTACCAAGATATTCAAAATGTTTCACGTTTTGAAGAACTTGATCTCTGTATTTCCATTCATCTGTTCTACCGTAAGAGTCCATGTTTCGCATCCATAGAGTATAACTGGGAGAATAATTGTTTCATATATTTTCAGTTTAACGTTTCTTGAAAGGAGTTGGGACGACAAGAGTCCTTGTATTGCATAATAGCATGCATTTCCAAAATTATGTTTAATTTGTTCGTGAATCTCATTCCTATTTGTAATTATTGTTCCTAGATACTTGAATTCAGCCACTTTTTGAAAATGTCCTACATTTGTGATTAGTTGTCCATTTCCATTATATAACGCATTTGTATGTGTGAACATATATTTAGTTTTATTGATGTTTACTTCCAGTCGTAATTTCTTAGTGTTATTGAATAGTGTGTGTGTGTGTGTGTTGGCCGTTAGTTTCTCCTCGTTATCGCTCAATAATAATACATCATCAGCATAAACTAACAGCCTATTAATACCATTGAGTTGTAGGTATGAGATCATACAGTAAAACTTATGACTGGATCTAATCCTCAATAATATATCTATTGCACACTAAAATTATAAACACAACGCTTCTCTGGGAGAAATTCCAAGGTAGATTTCGGCATGCAGTGGTTGACAGTTCCCTTGTTAGAATTTTAATCGCGGGAAAACATCGCAAATTAAAAAAAAAAAACTGTACCATTTAATCAGATAACTTCTTCAGTTTAATTTATTTACCGTACATCCTGTACTTAGCGTTACCCAGTACTTAGTTCAACACGCAGTTTTTTGTTCATAATCAGTTTAAATTACTGTAATTCAAACTCTAATAACATTCACAAAAGGTAAAACATTATACATATACTAGAATAAATTGTATTTAGACGTTGTGAAAATAGCTTTTAGGTTTTTTTTTAATTTGGACATTACTTGTGTCTCCTTCTTTTGTTAAACAAGCATTATTAGTTTATTTGATCTTAGGCTAATAAATAACTTACAATAGAATGTTTCCCCAAAATTTTGATGTGTTTTTGTTCTATAGTGTACAGTTCTGGCTTCTTTAGTCGCATTTTAGGGCTCGATTTTATAAGGTGCGGTAAGAGGGGAGTGCGAGTTCCAGTTACTGTCAGCAACTACCCTCAGTTTTGAAAACATAATAGTTACTACATGTTGCGTTTTCTTATTTACTATTCTGTGTTAGTGAATAGTTTTGTTGTCTAATAAGTTTGAAGTGTTATAAAAATAACGTTCTTTTTATAACAATTAATTTTATTATTATTATTATTATTATTAATAATAATAAGATAATGTTTTTTACATGGCTACTAGTTCCGCTTTCCACACGACTATGTTCCCTCCTACCACGCGTCTTTGGTTTCACCAAGGCGGCTACAGTTACGAGAACTGGACAGTATATAGTACTATACCCCAGCCACTGATTCTTCAGCCCTGACGTTTTCACGACAGTGTTGCCGATATGGATATTCAGTGGGAGGGGCCGCTTTATGTATGCGGTTAGCAGACATACAGCTGACATCTTAGTAATTTCAAACCTTACAAGTGCACTGTAGCTGCGTCAAGAGCAGTGATTGGTGTGGCAGACATCTACTCCCACTCAACTATTTCTTTATTGCCAATAGAGATCTAGTTTCTCCCTTTACCACTCGTATAACCTAAACTTCAGAGCCGGAGGTTTGACAGCTGTAGTGTAGCGAATACCCGGCGTGCGCAACTACGCCTAAATAAATTAAATTAATGTTTTTATTTTTAGTTGAAAAAGTTAAAAAAAAGAGTAAGGTAAAGGTAAAGCAGTCCCGCTACAGGCCTCGGGAGGCCCTTGGGGTAGTAGGAGGTTAAGGCTCCCACTTTTTCTAGACAATCGGCACTTGATGTCAGCCGGGTTGTCAGCCCTGCGTGACGGCCGCCTTTACCCCCAGAACAAGCGCCTGGTACTCATTTCCGTTAGAGGCTGAGTCGACCCCAGGGCCATAGTGCCGCCGGAAGGTTTGGGTCAGTTTAAAATCCTGACCCCACCGGGACTTGAACCCTCGACCTTCCGGCTTGTAGCGCAGTACCTTAACCACTAAGCTACGGCGTGCCTAAATTCTATGTTATACATTGTGCAACCAAGCAAACATGGCGGTTGTTATTATAAAGATTATTTATCTTGTAAATACAAACTTTTTGATTGGAAAATGTCAAATATACTTAAGTATATTCGAGTAAATATATAGTGCAAATTTTTATTTTAGAGTTTTGAGTAAAAACCACCCCACTTCGTACATGGACAGATTTCGCTCATTATTTGGACACAGTATTCCACCTCTAGTTTATATTTTAATTAGTTACATACCGAGTTTCGTTATTGAAACATTCATGAAATCTGCAAACCGGCTATGACGGATTTTTAAATTTTCGTTTTCAGGCGAATTCCTACACCTAATGGTTTTAGAGAATAATGGATAGCGATTAAACACTCTCCGTAACTGCAAACCTACAAGTACAGCAAAAACATACGCAGGCTAAATTGTTACATATAAAGATTTTCATTATAATATTTTGATGTATTAATTGTGTTTCATGCATATTGTAACTACTATTACTACTACTACTATTATTATTATTATTATTATTATTATTATTATTATTATTATTATTATTACTACCACTACTACTACTACTGTTATTACTACTATTACTACTACTATTAGTGCTGCTGCTGGTTCGGTGTACTAGTGGTTACCATGTACATCTCTGGTCCGAAGTTCGCGGAATCAAAACCTTAAAGTACAATACGATAGATTTTTTTAAAGGCGTAAAAATTCGAAGTATGAATCTTTCCTTCGGAAGTGATGTAAACCCGTGACGTATATTTACTACTCCACGTTCATAGTATAATTTACGATGCAAGGTTGGAGAAGTGGATTTGTTACAAAAGTAAGGAAAAACAAAAAATTTGGTTAAACCGAGCGATAGCAAGGTTTTTAAGTTGGGAGATCGTGCAAATCACTTCACAAACGTGTGTTGTACATTATTTTTTTGCGCATTGGTGTTTTCAAAATAATAAATAATAGTAAAATAATAACATATTTGTTGGAAATATTTGCGTTCATTATAAATAACTGACTAACATTAACAGTGTGGACAATGATTATTTGTTGAAATTACAGGAGGCCGTGACACCAATCAATGTTAAAATGGAGGCAAGTACGTATTTATTGTTTTATATTGATTCAAATAAAGTTCAGTTCATTTAAATTGCAGTGATTTTTTTCGTATAATGTATATTAATACTATATTTTGGAAATTTTGTTTTATAGCTATACATTGTATGTGGTATACATAGAGGGCAGTGGTTTTACTTCCCACACGTGGTTTGTAATATGTAATATTACAGTATACGGTAGTTATTTTATAACAGTATAGTTATTTAGGTTGGCAACCCTAAAATGTAGGAAGTCGAACTTTCAATTATGGTCTCGATTGCTGTAAGTACGACAAAACGTACTATCGCGCAAAAAAGAATTTAAAGTCTGAAATAATAGATTAGATTAGATTAGATTTATTTTAGATTAGATTTATTTAGCCTGGTGGAGTTATGGCCATGTGGCCTTCTCTTCCACTCACCAGGACAAACATATATTACATCAGAATATAACAATCTTAATTAACTCTAATATTAAACACTAAGTAAAAATTTGATCAAAAGATAATATCTAATATACGTATTACGATCTATAATACAACCAGTTAATATTAGTTAAAATTAAGACTAAAACTAATAATAAAATGTATACAAGCAAGACATATTAAATTGTCCCTGTCTAGTGTATATAAAAAACAGGAAAATAATGAGATATAGAAAACTAATTTTACGATTATACAATATTTAAAAACAAAACAAATAAAAATATGTGTTATTCTTAATATTATTTTCATAAATAATTAAATGTATTAATATTGCTAAAAGAATACTATCAGTGAGGTGTATAAGTTAGTTTGTTATTAAATAATTCTTTAGTTTATTTTTGAAGGATGTTATAGTTTGACAGTCTCTGACATAGGGCGGAAGGGAATTCCATGTTTTGGTAAGTGACACCGTAAAAGATAATGAATAATATACAGTGTGATGAGGCGGGATATAAAGGACAATGTGCTGATGGGATCGAGTGTCAAGATTATGTGTGTCGGATAGTCTGATGAAGGGGCGTGATAAATAATTAGGCAATGATGTGTGAAGTATTTTATAGAGAAGGGATAGGGAATGGACAGTTCTACGATCTCTTAGACGAAGCCACGATAATTGTTCCAGGGACTGTGTAACATGGTCAAATTTGCGAATACCACAAATAAAACGTGCGCAAGAATTATGAACACGTTGAAGTCTTTGAGTGGAAATAATATTTAAGTCTGTAAAAAGAGTGTCATAATAATCAAAATGGGGCATTGCAAGTGTTTCTACTAACATTTTCCTAAGGGCGAATGGCAAACAATTTCGTACACGATTTAATGAATGTATTATTGAGAAGACTGTTTTGCATGTATGGTTTATTTGTGTATTCCAATTTAAATTTTTGTCAATAAATACTCCTAGAATTTTTACTGTCTCACTATAAGGGATTTGAACTCCATTTAGGCCTTTAAACAAAATTTGTCGGCTTTTTCACGCCCAAATTTGAATTAATACAATAATGACTTAAACAGTTGAAGAGCGTTTTCAATAGAACCCCACAGTAGCTATCTACTACTATTACTTCTGCGAAATATATGTATTAGCAGGTGATGCGATGGAAATGACGTCACGGGAACGTGTGAAGCCCTCGGTTATTCATTTCCGTGGCTTTGCAGCTCTCGCTGTGTTATTTTAATCATCGGCTTAATTTCTGAGCGCAGCTTAATTCAATTTTATCCCATGATTTGCATGTTACGTCCAGCTCGTTGCTGATTGGCTCATTTTCAACCATTCACACTGATTACTATCTCACCCAAGCTAAGTTCACAATGTAATGTTTTTTTAAGATAATCTCAGTAAAGGTCAACAAAATATAACCCTTATCCTACCTTTTGTCCCAGATTTTAAATATTCCAACCAATTTTTCACTAATAAATACAACTTTGAAAACACACCAGACGTAAATAGAGACGGAAAAAAATGCCTAAGCTGAGATTTGAATCTAGATCAGCAATATTATATGTTAAGTCCACCGCTGTGGTCTGGAGGACCACAGTTGGACCCTAAACTTCCTGACATTTGTCTTGAAGGTGAGGGAAAAACCCCGAAAAAAAACTCGCCCAGAAACTTGTCCTGGCCGGGAATCGAAGCCGGGCCCGCTGCGTGGCAAGGCAGCACGCTACCTCGAGACCACAGCGGTGGACATTTTGTCAATTAATAAATAAAATTTGTACTGTCAATTTTTTTCTTTGAAATGTTAACACATAATTTAGTCACGTGCTGCGTGACAAGGCAGCACGCTACCTCGAGACCACAGCGGTGGACATTTTGTCAATTAATAAATAAAATTTGTACTGTCAATTTTTTTCTTTGAAATGTTAACACATAATTTAGTCACGTGCTGCGTGACAAGGCAGCACGCTACCTCGAGACCACAGCGGTGGACATTTTGTCAATTAATAAATAAAATTTGTACTGTCAATTTTTTTCTTTGAAATGTTAACACATAATTTAGTTTTTTTTTAAATAAACTAATGATCTTCTTGGTTATGAAATCGTAAAACATGTAGTCGATATACCCATTTCACCAATTAAAAATTACAAGAGTCAACATGTTTCAACAGCGAAGTTGGCATTTTCAAGTCTCCACTCAGTCTTGAAAATGACAGCTTCACTGTTGAAACATGTTGACTCTTTTAATTGGTGTAATTGGGTACATTGACTACACGTATTACATAAGTTAGTGTTAGTTTGGGCAAGTTAGGATGAGAAAATGGGTGAGTTAGTACATGAAATTAGTTTAGCGTTCACTTATTTCTTAGCGGGGTTTTGTGATAAGTTGACTACGCCGTCTGAGCAATGACTAATGCATATTTTACATTATAAATATGGTAATTTTAGGTTAATTTGATATCAACTTCTCGCTTCATTTTAAGGCATTTCTGACGTTTTGTTTGGAAGCAAAAGTTAACATATATCTCAATTGGTTGTTTTTTTTTTAATATTGGTTTTCCTTATTATTTTACCTTTATCTTTGTTTGTTTTACCTGTTTGTTAACTTTCTTTAATTCTCACATAGACACAAGGACAGGACACACACACACCCAGACCCAAGGTGGAGATTTAAAATCCCCTACCCCGCCACCCGTCAGGAATCGAACCCGGGTCGCCGGAGTGGAAGGTAGGGACTCCACCGTCTACGCCACGATGACCGACAAAATTTTCTCCTCTTTTCGTTTACACTATTTCCTTCTTGATTTACCTTTTTGTTTACTTTCTGTTATTCTCACACATAGACACAAGGACACGACACACACCCAGACCCAAGATGGAGATTAAAAACCCCCTACCCTGCCGGGAATCGAACCCGGGTCGCCGGAGTGGAAGGTAGGGACTCTACCGACTACGCCACGGCGACGGACATTTGTTCAGATACTGTAATAATAAATTGTGTCTTCAGTTTTTTATTCAAATTTATGGTGTCATAGAAAAGTGTAGTAAGACATGTTTCAGTATTTTTGAGACGTACCTGTATTTTAATTGGACTCGATATGGCTGAGTTGCAATAGAAACAAGTTGCAAGAAGAGAGGAATTTACGGTTGACATTTATGTCTTTAAGTACATAAATCAGCCCCTTAAGTGTTTTTTCATCTCTGGTAGCGTTTTCTATTATAAATGTAAGTGCTGCTGAGTGGGCGAGGCATAATGTAACTAGCTAGTTATACAGCGTGCCTCGTAACTCAGGGGAATTCCTCTGCTTGTTGAGAATTGCATCAAGAATTCATGATACCGTCCTAGAGTCTCTCCCTTACAATACATTATTCATCTTTCATATTTCCAGACGAGCAACTCTCATGTTCCTACACCTATTTTTAGACGTTAGCCACATTATTTCAATAATGTGACAAGCCACACTTTCGCTGAATCGGAAACTTCATTCAGAATTAAACAGCAATTCCATAAGACTAAATTAATTGAACATTGAACAATAGATATCCAAAAAGCTCTGTTTTAAGAAAAAATAGATAAAAATTCCGTACACGTATACGTTATTCATTTTTTTTCAAATAATATATTCTTTCAAATTTCAGTATTCTACTTTTGAGGTATTAACCCGTGAATTATTCTTGTAGGAAAACCAGAGGGAAAACGCCCAGTTGGTAGACCAAGAATGAGGTGGGAGAATAACATTAACTATGATTTGAGGGAAGTAGATTATACAGGGGATGATTGGAAAACATTGGCTCAGGATAGGGATATATTGAGAGCTTATATCCGCGCGGTCATGAACCTACGGGTTCGATAGTGCCAGTGAGTTAATTAGTTAGTTATTTTAAAAGTTTATCAACCATTGCATGTTGAAATTTCTCTCAGAGAAGCGTTTTAATGTAGGCCTACCAAGGCCGTGTTCAAACAATATCTGCCGTTTTTAACTGAATGGAATAAAAATTGAAGCCAGATTCCGATAATGGTAACCCACTGTATGGAGCAAATGGACTCCCTGCTTGAGTAAGAGTCGAAGACAAGAAATGTTAATAATGAAAATGTTAGTGAATGCGAAGAAGAGACTACAAGATAAGTGTGTTATTCGAAACTCTTATAGCAGAAAATTATATGTTATAGAGTGTGGTAGCTTATTAATAAGGGGCGGATTCCTATAATATGTCATATTTCTACCAAAGCTTATATTCTAAGCTTCAAGTAAGTAAAAACATGTATATATGCCTTATTATTAAGATTAAGAATAGAATAGAATAGATTTTAGAATATAATAGATTTATTTAGCCTGGTGGAGTTAAGCCCATGTGGCCTTCTCTTCCACTCACCAGAACAAGCATATGTTACATATGAATACAAAAAAAATACAATAATAGTCATATTAAACAGGACAAACATATGTTACACATGAATACAAAAAAAATACAATAATAGTCATATTAAACAGGACAAACATATGTTACATATGAATACAAAAAAAAGTTACAATAATAGTCATTGAACAATTAATTATCTGTCATATTGAATAATAATGGAATTAATGTCTAATAATAGAATGAAACTAAATACAATTAAAATTAATGATACAATGAATAAAAAAAGGAATAACAGCTCGAATCTACTATACATAAAAAGAAAAGAAGAAAAATACAAAGAAAGTAATAAACTACAATGAATTAATCTACGCTTTTTATACAAGGCATTAGGTAAATATATTAACAAATCCTAAGTCTATTTTTATTAAATAATGCAAAAACGCATTATTAATTCTTAAAAAGTAGTATTAGTGAGTTGTTTCTGTTAGTGATTTTATTTTCAATTTATTTCTGAAAGATGGTAAAGTTTGGCAGTCTCTGACATAGGGGTTTTTATTGGGTCTTAAAAGTCATATTTCTCACTTTTTCAGATCTTTGGTCATACGTCTGCTTATTTTTATTATAAGTAATATTTTGGTCATATTTTGGTTTTTTTAATAGCCTAGTCATCAGGCGATTGGAAATAACCAACATTGTATCTGTACAAAAATCATCAGTTTCACAGTTCACTTGTTTCAAAAGTTTCTGTTAACAGGTAGCAAACGTTTGCACTGGAAAATAGATTTCCTTTTTCTTATTATCCAATTGCAAATGTATATGAATGAACAATTAATATAGTATGGGTAAAAAATTCATTCAATTATAAGGTCATATTTTTGTCTTTTTAGGTCATATTTAAACCTTCTTTAGGTCATAAATGAATGCATATTTTCCATTTTTAGGTCATAGAAATCCGCCCCTTACTTATTAAATATAAAATTGGTACCTGGTAAGTCAGTCGTCCTCAACTAAATTATTAAACTTCATCAAGTAGTTCCAATATGAAGACCTTTCAAAAACGATGTTTCATCTTCTGCATTTTAACTGGTACTAATGTTGTTGTATAAGTTGTACAACAGATTTAGGTCTGCGGGTGTGTTCTCATTGAGTAGTTCTGTATTCTTCGCTTCTTTTAGAATTGTTATATATTCAAGGATGTTTATCCTGTTGTTATATTCTCTGTGTAGTACTGACATAGTATTATGGATTTTGTCGAACTGGTGAACCGTTTCTAATATATGTTTGGAAAAACTTGATTTTTCTTCGTTAGTAATACAATTTTTGAAATCTTCAAAGTATCTTGTGTTGAAATTTCTTGTTGTTTTGCCTTTGTAGAACTTGTCTCAATTATTGCACTTTAGTTTATAAATGCCTTTATTTTTGTACTTATTTGTTACTTGTGTGGTACTGTGAAAGTAATGAAGACGATTTGAAATTTTTGCGCAAACATTAGCGTAGTTAAATTAAATAAAATCGGTCTGTATCTAAGCTACTGGAATCCCTGGTAATACATCACCTGTACTCTACTTAAAAGCGAATAGTTTTGACAACTAGATTCATATTAAAGTCGCATAGCTCCATCTTACACTGATCACACTGGTCGACATGATTTTTGTCTCATGAGTACCAATAGTTGTACTTAATGCAGTTTTTATCGTATTTTCAAATATGTATTCGGAATTTCTCCACCACCCACAGTTTTTCTTTTATTTCAATTCATTCATTCATAGTGTTCTGCTCAAGAGCTGGTTTTTCACTGCAAACTCAGCATTCTCCACTCTTTCCTTGACTCAGCTTTCCTTTTTGTATCTCCATACAAACCATTTATTTTAATATTGTCTATCATCTGATGTCTTTTTCTACCTCTAACTTTCTTTCCGTTGACCATTCCTTCTAGAGCATCCTTCAGCAGGCAGTTTCTTCTTAGCCAGTGGCCAATCCAATTTCTTTTCCTCTTCTTTATGAGTTCCAGCATTGTTCTTCTTTCACTTAATGAATTTAAATAATTATTTTTTAAATGAAAGTTTTTTCGTCCATTTGTCCATTGTAAAATAAAACCAAATGAGCTAACTCAGGAGATTTCAGCTATGGAAAAGAGATATCAAGGCAAATGGAATCCTAATATGCTGGCCGATTATTGTTGTACCCTCAAGAGGAATGCTCCACAGGCGAAATATAGCAGAAAATCGTCATTTCTTACTTTCTAGGTGAGTCCGAATGTTCGAATATTGTGTAGTTACAAATGTAGAAAATATTAAAGTGTTTGATTTATAAATTCCTGTCTCTCGGAAACCTTGCGTGATGGAAAAAAACCGATATCATTTTTGAATTCAGGAGAAAAAATACTATCAGAATCACATATTTTTCTTTCTGAGAAAAAAAAAGTTTATTTTTTGTTGCTCAGTGTCATATAAGTTTATGTATGATTGCTTATCTTTTGGACGTTACTATATATTTTCCCCATAGACATGAGTTCAATTCATAAACACACATTTTCCAGGAGGGATATTTGATTTTAGCATTTGTTTCATAAAAAGGTATATTTAAAACATTTGAAAGCGAAAGGAAAGTAGTTTGTAATTACGTGATGAAAATTGAATGAAACCCAGATGTATTGAATGTTAGAAACTCTGACGAACGAGAGGCTTTTGTTTGACAATGATCACTGTGAATATAAGCAAAAATTACGTTATACAATTTCAAAACAAAATAGGCAATTCAGCTTTTTAAACATGAAAATTAATTAATGTGAAATTTTTAAATAGTGGGGTTTTATTTTATTTCCGACATCTGAATACTTACAATTAAATAAAATGCTTTCAATGTATTATGTAAAAGCATACCTATTTTAATGATACGTGTAAAACTAGTGTTTTTTTTTTTCAAGAATTTAATTATCAGCTACAGAGTGACCTTCTGAAATTTTAACTCATTCGCCACAAAAAGACGAGGTAGACTCGCTGGCAGTCAAATGGCCTTCAACTCAGAAGACGAGGTACACTCGCTGAAGTCTGCTGTTATATATTTTGCGATATTTTGTACATCCCTTGGCAGGGTAGTCTTTTGTTAACATTTATGAATAGTAGAGGAATCTGTTTTCGTCTTCACCCTTATTGTGATCTCAAGTACCGTTATATTTTGTTTGTTTTGAATGCTTGAAAATAGACAATATAATTTACGGTATCATAAATACGGTTTCTGGGAAAATGCATTGGGTATTTAAACCTGAAGCGAATGGGTTAAGTAGTTACATATTTTGAACTAAATAATTCTATGCTTTTAAAATTCATGGTGAAACACCGTTGAGGTTGAAATTGTGTTAAAATTTTAAAATTCGTATCTGATAAAACAGTCGTCCTTCTCTTCATTGTTCGTGTTGTCTCGAATGTGGCCTGATATTGACCTGATCACTCGTGTGGTCAGATGTATTGCATGATATGACATTAAGTGTCCCGTAGCTATAACTCGTATACATACAAACCGGGTACCGTGGCCACTTAAAACTGCTTACAAAGGTGAGACCAGAAAAAGGAAAAGAAATAACATGAACATGTCTTAATATATACAAATAAATGTTTGTTTGTTTGATCTATTCTATGCGTGGCCATACCGTCGATCCGATTTTGATGGGTTTTTGAAAAATGTTCAGGAGAATCCGGGGATGAACATAGGCTCTAAGAGGGTTGTAATACTCAACCCCTTCACCCCTACAAATCGCCCTTTGTAGTGAAAAACATGAAATAAAGTGCCTATTTTGACGCTTAAATGGCTTACGCTGCCTAAACAATAACAAATACACCAAACTAATGTAGGCCCTACACACAATTGCATATCTCACAAAACTACAAAAAAGTCCGCGACAGCATATGTTTATCTTTTACGGATAACTCACAATAACCATTTTTATCTTTCATTGATACGAAGAAGATCGGTATAAGTAGATTCCGGCGGCAAACGTGCTCTGCCATACCGTTCATCCGATTGAGATGGGCTTTTTGAAAAATGTTCAAGAGATTCCGGGGATGGCCATAGGCTATAAGAGAGTTGTAATACTCAACCCCTTCACCCCTAAAAATCACCCTTTTGTAGTGAAAAACGTGAAATAAAGTCTCTATTTTGACGCTTACGCCATAACAAATAAACAAATACACCAAATTAATGTACACAGAATTGAACATCTCAAAAACTCTACAAAAAAGTCCGTAACAGCATATGTTTATCTTCTACGGATAACTCACAATAACTATTTTTGTCTTTCATTGATGACAAGAAGATCGGGATAAGCAGATTCCCAGGCAAGTATAACAGCACACGGCTGGTGGTAAAGACACATTAACATTTATTTAGGAGTAGGCAGCGCTCGCCGGGTATTAGCTAGTTAAATATATATCAATCACTCTGTATCCATTATATCAACCATATTCTGCTGTAGTTGTAATTACTCTATGTTTTCAGAGTTAATATAAGGATAAATTAATGGAGTAGATGATGAAAAATATAGAGTACTTTGTTCATAGTCTTACTAATGATTTAATCTATAATAGCTTTGTTTAAAGCACTCTGGTTTTCTTCTGCTCCAGTTAACATCAGTTCGTAATACAATACAAAACCGGACCGGCCTTATGGAGTTTCACCCGGCACGCAGTGCTGTCTCTTCCTCCCGCAATTCACCCTGCCTGTCACCCGTCCTTGAACTGTTTCTTACCTTATAGAAAATGCTGGAAATGTTGTCCTCCCGCAGTTAAGCAGGCATTATACCGAATAAACACATTTGGATTGACACGCTGTAGTTCGGGCACGTGTACACTTGTAAGGTTTGAGTTTTAACAATTTTGTTGCTGTATGTGCAGAAGATACTGAAATCCCAACTTGTTGTGCTAATTTCGGTAATGATTTTTGTGGTGAACGTTCCAAATTTTCGCCAATTTCGTCTAATTTTTCTTCGGTAAGAACCGTACGCCTTCGCGTGTGTTTCTTATTTTGTACAGAGTCAGTGGTCTCAAATTTAGTCAGAAGATCGTGGATTGTCGATCTGGAAGGAGGTAATTGTCCAGGGAAGTTCCGAATAAATTCCTCGCGAACGCGACGAGCTGATTCGTATTTATAATAACATTTACACACATAAATGCGCTGCTCTAATGTCAGCTGACGTCTCATCTTGTCGAACGATAGTAAACTGACTAGTTCAAGGACGAGCGGCTGGCAGAGTGAAATGCGGACGAGGAGAGAGCGCTGCCTGACGGGTGAAACCCCGTGAGGCCGGTCCGGGTTTATATTGGAAACCCGTTAGAAGATTGTGCATCTCTTTCATCGAAATAACCTTCAAACTTTCATCAATGATATTATGTTTGCTGTTATTTTAATAAATCACAAGGAAACGAACGGGGGATTCTTTACAACATGTGATGCGATTTTTTTTCTAAATTCTTACTATAGACCACGTGGATGCGCCAACAAACGCGAAGCGGTTTATAGAATACAATAGATTTATTTAGCCTGGTAGAGTTAACCCTTAAATTGGCGAAACACACATTTCTTCTCTTAGTTAATTGAACGTGGCGGACCGCAGTGAAAACGGAATTTTATAGAACTGTTATTAATAGGTATATTGTATAATTAGATACACATTTAAGTGGTTTATTTTTGTTCGTTTTCTTCTGTTTTATTCAAAATATTTTAAAATATTAAATTTAATTGAACCAAATGATGTATCGAAAAGGATACAAAAGGATACATTACGAATTTAAGGGTTAAGGAAATGTGGCCTTCTCTTCCACTCACCAGGACAAACATATGTTATATTTAAATACAAAAAAATACAATAACAGTACGTACTGACAATTAATTATCTGGTAAAACTGGACAATAATGAAAATAATGTCTAATAATACAATAAAATTAAATACAAATAAAATTAAATTAATGGAATAAAGTATACTCAAAGGAATAACAGCTCGAATCTCCTATACATGAAAAGAAAATGAAAAATGTATACAAAGAAAGCAATAAACCATAATGAATTAATCTATCGCTTATGTATAAGACATTAGGTAAATATATTGACAAATCTTAATACTATTTTTATTAAATGATAAAAAAAACAAATTAATATTAGTTAAAAAAGTAATATGATTGAGATGTTTCTTTTAATTTTATTTTCAATTTGGTAGTCTCTGACATAGGGTGGAAGAGAATTCCATGTTCTAGAAAGAGAAACTATAAAAGATTTCGAGTAATAGGAAGTAATCCATAAAATGCCTTATATGCTCTATATATTCTATTTCGTATTTCTTATGATTCATCATTATTAATAATCATTTTGCCTAAATATATGAAACTGATTACTACTTCAAAAGTGTTTGTGCTTATTACTATCCATTGATTGTCATTAAAATTTGTCTGTGACTGTGTCAAAATTTTCGTTTTTGACTCATTTATGTACGTACTAGCGGACCCGGTAGATGTTCTCCTGCACGAACGTTCAATTCTCGTGTTATTATAACCCAACTGGATTCCTTAGGCTTAAAGGACCTTCAGGACTTGGAAAATATGGTAGCGTTTATCTAGCCGAGCGTTAGTATGAGGATGTACAGTTATACATGTGTTGAAAAAAACAAATGGAGTCTTATTTTAAACTATTTTATTACTAAAGTATAAATAATTAGAAACCCTAAGTATTCTAGCCCTAAATCTAATCTAAGCCTATATTAAAAACTACAGTACTTCCTTGGGGGGTTGAGAAGAGGGAGTTGTGGAATTTATAACTCTAACCTAATCTACATTTTTAAAAATGTTATATCCCTTTTTGAAAATTTAATATCAAAAATGTTAATTGTACTTGATTCAAATCATAACAGTACAGAATACATATTAAGAAAAATGGCCGGTGACTTACCCTTCAGCAGTTTACACACACAGACAGACCCGAGACCCTCACTTCTCAAGTGTTATATACTCAATTTGACCTCTAGTTACCCTAACTGTACTCACTAACATTCCACTAATCTAAATGTAGGGATGTTTACAGTTAGCTATGCAAAACTTTGCTCTGAACTATATCATGTCTAAACTCTATCTCAACAGACTTTGAATGTCTAAACTCTATTTCAAAAGACTTTGCTTGAATAATTAAAATAATCTATAAAGCAATAAAAAATCTATATAAAAGACTATGTATTCATAACACGTGTCATGGCCGGATGATAAAAATATGTTACCTTTTAAACATAAAATTCACTAATTAATGGGTTAGTAAGAAAACTCCTTGCTGCCATCTGTTGTGGCTCAATACACCTAGACTGGAAAATCCAGGTGAATAATACCTGCAAGAAAGTGTTCTCAATTCTTCACTCCCTAAATAGTTTTAAAAACTTCCTCCCTACAAAATTAAAACAAATACTTGTACAGACTCTTATAATGCCACACTTCGACTACTGCGACATATTACTGACTAATCTTACAACTGATCTATCTGACAGACTACAGCGTGCTCATAATGCGTGCATTCGATTTATATTCAATCTCCGTCGTTATGACCACGTGTCTCCTTCATTTCAGGCCTTATCATGGCTACGCCTAAATGACAGAAGAACTTTACATTCACATACCTTACTATTCCAAATTCTGCACACATATTTACCAACTTATTAAACAACACGTTTTCAACATTTATCGGCTCATCACAATTTAGGAACAAGATCACAAGACTCTTCTTTACTTTTGATACCACAACACAGGACCTGTCTGTACTCTGAATCTTACACAATATCTATGGCTAGAGCATGGAACTCACTTCCCAGTCATGTCAGGGACTGTCAATCGCTATCATTATTTAAATCCAAATTAACTGATATCTTAAGTTCGACACAATGAAAACATTAACTACATAACAACTATATAGAGCATTCTATTAATAATCATGTAGGAAGCTACTTACTTTATTTTATATCATTTTAATTTTATTATATTCTATGTTTTTGTTAGCATTAGCTAGTATTAGATCCATCATCATTGTATTTTGTTTAGTCTGTATTTTAATATGTTAAAATTTTAATATGTACGTAATTTTTGTATAATTTTACTATTCGCTGGTTGAGTGGAAGAGAAGGCCTTATGGCCTTAACTCTGCCAGCTAAAATAAATCATTATTATTATTATTATTATTATTATTATTATTATTATTATTATTATTATTATTATTATAATAATAAGAGTGTATTATGCCGCCACATTGTTGTCGCGCAGAATATGTCGGTAATGCAAATGACAACACATCTGACTTTAAAAAAATCCTATTGCCTGATCGCAGCGCAGCTACCGGGCCCAATTGTGAATGTAAAGCATCCAGGAACCCACTCAAACTCGCACAATTTCATCAAAATCGGACCAGTCGTTTAGAAAGTTTTTAATTTCGAATTTCAAGTAAACCTCCACTTCTAATTGTCTGATTTCGCTCACTTTTGGAAAATATCTACCTCGGTTTATTTAATAGGATATACTGAGTTTCGTTGTGAAACATCGAAAATTGTGACCGCTAGAGCGATTTTTAAATTTTCACTTCATGTGAACTCCTACACATAATGGCTTTAGAATTGACATTTACTATCAGCAAGTTCCAAACAATAAGATTGACATTACTTCAATAACGGATTAATTTATGGACTCCTGTTTGAAGGAACTAAATAAACATAATATCCAGGGAGTAATAAATAAAGAAATACAAAATGTTTAAAGGACTTAGCATGACCCATTTTTTTTAAATTTATTTTGAAGGACAAACATCCTGGTTTTTCTTTCGTATCTTAAAATATACTTTTTAGCATGTCTTACATAACAAAAGAATTCAGAATCAAAAACAGTTTTATGCTTCCCTGAAAATTCAAAAATGGACATTAGCGTGTTTTGGAATTTAGGTCCCCATTTAGAAGTGTGAAACAGTAAAATATACCATTTAATCATGGGTTAGTTTATCTCCGAATTTCGGCAGACACGTAAGAATGTACGGACGTTGTGCAACAAGTATATCTTCTAGGTTGCAAGGAAAACGTGATGTACCTGGATTTTTACCTGTAATCTTCAAATAATAATTAAATAAAAATTGTTGCTATATCATTTTTGTCCTGTACTACCAGGTTGTCTTACGATGTTTCTGGAATTCTGTTCTGGTATTGGCGGAATTATAATCCATTCCGGAATTGGGGCTCCCGCAAGACGAAGTTAGGTTAATACGATGATACCCTAACGCATGATAAATAGCGCGACAGACCTAGAAAGCTGACTGCTGGCCTCACATCCACATGTGTTAATCAAAGGTGTAGAAGATCGTACAGCCAGAGTATGGGTGACATGTGGTCAGCATGTCAGGTTCCACAGTCGTTATATATTTTTTGAACCTAGAGCCACTACTTATTGTAGCTACCAAAATGCCTCACGATGCTGGGTAGGCACCCGTTCCATACTGGCCGAAAACCCATGAGAAAATTTCTTCCTCCATGGAGACTCGAACCAACGCAAGTTCTGAAGCTCTGCTCCAAGGCATCTTGCCTTAAGCACTCGGCTACGGCGCGGGTAACCTAAATTCCAGACATGAGGTACCACATGAAACATTCTCTTCAAGGAAAAATTCCTGTGGTCTGATCGGGAATCGAACCCGAGATCTCATGAATTGTTGTCAGAATCTCCGACTATAAATCATGAGATTAGTATGTTATATCATTATTTAATTTTTGTTTCTTATGTGATTATTTTTACAATTTGTTTCAATTTCAGCTTCTTCTGTCAGTTTATTGTTCATATTTGCCAAAGTTTTTATTTTTTCTTGTTCTATTCTACATTTACAATGGCCTAACAGTCCAATGTTGGGTTTTAGTCTCTCCTTTTGTAGGATTGACTAGACCAAGTTAATCTAGTTACGCTTTTTGCCTAGAGATGTCATGAACGGCATGCAATCAACATACCGACCCAGTAAGACATATAGTAGGTAACTAAGGTATCTTTAGAATAAACAAAGTTGGTAAATTTTGCTTAGAGGCCTCTTTATTTGGGCTTAAGAGTCGTTTACGAGCCTGAAGATAGTCAGACTCGGGACCCACGGTTTAAAATCCCTCCCGGAGGACTTGCTCCGTGGATTTTTCCATCCTAAAAAAATCCATCGACCTCGGCCGGGTCGCTATCCTCGAAACCAGAGGCAAGAAACCGCAGCCGACTTCTTGTTCCTTTATCCTCTTAAATTTCATAATAATGTCTAACTGTTGATGCACACTAGTAATTCCTATGTCTCATTTTTCATAACCTTCGTCTCCTGACATTTTTCTTACTTCTGCATCATTCTCATTTTTTTCTTTTTAAATTTTAAAAATGGAATTGACAAAGTGAAACAATTTTCAGAAGTCGTCTATCGCCACGACACTAGTGACGGTGCTGCTCCTGGCGGAAGCTACAGGAGGCTCGCTCTACAGGCCGACACGTGACGATAGCTTTTACTACAACCGCTACAGTTCGGGTTACACGGGCTCCGGATACTCTGACCAGAGAGGAGCAGGATCTTCTAGATGGGACAGACCTAGTGGTGGGGCTGGTGGCTCCTGGAGTCAGTCCGGCGGCCCCGTGGGTCCCTCCAGCAGCTGGGATAGATGCCCCAAATGCCCTGGAACAAGCAGTGGTTGGGACAGAGGCAATGGCTACGACAACTTGGGATATGGAGTACCTCCAGGCAGTCAAGCTGGGGCTTGGGATAAAGGGAGTCCCAACAAGTGGGAGAGCAAGGGAAGTGGCGGTTATGGCAGTTGGGGTGGAAGTAAGGGTAGTTCCGGGTGGGACAACAGAGGACCCTCTAGTGGGTGGGACAAAGGTGGATCTTATGGAGTGTCATCGGGTGGTTGGGATAATCGCGGGGTTTCCCCAGGGAGATGGGATAACCGTGGAGGGGGTTGGGATAAAGGAGGAAGTTGGGGTGGTAGTTCTTCAGGGAGCTGGGATAAAGGTTCATACGGAGGATCACCGGGTAGTTGGGATAAAGGAGGGGGCGGCAGTTCTGGAGGATGGGATAAGGGTAGTGGAAGTAGTTGGGGTGGTGGAGGATCTCCAGGAAGCTGGGACAGAGGTAGCGGAGGGTGGGATAGCCGTGGTAGTTCGGGCGGCGGAGGAAAATGGGACGAAAGAGGTCCACAAGGAGGTGGAAAATGGGACGAAAGAGGATCGTCAGGAGGGGGTAGATGGGATGAGAGGGGCTCGTCCGGAGGGGGGAGATGGGATGAGAGGGGCTCGTCCGGAGGGGGGAGATGGGACGAGAGAGGACCGCCTGGTGGAGGTAGATGGGACGAGAGAGGAAGCGGCCGGTGGGAAGAAAGTGGTACAGGAGGTAGATGGGGACCAGGGAATAGATGGGAAGAGAGAGGTGGATCGAATTGGGGTGGTAATAGTGGGGGTGGTTGGGGTGGCGGAGGTGGAGGTGGAACTGGAACTGGTTGGGGAGGTGGCAGTGGGGGTGGATGGGGTGGGGGTGGTAGAGGAGGTGGTGGTGGAAGTTGGGGTTATGACAGAGGATATGCGTCAGGGTGGGACTATGGGGGCAGCGGGGGCGGAAATAGAGGAGACTGGGGCAGAGATCCTCCTTCCGGCGGTGGCGGCGGCGGCTGGAGGGACAGAGGGTAAGTATCTCAATCATAACACAAACCTTAACCCTTAAATTAGATATGTATCCTCTACGATACATTGGTACATCATTTCATTTAACATTTTTTGTATAACGAGTATAAATTACTTGTATCCAATATTACACAATACACAGTGACTATTTAACTCATGCCCCAAATGGGACTCAATGGCCAATCACGTTTCAATGATTTCTGTTTTACAACCAATCAGAGTCGTGTTTCACGAAATATTTATCAGTGTTATAATTACCATATTGAAGAAGGCTCCTCCTTTTTAATATTCTGAACAGGTCTGACCATTATTTTGCAGTGACTGAGCCCACAAGAAATACGGCTACCAGATTGTATATAAATTGCATGAATGTCAACACATGCCGCATGCGGGAGTTAATATAAAAACATTTGTAGCAATTGATTATACCACCAAAAAAAGAAACCACTGTTTGCACTTTCTTAAATGTATTTTTTTCCCAGGTAACAATCCAGAAAAATATAATTGTCACATTTACATCATGCGACATCAGAAATGAATTAATATACAGTTTGATGTGTTTCATTTTCTCTCCACTAGAGAGCATTCTTACAATATTGCGTTCCTTTGGCAATAAGTAGTATGATCTGGTTGCAGTGATAAACAAAAGAAGCAGATGAAGCGTACTTATCGCTTCTCATTTGTTTTCAAACATCGCCGTTTACATTAAATATATAAGTATTTTAAAATAACTATAGTTAAATAATGATTTGTGAGTAAACAGCTTAATTTTATTCGTTAAATAGTCCTAACAAATGCCACTCTTGATTTCCAAATTCTCTAGATAAATTCACTCTTCACTCGTGGCATTACTTATGATAAATTATTTTCACAAGATTTTATTTTTAACTACAGTCCGACAATTAAAGTAATTGGCACGAGAAGTGAGTGTGAAACCTGCAAGTGTGCTGACAATCATTACAAACCTTCTTCTCCTTCTTCTTCTTCTTCTTAATCACAATTTTTAGGATTTTCATCCTGTTTATTTCCAAAATCACTCCTCGGAGGAAGACGTATTGGATGTGCATTCATGTCTATCCATCTATTGGTTGGTCTCCCTTCCATTGGTCTATCTTCTTTAGCTCTTTTTGCAAGTCGGTTGTCTTCCATTCTTTTTATATGACCCTTCCAATATTTTCGTCTATCTACGAGTATAATAAATCGGGCAGATGGTGTTCGTTAGTCCTGCAAGACAACCATCTAGGAGAGACAACTCCGAAATAAAACGGGACAGGCTGAGCTCTGGAGCTGGGTGAAGGGAGGAAACCCCGAATAATAAACCCACCATGAAAACGGGCTAGCAACCCACTTCAAGGTATATCTTATACATTGCTCGCAGTCCCAAGGATCAAGCCTCGGATCATAGAGAAATTGTGGAAAAATCATGGGAATTCAATAAACCAGTATAAACCATTACAAACCGTATTATAAAAATTGCTTTTCGCCTATTTAATGATTGCAAATGCTTGTACATAGTATGCTTCCATCACTCATACATAAGGCCATTAACTCAGAAGACAATTTGTGTATTCCAATGTCACTCACTGCAATTTTCGTCCTTCGTGTTCCTCGCTAGGCAGTTTTGGCTTCTTTAGCCGGATTTGAGGGTTATATGGTGCGGTAAGAGGGGAGGACGAGTTCCAGATACTGCCAACAACTACACTCAGTTTTGAAAACTTGATAGTTACTACACGTTGAATTTTTCTTATCCACTAGTTCTGTGTTAGTGAATAGTTTTGATGTCTAGTACGTTTGAATAGCGTTTTTTAATAATTAATGTTATTATTGTTATTGCTGTTATTATTATTATTATTATTATTATTATTATTATTATTAAGAAAATGTTTTTTGCATGGCTACTAGTTCCCTCCCCCACTCGTCAATGCCCTCTCCTACCACGAGCCTTTGGTTTAATAAAGACGGCTGCAGTTGTAAAAACCTGAAGATAAATAGATAGAAAATAATATAAAACAAAACAATTTTAGGAGATAGTTTCAAAATATAAAATTCACTCTGATACACAAAGAATTACTGCAAAATAGACTGATACAAACAAAACATTACGTAATATATTAATACCATACTGAAGAAAGTAATTAAATACGATACGTATCAATATAAGGAAAAATAAATTTAGGAGAAAATTTCATAATATAAAACTCACTCATAATGTAAAACACAAAGAATTAATGCAGTGGAGAATGATATAAACAAAATAATATATAATAGATTAGTTTTATTTCGATATTTTTTCTGAGAAGAAACTAAACCACTCTTCAGAGTGGAGACCATCAAATTCTGTGGTATTGAGTCATCTTTCAACTAGGTTTATTTCCCAGTATGGTACCAGTCTCTTGTTTTTTATACGAAGAATCGTTGAGACCCATTTCCGCAGGTTCAAAATTTTCGAATGTTTTCGAAATTTCACACAACAAATTGACTATGGTTCGAAGCAGGTGGTAATCGAAGGCCCAAAATCAGGGCAATATGTTGGATGTGGTAGCAGTTCTATTCCTCCCAATTTCTAAATTTTTGTCACGATTGTTCGTGTAGTAAGTTGTCCGTTCGGGTTTGAACCCGGACCATGAAATTTCATTAATTTTTCAAGTTTCTTCATCTTCTTCGTCACGGTTTAGGCTTAATTACTAGCCTGTTCCGGCTTCAAATTGCTGCAGTTTCCATCTTTTCTTAGGTCTTCCCAAACTTTTTCTTCCTCGTGGTGAATAGATGTATCCTGCTTTTAGTATACTATTCTCAGCCATCCTTGCCAAGTGTTCTTTCCAGTTTGTTCTGTATTTCACTATTGTTGTGTTTAATTCCTCTACTTTTAGATACTGTCTTATTTCTGTGTTGTGTTTTTGTGTATTCTTTGATGTTCTGCTATTGGTCTGAGGAATTTCTTTCCTCTTGTTGAGAATAAAAATCCGCATCGACTGCATACATCCCGCATCCCGTTTGGAACAAACTCCCAATGAACCTCGCCTTCAAAATTTCACCAGGCGCGCAACACTTCGTTAACAATCGACTTTACTTATGAAACGATATAATATTTGTTGCGACTCGTAATGTATCATCTGATGTTATCATAAGTAATGCCACGAGTGAATTTATATAGAGAATTTGGAAATCAAGAGTGTCATTTGTTAGGACTATTTAACGAATAAAATTAAGCTGTTTACTGATAAATCATTATTTAAATATAGTTATTTTAAAATATTTATATATTTAATGTAAACGGCGATGTTTGAAAACAAATGAGAAAACGATAGATACACTTCATCTGCTTCTTTTGTTTATCACTGCAACCAGATCATACAATTTATTGCCAAAGGAACGCAATATTGTAAGAATGCTCTCTAGTGGAGAAAAAATGAAACACATCAAACTGTATATTAATTCATTTCTGATGTCGTATGATGTAATTATGACAATTATATTTTTCTGGATTGTTACCTGGGAAAAAATACATTTAAGAAAGTGCAAACAGTGGTTTCTTTTTTTGGTGGTATAATCAATTGCTACAAATGTTTTTTTATATTAACTCCCGCATGAGGCATATGTTGACATTCATGCACTATATATACAATCTGGTAGCCGTATTTCTTGTGGGCTCAATCACTGCAAAATAATGGTCAGACCTGTTCAGAATATTAAAAAAGGAGGAGCTTTCTTTAATATGGTAATTATAACACTGATAAATATTTCTTGAAACACGACTCTGATTGGTTGTAAAACAGAAATCATTGAAACGTGATTGGTCATTGACTCCCATTTGGGGCATGAGTTAAATAGTCATAAAAAGCTGGCCATCTGCGTATGATAGGTGTATTATATTTATTTTTCTCATAACGTAATCCGCTTTAAAATGCAATTAAATAAAATATTGTATACATTAACGTAACATAATAGTTATTTAGACGACTAGTTACAAAAGAAGAGGTTTAGTAACGAGATGTTCAAGTTAGAACACGGCCTAATTTTGTAACTTCTGAAATGGACAGCTAATGACAAATGAGGGAAATGTTGAGGAAGTGGCTGAATTCAAATACCTAGGAACAATAATCACAAACAGGAATGAGATGCTCAAAGAAATTAAACATAGGCTCAATTCTGGAAATGCTTGCTATTATGCTACAGAGACTCTTGACGTTCCACCTCCTTAAAAAAAATTTTGAACTGAAAATATATAAAAATGTTTATTCTACCAGTTATATTATACGGAGTCCACTGCTGTGGTCTCGAGGTAGCGTGCTGCCTTGTCACGCATCGAGCCCGGATTCGATCCCCGGTCGGGGCAGTTTTTCTGGGTGAGGTTTTTATCGGGGTTTTTCTTCACCTGTAAGATAAACGTCAGCAAAACTTAAAGGCCCAAACGGTCCCCGAAATCATATGGCCATCTTCATCATCATCATCATCATCCTTATCATTGTCATCCTTCACCGGTGTGGAAAGCAACGGGAAGCTACCACACCTACAATTCCCTAGTTAAGCTGCAAAGCATAGCATGAAAATGCTATTTGAGAATAAAGTTCTTAGGCATTTTTTTGGACCAAAGAGAGATGACAGGCGAATGGAGAAAACTACATAACAGTGAATTACATGGTCTTTATAGGAAGCCAGCAATAATGAGAACAAATAAGTCTCATAGACTGCGATAGGCAGGACATGTAGCACGAATGGGGAAGTGCATGGAAGCTTGTTGTAGGGAAACCAGAGGGAAAACTCCCAGTTGGTAGACCAAGAATGGGGTGGGAGAATAACAATAACTATGATTTGAGGGAAGTATATTATACAAGGAATGATTGGAAAACATTAGCTCAGGATAGGGATGTATGGAGAACTTATGTCCGCGCAGCCATGAACCTACGGATTTGTCGTGCCAGTGAGTTAGTTATCTACAATATTTTATCTACGTTCAGAGTATTTTAGTATATGTTGTATATTTAGTACGTTTAATGAAATTTATTTATTGCGGAAACGATATGTTTAAAGAAAGAATAATGTGGGCTTTAAAAAAAAGACACGATAAATTATTGTTATATTCTGCAATTTTTGTTGCTAGTTTCATATGTGAATATAATACTTTGGGGAGAAAGTTCAATACAAGCAAAGTTGTAAAAAAGAATACTTCTGACAATAGAGAAATAATATTAGGCCCCTACAACAACGATAACTCATCATTGAAGTGTATTTTACGTTTTGTTGAACCATATTTTATGTTTTGATAGCGTGTTCTTTGTTTTGTTAGAATACAAAGTAGGCCTATAGGTTTTGTTGCCTAGTAACTACGAACTTAAGCGTGACTGATTGTTATAATAGTACAAAATTAATTTAAAATATTTTACTCATGAAGGTGATACAAACGCCTTTTTTGATTCTTAATAATGATGACTTTTTTAAATGTCGGAAGTGTTTTGTTTAAGAAATGTTAACTGTCGGTTAGTCAATAATAGACATTTTAAGAGATGAAGGTCGCGACCAACAAAATGATTTATAGAAATTAGTTTTAATTTCTTAAACAATTGAAGTGACAAATTACTAACGGATTATATAAATCATGATAAATGAAGATTACACACATTGTTGTTAGAATTGGATGTTCAGACAACTGAAGGTCGTGTATTCCATAAGATGTCTTAATTACATTTATTTCCATTAAATAGTAATAATTGTAATTTATTGTGAGTACTGGTAATTATATTAAATTTAATTCGACTATTTAAACCGAGATGACCTCGTTATATAAAAAAGCTGATTTTTTTTTTCCAGAACCTCTCTCTCTTTACCCCTACCTTACAAGATACATAATTTTTATAATAATAATAATAATAATAATAATAATAATAATAATAATAATAATAATAATAATAATAATAATAATTCCTGTTGATTGAGGGTCTTTCCACTTTTCAGCGGTTGCCCTTTTACCAGCCGGCTGCTGGCCCTTCACATCCACATGTGTCAATCACAGAGGTAGATGATCAACAGCCAGTATAGGGGTGACATGTGGTTAGCATGTCGAGTCCCCCTGCCGTTATAGCTGGTTCCTCAACCTGGAGCCGCTACTTATTGTAGCTACCCAATTGCCTCACAATGCTGGGTGGGCACCGGTCCCATACTGGCCGAAATACCATGAGAAAATTTCTTCCCCCATGGAGACTCGAACCAGCGCAAGTCCCGTAGCTCTGCGCCAAGGCTTCCTACCTTAACCACTCGGCTACGGCGCGGGACTTATAATAATAATAATAATAATAATAATAATAATAATAACATCATTTGGGGATTCTTTACAAGTTTATAAAATGTGACGCGAAAAATGTTTCTAACTTAAAATCATACACCATGCGCATGCGCTTACAAACGTGAAGCCATTTACACTATAGAATCACGAGAGATGTAGCCAAATTTACACGATATTTAACAAACCTAAAAGCTAACCTAACGCAATTTAAGCACTCTAACCTGTGAAAGATCTCTTTACCTTAGCTTACAAGATAAATAATTTGTATAATAACAATGTTAACATTTTTTAGGGATTCTTTACAAGTTTACATGTGACGGGGAAAGTTTTTCTAACTACAAATCATACACCATGCGCATGCGCTAACAAAGGTGAAGCAGTTTTCACTATAGAATCACGGGATTTAGCCAACATTTACACGATATTTAACAAACCTAAAAGCTAACCTAACGCAATTTAAGTACTCTAACTTGTGAAATACTAACCTAAAAGCTAACCTAACTCAATTTAAGTACTCTAACTTGTGAAATACCAACCTAAAAGCAAACCTAACGCAATTTAATCACTCTAACCTGTGAAAGAATGCAACGCCCAAAAATAAATAGTAAGTTCTGAAATTCAGAATTATATATGTACAGTTAATTTAGTACATAATCTATGTTGGCTGCACTGGATATTCGTTAAAATCAATATGGCTGCCACGTCTTCATGCTACGTATGTAGTTAAATACCATAGAAAATATATTAAAATAATCGTTGGAAAAAATATAAAAATCGTTGTAAATGGTGGGAAATAATTTCAAAAATAAAACCAGAAGAATGTAATTTGACAGGAGTCTATGAACGAATTAAAAAGTCGCGTCAGATGTTATAAAGAACAGCCCATTATTTATTATAGGCACAATTATACCCATCATTTGAATCTCCCCTCCCATTGTACGTACTTTCACATGGCTTTACAGGAACAAGACATGTCGGGAGAGGATTTTTAACTTTGTGTCACACATATACATACGTATTTTTTTACCACATAAGTATATGGATAAGGGATCAGATCGATTCTAGAGCCACCTCCGAGGCAACACGAACATTTAATGAGAGGATATATCTTTCATTCATAGAAATAAAGACGAGTATCATTTGATTTTGATGGCCAGATGATGTTGGGAGACTATTCGGGCTTTAAATTTTACTGACATTTGTTTTACAAAAGAACATCCCCCATGAAATTTGCCCCTGATCGGGAATGGAACCCAGATCTGCTGCTTACAAAGCAATGACGTTATCCCGAGACCTCAATGAATTTTTTTCAAGAATCAAAATACAATTTTTTTATAGCTCAGAATTCGAAATACACATTGGGGGCACGCCGTAGCGTAGTGGTTAAGGCACTGCGCTACAAGTCGGAAGGTCGAGGGTTCAAGTCCCGGTAGGGTCAGGATTTTTAAACTGACCAAAACCTTCTGGCGGCACTATGGCCGTGGGGTCGACTCAGCCTCTAACGGAAATGAGTACCAGACGCTTGTTCTGGGGTAAAGGCGGCCGTCACGCAGGGCTGACTTCAAGTGCCGATTGTCTGGAAAAAGTAGGTGCCTTAACCTCCTACTACCCCAAGGGTCTCCCGAGGCCTGTAGTGGGATTACTTTACTTTACTTAGGAAATACACATTATAGCACAGCGCGGGCGGTTCTGTAACATAAGTGTGATTGGAAGTCTCTTCTATCTATGGGACCTGAGCTCGCATCTCAGTCACTTCATATGGAAATTGTTGTGAACAAATAACACGGTCTCTTCCGTTTTTCCCTACCAAAATCTTTGATATTGATAAATTTTACTTCTAACTACAGTTGAATTAATGGATATTTGGATATCTGGCAGCTCAAAATTTGAGAATTATGGGTCTATGTTACTATAGCAACGCGTTTAGCCTTCAAAATGTCATTCACTCTATGACAATCTATTATAGTCCTGCCAACAAAGCTCAAATCCTCCCCAAAAAATATTTTTAAATATTGCAAGTTCTCAAAAATGCATGCGCGTTATTTTAATTAATATTTTGTTTGTTGAGTTTGGTTTTGATTGTTATTGTAAATACTAGTATTCATTTGAGTAGAGAGTTTTGTTTTTATAATTGTCTTCTTGTAATCTTGTAAGCCCATGTTTCCCTTAACAGAGATTTAGGCGCTCTCCCCCCACAGGGAAGAATTTGAACCATACTAATTTAGTTACACTTGTTTTCATATAGATGTCATTTTGAGTGGTCTGTGGTCAGCGTTCAGCCTCATACTGACATCGGAAACCAAGGTAGTACTAGGACGGGAAAATTCGATAAATTTTGCTTAGAGGCCTTTTCATTCAGGCTTAAGGATCTTTTACGAGCCTGAAAATCTTCAGACTTTGGGACCTACTGCTTAAAGTCCCTCCCGGAGGACTTGCTCCTTGGATTTTTCCATTCTAAAAAATCCATCGACCCCGGCCGGGTTTGATCCCGCGACCCTCGGGACCAGAGGTAAGGAGCATAACCACTAGTCCACCGCGGCCGATTTTATAATTGTCAAGATTTAATTTTGTTTTTGAGGTTTATTCAAACCTTAATTTTTCAATGTACCCTATAAAATACTTCTGGTTTAATTTATCCAATATTTTAGCGAACCAATATAAAAACAAATGTTAGAGAGTTCTTAAATTTCTGTCGAATTATGTAATATATTCATCAATTTATAGAGTTTTACATGATTTTGTTTTCATTGCAGACCGACATTTATTTGACTGGCATAAGAAATTACTGTATTGCCAATTTAAGCTTGTAATTTAAAACTTCATAACAATGACATAAAATGAAGGAACACTTGGAAATTCAATTTACTAAGTTAAACTACGTATACAAAAATTTACTAACCTAGGCCATGTCCCTTGTTGACACATGGGTAAATACAATCCAGTAACAGGAAACCTGATATAATAAGAACAGTTAAGTCTCGCAGTCTACGATTGACAGGACATGTGGCACGAATGGGGAATGAAAGAGGGACATAGTGATTCTTTGTAGGAACAGAGGGAAAATGTCCATTAGTTAGGCCAAAAATAAGGTGGGGAGAATAACATTAATCATGATTTGACGGAGGTAAATTAAACAGGGGATAATTGTAAAACTTCAGCCCAGGATAAGGATGTATGAAGAGGCTTATTGTTTTCGCGGCCATGAATCGGATTAGATAGTGCCAGTGAGTTAGTGTGAATATAGTTTTGTATTGTAGGCCATGCTTTAACGACCTTCTCTCACCCTCTAAGAGATCTAACTTAATACTTACAACTACCCCGCACCAGTGGTTCCATTTTCCAAAGTTACTCTTTAAAAATAGTATTTTAAAATTAAATCATTCTACAGTCAGATTCTACCCTGGAAGTTACTGTGTGTTTGGAATAGGGAACTACGTTGCCATTTTAACAGTGTTTTCTTGAGAGAAATCCTTATATAAAACTGAAGTATGCAACACAGCAGGTACATAGTTGTAAGTTGTAGCCGTCCAAGCCACCCCTCTTAAAGATAAAACAGTTACCACTTGTCACTGAGCTCATGCGGACCTGTACTATCCTGTGTGAAAGTGTCGACTCTCATATTTACTATAAAACTAGTCTGCATGCCGTAAAAGAAAAACAATGTTTTTTAAATGTATAGTACATAGATTTGGAAAATGTACTGCTAACCTTGCCCCTCCGCCCCTCCCTAAACAAACAAATACCGTTATTATGAGTTTGGCAACATCTACCCTCTGTACGTAGGGGGACACTGGCTTAGCCCGTAAGGTCTGTAGTAACTTCCTGAGTTGAATTAGAGTGTAAGTAAAGTGATCCCACAACAGGCGCGGAGGCCCTTGGGGTAGTAGGAAGTTAAGGCTCCCACTTTTTCTAGACAATCGGCACTTTACGTCAGCCGGGTTGTCAGCCCTGCGTGACGGCCGCCTTTACCCCCAGAACAAGCATCTGGTACTCATTTCCGTTAGAGGCTGAGTCGACCCCAGGGCCATAGTGCCGCCAGAGGGTTCGGGTGAGTTTAAAAAATCCTGACCCCAACGGGACTTGAACCCTCGACCCTCCGGCTATGCTATACCTGTAAAAAGATCGATTAGTTGATTTGACAACTTCGGAATATCTCCGACTCTTTCTGTCTAATGAGGGTTGAAAGGCGGTCGGCTTTTGTTAAGGTGACACTCAGGAGGGTGGCTGAAACCGAAGATTTTTTGACAGTTCAAGGAAATGAGGCTGTTAAGGGGACCGAAACATCCTATACTTATAATGTTAAATGTAAGGAACATTTTCTCCTGAACTATTAATCCTGTCAAGTTGAAATTTTTACTGTGGTAAGATTCATATATTTAGAGTCTTCTATCATAAAGATTTGTATAGATATACATTTATATCAAATCAGGAAGAAAAGATCAGGAAATTCTTTACAAATATTTTCTTTCAGTTTTTTACAATGTATTTTGCAACCTAAATTCTTTAATTACTGAGCTATCACAACATCAATATGGTAAAAACTGTATGTGAGCACTATATTGAAACCCTAAAAATTTCAGGTCTCTAGCTTTAATAGTTTATATATTGAAAAAATGAATGCTAACTATGGGAGAGAGTTGACGGCTCACGCCCACATTTTGAAGGGACGGGGAATATTTAAAACAAATAATAAACACACTTAGAAACAGAATACAGGCAAGATAATTATACCATATTAAAGAGGAATCTTTCTAGTATTTTAATTGATAAAAAATGAAAATGCATTTTTTCACCACATCTGGCCTTCCGGGTCCCCTTAAAGGATGGCACAAACAATATCAACTGGATTTAGTACGTTACACCTTCTAGATTTCAGTGCCCCTTAATTGCTATAACCTTCACGGAGTTGTAAATTACGAACTTGTTATTTGACAGGAAATTTTGTGAAGATAAATTTGATGTCCAGCGAAGAGTGTGAAGGCGATACATAATATTAAGATGCACTAATACATGCACTGCTGAGGTTTTAAACAAGGAGAAACCAGGGCCATCCTCAAGTAATTTACATTAAGAATGTTCCACGCTGGTGCCTTCTCGGGTATCCCACGATTGTAAGACCACGCAAGGTTCTTCCGTTGAGCGTCCGGCTTACTGTATGTTAATTGCTGTGACTCAAATGTAGCGAACACTGACCTTGAGACGGCATGTCAAGGAGTCGTTATCTGCTAATACAGTGGAACACGCTATGAGAAGTCACAACAACTTGGTCGAATGTTTGGAGAAAGAAACGCTACTAATGGCGGCAACGCTTTATTGCATTGCCCATTGTGTTACATTCTGGAACCTCAATTGCGGCTCCTTGGTAGCCAAATTACATAGGTGTTTGCCAGTTTGGAGTTGTAATCACTTAGCTCCTGCGTTTGAACATTGAAGAAAATAACATGTTCAACAGCAAAGGAGTTTATAAATTGACATGTAAGGACTGCAACAAATTTTATATAGGAAGAACAAACAGGAGTTTTAACATCAGATTCAAAGAACATTTTCGAGACTTCATTCACGCAGAAGGAAAATCTAGCTATACAAAACACGTTATCCATGAAGGACATCGCATGTTAAATATTGAAAACACCCTAACAGTAAAGCACAGAGAAAACAATCCAGCGAAGATAAACGTACTCGAAGATATGGAAATCATGAAAGCAGCTCACAACAACGACTACTTGATAGACAAAAACGAACCCAATACATGCAACCCCCTCTACCAGATCTTTAGTGAAACACCAGTTTTGAATCCTGCCGATGATGGGATAAGTCCCGAAAGCGCTACAGTTAAATAATTAATTAAGTTGAGGAGACGGACCTTTCAGGTGAATATTTCATAATTTTATGTTAATTTTGAATAATACCTCAACGGAACACATCATGAAACGTATAAAAGTTGATAATTGAAAGAGTCATTTCGAAGAGGGATCATCTACTACTTTTTTCTGAAATTCACTGTTTTTCGTTATTCCATGTCTACATGCCTACTTCTTCGTTTCAGCGTGAGAACGAATCAACTACAATATTCCGTTACCACTTTCTGACTTTATTCAGCAGCAATTTCAGATTAAGTGCTTTATCCTGAACAAGTTGAATCAGTTTTTTCTCTCTCCTGTAAAATTTTAATCAGCTGTAGATGATCCCTTTTTTAAATTACTCATTCTGTTATTATTAATGTTACGACAATAATTTAAATAATTGATAAATATATTTTCAGTGCATTTAATCACAGTTGCAACTACATATTTATGAGGACCACTGATAAGTATTCTTGGATTCCAGGGGTAGAATCTATCTCCCCCTTGCCGATGCTCATGGATTCATTGTAGCTTTTATTCACGTAACTAACCTTATTGTTATTTCAGAAGCCAAATCTAACCCATTTGTTTGAAAATAAAACTAGTATACAGGGTGTCCAGACTAGAGGCATCAATAAATAATTTTTTACCGTGTAATAACAGGATGTAAATTCATTATTCTACATATTGTACAGGATGCAGAAACTCTCCAAGATTTTATTTGTATAACACTGCTCTAACTCTGTACAGAGTGATTCAGAAATATGGCTATACGTTTGATCGCATTTTGTGACGAAAATATTATTATTAAAGGAAATGTGATGTTATCATTGGAAAGGGAATCCTTCAAATTACAACAATGGAACAAAACAAAACAAATCACTGCTCACGTGTAGCTTGGCGGATTGATTTTTGTGGGCTAGCGTCGAACGCCTCCACAATTCTCTTCGTTGTTTCTGCATCCGTGCTAATGCGAGGCCTTTCAGGAGGTTTGATTTTCTGCAACTTTCCCGTTTCCAGCAGTCGTTTCCTCCACTTCCCCAAAGTCGACGGCTGCAATGCTACGTTAAAAACTCACGTCTTGCCCGTCTTGCGGCCTCAAGATCATTAGCATACGTTATTGCCCATGCAGCAATTGTAATTTGCTGTTACATATTCAACGCCATTTGGACTAATGACGTAAGTTCTACACTGTTTTGTTTTATTTCATTTTTGTAATTTGAATAATTGCCTTTCCAACGGTAACTTCATATTTCCTGTAATGGTAATATTTTCATCACACAAAGCGATCAAACGTATAGCCATATTTGTGATTCACCCCGTAAAGTAAAGATAGAAAATTTAATAAATTAAAGTAAAGTCATACATCTTTATATATAAAATTTAGCCTGCGTATGTTTGTAGTGTGAAAACTCGAAAAATAGACGGTCGATTAACTTGAAAATTTGTACAAACAGATTATCAGGTTCGGAGAGTGTTCAGTCGCTATCTATCCCTAAAACGATTTGTTGTAAGAGTTCAACTGCAACAAAAATTTAAAAATCCTTCTAGCTGTCACAATGATTAATGTTTCACAACGAACCTCGGTATATGATATTAAAATAAACCGGGGTACATATTGCCCTAAAATCAGCGAAATCTGGTCATTAGAAGTGGGTGTATACCTGAAATCCGAAATTAAAAATTGACTTAAGAAACCGCCATGTTTGTTTCGTCACAGTGTATACTATACAATTTAATAAACGAATTTTTAACTCATTAAATTAAATATAAAAACGCATATTTCATTTATTTATGCGTATCAGCACACTTACATATAAAATTACATGATAATAAATAATAATAATAATAATAATAACAATAATAATAAATAAGTAAGCTGTGTGTGTATGCACTCGCGTACATGGTATAATCAGATGATTTGAGAGAGGAATATATTTAAATATTAAGTATGCATATACTTTTAATATCACCTCGGTGGTCTAGGGGTTAAGTTTCTTGTTGCTGATCTCTAGGTTCACTGGTTCACACTCGACCGGAATCCAGACTCGCACTCCCCTAAGTTGAAAAAGGAAAGTAGACAATTCCCCGGAGACGGACCTTAAGCCGTAGGTTCTGAACCCGAAGTTTTTCGAGCTCGTAAAAGAAGCTCAAACCTAAATTACAGCCTTTAATCAAAATTGAATTGACCTTTCCCATTTAAATAATAATAATAATAATGATGTCCCAACTCCTTTCAAAAAACGTTAAGCTGAAAATATTTCAAACTATTATTCTACCAGTTATATTATATGGGTGCGAAACATGGACTCTTACTTTAAGGGAGGAAAGGAGATTACGAGTATTTGAGAATAAAGTTCTTAGGAAAATTTTTGGACCAAAGAGAGATGAACAGACAGGTGAATGGAGAAGACTACATAACAATGAACTACATGGTCTTTATAGGAAGCCAGATATAATAAGAACAGTTAAGTCCCGTAGACTGCGATGGGCAGGACATGTTGCGCGTATGGGGAATGAAAGACGTGCATGGAAACTTCTTGTAGGAAGGCCAGAAGGAAAACGCCCAGTTGGTAGACCAAGAATGAGGTGGGAGAGCGGCATTAACTATGATTTGAGGGAAGTAGATTATACAGGGAATGATTGGAAGGCATTAGCTCAGGATAGGGATGTATGGAGAGCTTATGTCCGTGCGGCCATGAACCTACGGGTTCGATAGTGCCAGTGAGTAAGTAAATAATAATAATAATAATAATAATAATTTTCCTATTAATGACTCTTTAAGGCGAAAAGCTAATCACTTATCAATCGCTGACATACGTAGGTAAATAGAGTAACTACTCGTATATTAGCTTGGTTAAGGAAGTCCCACAAAGAAGTATTAAGACAACAATTAGTTAACTATATCAAATTAATAGGATATGTTATGTTGAGTAATGCATATTCTTAATACTTTTAGCTCTGACACCGTAATGTATGATAGTGTATTTAATTTATTTTCATTAGTAACTACCGTAAAAATGTTAATTTATTATTATCATTGTGACTTCTTCTCTTCTTCTTCATTTCAGGGCTAGGCAAATTGCCTGTTCCGCCTCACAGTTGTTCTGTCCATCTTTTCACTGACCTTCCTACATTCCTTGAACCTCTCGGCTTGCAGTTGAATGATGCTTTTGGTAATCTTGTCACATTCATTCTTTCTACATGTCTAAACCATTTTTCTCTATATTCTTTGATTTTATCATTCAATGGATATATATTTAAATCTGTTCTTATATCATTATTGTTACTATTATTTTTTTTATTTCAGGATTGTTTCTGTACATACACACAGGTATCCTATCCTCACTTCCCGGTCTTGTGTGTCTGCTTCTGTCATATTTCTCTTCTTCGTGTTGTCTTGTCTTGAGCCTATTATTATTACTATTATTTTTATTATTATTATTATTATTATTATTATTATTATTATTATTATTATTATTATTATTATGATCGGCCGCGGTGGACTAGTGGTTATGCTCCTTGCCTCTGGTCCCGAGGCTCGCGGGTTCAAACCCGGCCGGGATCGATGGATTTTTTAGGATGGAAAAATCCAAGGAGCAAGTCCTCCGGAAGGGACTTTAAGCTGTGGGTCCCGAGTCTGAAGATTTTCAGGCTCGTAAAAGATCCTTAAGCCTGAATGAAAAGGCCTCTAAGCAAAATTTTCCGAATTTTCCCGTCTTAGTACTACCTTGGTTTCCTAGATGTCAGTGTGAGGCAGAACGCTGACCACGGACCATTCAAATGACATCTGTACGAAAACAAGTGTAACAAAATTAGTATGGTTCAAATTCTTCCCTGTAGGGGGAGAGCGCCTAAATCTCTGTTAAGGGAAATGTGGGCTTACAAGAAGATTATTATTATTATTATTATTATTATTATTATTATTATTATTATTATTATTATTATTATTATTATTATCATCATCATCATCACCGCTCTCATTGTATTTTTGGTGAAGAACTGGTTTCATTATTAATTAAAGATTCTATAAAATATAATATTATGGAAAGTGTATCTGATTTGATAAACATATATTTCGAGGAAATCATTATGAGGGAAATTTGTTCTCCGAGAACACACTGCAGATAAAACAAAATTACCTCTAGTGTATGTTTTACTTGATTTGGCTTCTGAAAGAACTTCATATCTGTAAATACAAGTGTACTAACTTTTCATGCACTGTAATCAGCACTCATTTGTTTTGAATGCACGTATTGGCCTGACATTTTATTATCTTGGTTCTGACAAAACTTCCCGTTGGTGGGAAATGAATAGCAAAAGAATATGCAACAAATGTTTATGAATAATTTTACTTTGCAATTGTGCAAACCTGCAATAAAATGTTATTGAGAAGGTCACACAGTGTTATTGTCTGCAATATACCTAGAAATAGCTATAAAACCATAATCCACAAAGGTTAACAAAATTCTCATTTGAAGAAATGCAATTTCTAACGTAGTTTATTCGAAATAAAATTATAAATGAAAACTATAATAAAATGTTGCAAACTCTTTAATATTACATTTTCAAGATATCCAGAAATGTCGTTTTAACAGTGTTGCAACATTAACGTTTCTTGTTGATTTTTTCTATTTCACTTGTAAAATCATGTTCGATAAAAAATCGATTTCTTACCGAGCCAACTGTCTCAAGTCATTGGTGTTTCATATCCATGTTTAGGAGATCCTGAGTTCAAATTCCAGAGATGTCCACACTGAATGAGTTTTTTTAAGACAAATTCTAGTTTGGAATTTGATTACTAGGATCCATTTCATTGTATTCAGCATTTAATTGGAACGTTAAAAAATTAAATAGTTGCGACGTGAATTTAAAAGTGTTAAAGCGTCTATAGACAATAATTAATTATACCTCGGGAATATAAAGAAGTTTGCAATAACTTTCCATTCTTACTTACTTACTTACTTACTTACTCACTGGCACTATCGAACCCGTAGGTTCATGGCCGCGCGGACATAAGCTCTCCATATGTCCCTATCCTGAGCTAATGCTTTCCAATCATTCCCTGTATAATCTACTTCCCTCAAATCATAGTTAATGTTGTTCTCCCACCTCATTCTTGGTCTACCAACTGGGCGTTTTCCCTCTGGCTTTCCTACAAGAAGCTTCCATGCACGTCTTTCATTCCCCATACGTGCAACATGTCCAGCCCATCGCAGTCTACGAGACTTAACTGTTCTTATTATATCTGGCTTCCTATACAGACCATGTAGTTCATTGTTATGTAGTCTTCTCCATTCACCTGTCTGTTCATCTCTCTTTGGTCCAAAAAATTTCCTAAGAACTTTATTCTCAAATACTCGTAATCTCCTTTCCTCCCTTAAAGTAAGAGTCCATGTTTCGCACCCATATAATAAAACTGGTAGAATAATAGTATTATATATTTTCAGCTTAACGTTTTTTGAAAGGAGTTGGGACATCAAAAGTCTCTGCAATGCATAATAGCATGCATTTCCAGAATTGAGCCTATGTTTAATTTCTTTGTGCATCTCATTCCTATTTGTGATTATTGTTCCTAGGTATTTGAATTCAGCCACTTCCTCAAAATTTCCCTCATTTGTCATTAGCTGTCCATTTTCATTATATACTGAATTTCTACTTGTGACCATGTATTTAGTTTTACTGATATTTACTTCCAGTCCCAATTTCTTAGTGTTACTCAATAGGGTGTGCGTGTTGACCTTTAGTATCTCCTCGCTATCGGCCAGTAGTACTACATCATCAGCATAAACTAACAGCTTATTAATACCATTCAGTTGTAGGCCTTCCTCATTCTCTAAATAGTTAATGGCATGCTCTAGTACAAAATTAAATAGTAGAGGAGATAGTGCATCTCCTTGCTTCAACCCATTCTGGATTTCAAAAGTGTCTGAAAACTGTTTGCCTACACGCACCCTACTCTTTGAGCCATTTAGACACATTCGTATAAGTCTAACTAACTTTTTAGGAATTCCGAACTCCAGCAGGATACTATATAACTTCTCCCTCTTAATTGAATCATATGCTTTTTTGAAGTCTACATATAGTTGATGTACAGTACCATTATATTCCCATTTCTTTTCTAAAATCTGTCTTATACTAAAAATCTGATCTGTTGTAGACCTGTTTCTTCTAAATGCACATTGATGATCTCCTAGAATGTCGTCAATATAGGGAGTAAGTCTGCTTACTAATATATTTGTTAGAATTTTATACGAAGTTGAAAGTAATGAGATGCCCCTGTAGTTGTTGCAATCAGTTTTATCTCCTTTCTTATAAATTGGTACGATAATTGATTCTTTCCATTCATCTGGAAGAGCTTCTTTTCCCCAAATCATACTAAGCAACCAACGTATCTTGTCCATTAATTTTTCTCCCCCTGATTTTATCAGTTCTGCTGGGATCTCATCTGAACCTGATGCTTTATACATCTTCAATTTTTCAATCGCCATTTCAACCTCTAATGAACTTGGTTCTGCGACTAGCATTTCTGCTGTCTGTAACTTATCCTCCTCAATGTCCTGTTTTGTATGTACATTTAATAGCTGATTAAAGTAACTTTTCCATCTATTTAATATACTCCTGGAATCTGCAATCATATCCCCATTTTCATTCCGAATTATGTTTGTTCTAGCCTGAAAGCCCTTCTTCTCTATACTAATTCCCTCATATAATTCTCTTAGGTTCCTATTTTTTGCATTCATTTCAAGATCATTAATCTTCTCTCTCAGATATTCCCTCTTTTTACTCTTTAGTAAAACTTTCTATTCAATAAAATTAATTAATTAATTAATATATAAATTGAAGCGTCTATAGACAATAATTAATTGTACCTCGGGAATATAAAGAAGTTTGCAATAACTTCCCATCCAATAAAATAAATAAATAAATTAAATAATTAAAGCGTCTATAGACAATAATTAATTATACCTCGGGAAAATAAAGAAGTTTGCAATAATAACTTCCCATCCAATAAAATAAAAAATTTATTATATGAATAATATATATATTATAATAAAATAAGTCCACCGCTGTGTTCTCGAGATAGCGTGGGGTACCTTGTCACGCAGCGGGCCCGGATTCGAACCCCGGTCGGGGAAATTTTTCTGGGTGAGGTTTTTATCGGGGTTTTTCCTCACCTGTAAGACAAATGTCAGGAAAACTTTAAGGCCCAAACGGTCCCCGAAATCATATGGCCATCATCATCCTTCACCGGTGTGGAAAGCTACCACACCTACAATTCCCTAGTAAATCTGCAAGCATAGCATGAAAATGCTATGATTGCAGTGAAGGACCTGCCTTCGGGTAGAATTACTATGGATGGATAATAAAATAAATCCTTAAAACAATTAATATAATTCCTTATAGTATTAAAAAATAAATCTTAATTAAGATATTGATATAAATTCAAAATCTAGCATAAATCTGTATAACTTTTGTAAAAACTCAGTCAAATGTATTTTATTTTTTTTATCTTTAACGTATACTAAATTAAAGTCAGTATGCAATTTTTAAAATCAAAATCAGATAATTTCAGTTTCACAATTTTAAATTATAATTTAATTAAATCTAATAGGAAAATGTTTATTCAGTAATTTGTTTGACGTGATTATTCATAACATTTTCCATACATAAACTTTCTAATATAATAATGAACTTTAATAAATGTATCATTAATATAATATATTTACAGTAGGCCTAGCGTACTAATTTATAATATGAAGGTATCCTATTAACAGGTTATGTATGATGGCCCATCGTGACAAAGAGCTTATGGTTATCATGGTACCCTCTGGTTCCGAGTTTCGTGGATTCAACCCCACTATGATCGATGGATTCTTTCAAGGCGTAAGAGTCCTGATACGACTTCCTTCCGAAGAGAAGTAAAGTCATGGACCCCGTGCCATAGATTTACATTATGTGAAAGAATCTGAAGCCTGAAATAGCATCAACACTTTTAAAATTCGTTTTAAAGCACCGTTGAGGTTACGTAATAAAATATTAAATACAAAATTGGTACCTGGCGACCAGCCTCATGGACAAGTGGTCAGCGTTTCTGACTACTGTTCATGAGGTCCCGGGTTCGATTCCCGATCAAACCATAGGAATGTTTCCTTAAAGGGAATCATTCCTGTAGTTGCCCATGGTCTCTAATTTAGGTTAAGAAATCTCCTGGCTCTTCATTATCATTTATCACCCATCATATCATCGGGGTAAAGTATTACTCGACCGCATTAACATTTTAGTCGGTGAGGGGAAGCATTGGCGCTAATGTTGAAGAGGGAGAAAGTGTCTCTGTCCACCCTTGGTACAAGCGAATGACTGGGCATGTGGTATAATCAGTATCAAAATATAGTGGTAGACTTACTTGAAATAAGAGATGAAGTTAATGAAATATCATCGGAGTTTGTATGCCTATCGGTTTCTGGATAACGTGACGTATAGTGAAATTAAGTTAGTACTGACTTCCAACAACTGTCTGGCAGAGTTAAACGTGTATATACTGTGAATATAGGGTCTAACTTGCGCACTTTAATTGTCACTAACAACTGACTATACACGACTGACGGATAATAAACAATGTCACAGCAACCTGAGACAAAGGTCTACTACTTCCAACCCCTACTCACCCTTACCACATCCTTTTAGTTCACAGATTTTCCGCATTGAAAGTTAACGTTGTCGAGTAATAACACCGTATTCTAGGCACCCCAACTTCAGAAGTGGTTTACAATTACGCCAATTTCAGGAGAGAACACTATAAATGTCGAAATGATAATCTGGGGCATTGATTTTAAAAAATTGGTACCTGGTAAATCAGTTGTCCTCAACTAAATTATTAAACTTCATGAAGTAGTGTCATGGAACTACTTTATGAAGATTAATAGTTTAGTTGAGGACAACTCATTTATCAGGTACCAATTTTGTATTTAATATCCTAAAATAGGAGTCGCTAGGAAAGAAAATACGGCCGCATTGTGGGTCATGTGTCGTAAACATACGCCACGTAGATGGACATCAAACCTGAACTAAGTGTTCTCTGTGGAAAATCTTCTTTGAATTACGACGCCAATGATTTGAGTTGTTAAAAAGCGTCGCTAAATAAAATACTGGCTACTACAATTCTATTTATGCCACTTTAGTAAAATTGTGGATGTAACATATGTTTCACTCGTTATGAGAGCAAACAAATTCAATTGTTTGGATGAAGAATATTTCAAAATTTACTAATGTTCCACATCCAAATGTTTGGATTAAAATTACGGTTTTTTCTATTTAAATGCAATTATTTATATTCAAATTTTCGAATTAAAATACGTTTACTTATTATAAGACGGATCATATCCAAATGATTGGAGTGAAAGTGCTTTTCTCCCTTTTAAATGCAGCCATATTAACATTATGCTGATCTTGTAGAAGATTTCCGGGCTGTTGGCCGTGGTCTTGAGGCTTGTAGTTCCCCGACGTTTCGCCAGAGACTGCATCCGGCATCCTCAAGGGTTGTCTTGAGTTCCCAGACGTTTCGCCAGAGACTGCGTCCGGCATCCACAAGGGTTGCCTTGAGTTCCCCGACGTTTCGCCAGAGACTGCATCCGGCATCCTCAAGGGTTGTCTTGAGGTCTCCGGACGCAGTCTCTGGCGAAACGTCGGGGAACTACAAGCCTCAAGACCACGGCCAATAGCCCGAAAATCTTCTACAAGATAATTACAATAACTCCGGCCGTGAAAGCCTAAGTCAATATATTAACATTATTTAAAATACTTTTACCCCTTATATAGACACCACATTACATTATTTTGGACTAAAAGTATGTTTTCCCCCTAATTGAACCATGTTCAAATTTTGGACTTGAAATAAGTTTACGCCATATAAAAGGAACCATGTTCAAAGTTTTGTACTGAAAAAAATGTTTTCCTCTTTTAAATTGAACCTTATTAATATGTTGGACTTAAAATACGTTTATATCTTTAAAAAGTAACCCATTTTAAATCCAACTATATTCAAATTTTGTTCTTGAAATAAGTTTATTTCGTTATAAATGCAGACATATTAAAACATTTGTACTTAAAATACTTTTCACCCCTTATGCTAGCAAATATGTATTATAATTTTGGAATTTAAATGCGTTTCACCTTTATAAATCTAATAATATTCGAATTTTGGCCTGAAAATAATTTTAATATATTATAAGTGCAACCAAATTAAAATGTTGGCCTTAAAATACATTTTAACACTTATAACAGCAATCATAATCAAATGTTTGGAATTAATATGCATGTTTGTCTTTATAGAATATAATTCATCTTAAACAAATTTGTTTAAATTATATAGTAAAAAAATTATATGAGGAATGTGATAAAATATGTGAGATGAAATTAAAGTTATTGATATCAGAAACCAAGATGGTAGTCAGGCAATACCCTGTAGAGGTTTGTGTTACAACCAGGACTTTTAATGCAGGCATTCTTCCACATGTAGCGGACCAGACGTACACTACAAGGAGTACCACTACGACGGAGGTTCTGGAGGAGGTCACGACCACGGGGATGACAGGTATCCCTCGCACGGAGGAGGATCATCTTGGGGAGGCGGAGGATCCGGAGGAGGTGGACCTCCAGGCTACAGAGGACCTACTTCCTACTTGTCTTATCTCTACGATAGAGAACGTACTGGGTCCACACCTAACAGCATCGGGGAACAAAATGGCAACACTTCTAATGGCAGGTTGTCTACTACTGACTCTGTCGTCTCTAAAACCACTGCATCGCCTACCACTTCATAAATCTGTATGTGATTTTCATTGGCCAGTGCAATTAAAGTGTTTTTCAAGGTTGGCTCATACCATGACATTAGGTTACGCTATTTCATTATGTAATATTATTTTTTTTAACATTTCAGATATCATATTTTATTTTTCCTTGATAATACAAAACTCTTCACCTTATACAGGGTGAGATTGGAAGTTATATAAGTGCACTAATTCAAGGAGGTGTTAAATTACAATAAAACAAACATGTATTCTCTCTTACATTTTGTGATTAAACCCAGGATTAATGTAATGATTAAGATCAAACTTTGTGCAATGTTGCAACAGCGCACGAAAGAGTGGCTCGATTCTTGCGACAGAGACATAAACAGCTGTCCTGGGAGCAACAATCGGAAAACCATTTCTTATCTGTAGTTCGATGTTGCAACATTTCTCTTTTGGTATTCCAGAACATCAGAAGTTTTCACTTAATTTACACAAAAACTATCAGTTTTATTACAAAACTTCAAAGGAACAAACCATTCCTCCTCTTCGCATTTAATTATCTAAGTAAACATTATACCTGTACAGCACATATTTACGAGTTAGAGACATTTAAAGTTTAGGGAGAAACATTGCTTTAAAAAAGAAATGTATTTGACGCCAAAATGTTGTAGATTTTTCTGTATTTTACCCAAGGAATACATACTTAAAATATATGCACTTATATTACTTCCACTCTGTATACAAAATGTATATTTTACAACATGTTTCTGGAGTTTTTTTTTACAATTGAAGAGCTGCCTCGAAAAAAAATGTAACAAATAATATGCAATTTTTATGCCTGTAGGCCTTTCAGAACATCCGTTCCAACTTCAGCAGGTGACAAAGCCACATTAAGACCAGCAGCATCAACCATCATACTTGATGTTGTAGCGAAGAGTGACCTGCTAAAGATGGAACGGATGTTCTGAAATGCCTACAGGCATAAGGATTACATATTTTATAAGTTGAGGACGACGGATTTTACCTAAGAAGGTATATTTTAACTTATTTTATTTTATGACTCTCCACCTCAACGGTTTTAACAATGCATTTTATTACGTAGTATTCACCCATTAAACTGTGATTAACACATGCGATGTCGAAAGCCGGTTGGTAGGCCAAGAGCTTCCTAAGGCCTGTTACATCACGGAGTTCTAGAATTTATTCTTACATGCATTTTTTAAAAAATGGAATTTTACAGACCTCAATGATTGGAAACTTCCCATTATTGTAATTCAGAAACTTCACAATAACTCCAAAAATCAAATGAACAATTTTAAATAGACGTATGTCTGTATATTTGTCCTTTATGCGCTACCACGTTCAACCTATTGTGATGGGGCTTCTTGCAAACTGTTCAGGAGTTTTCCCGGGAAGGTTTTAGGCTATAAGAGAGTTGTAATACTCAATCTCTTCACCATTAAAAATCACGCTTTGTAGAGAAAAACGAGTTTTTCGAAACTTTTTGGACGCTTAAATGGCTTACGCTACCTAACCATAACAAATACACCAAATTAATGTACACAGAATTGAATATCTCAAAATAAATCTACAAAAACGTCCGCGACAACACATGTCTATTTTTTACGGATAACTCACAATAACCATTTTTATCTTTCTGCTCATTGATGCCAAGAAGATCAGGATGACTAGATTCCCGGGCAAGCGTAGCAGCGCACAGCGGGTATTCTTTTACGGATAACTCTCAATAACCATTTTTGTCTTTCAGCTCATTTATGCCAAGAAGATCGGGATAAGTAGATTCCCGGGCAACGCTGGGTAATCAGTACAGGGTATCTAATAATAAAAGTTGAATTATTTTTCTTTTTACTTATTCAACTAAACATACAAACACATTTCATTTATTTAGGCATAGTAACGCACGTCTGTTATTAGCTAGTAAGCTATAAAGATAAATATAATAATTTTTATTAACGTTGATTGTAAAATTGTAGCATGAAGTTCTAAACCAACTAAATGCTAAATTCATACTTTTAAGTTATTGTAAGAAAAACTGTTTGGTTTCTGTGTAGGACATACATGCAGTGCAATCTTTCAACAGAAATAAGAACTACATGTTGGAGACATGGTGCTTAGCCGGTATTTAGATACATTATCCTTGGTGCATATATTATTTTGAAATAAAATTGAAATTTAATGAAAATGGTACGTAAAGTCTGTCCGTGGAACCTGTAGAGAAGCTGCTCAAAATAAATCATGTACGCTGGAGGCGGGCAAAAATTGACGGCTAATGAGGCCGCGGGATGAAGTGCAGGAGGGAGAACAGATCACGTGACATTATTCATTTCACTCTTGAGCTTCAAGCGAGAAAGATGTCTAATCGGAAAGCTGGCGAATTTCTCTACAGATTCTACGGACTGACTTACAGGTGATTCAGAACTACTGTGCTACCATTGACTCTGGATTTGAAACGATGTGCAATTTAACTTTTTTTTATTTTTTGTTACAGTACAGTGACAATTTTTAATGTTAACAATCATATTGTTGTAAATGTTAAAATTTCTACAAAAATTGTGCTTACTCTACAAAAATTGTGCTTACACAAACTCTGTCTTATGTAACGGCTTTTATTAATATGGTTTTCGTCAAATTTGCTGGAAAATATTTGTCTTCATTTAAACTTACGGTATCTCAATTTTAGTGGTTCAATATTTATAATTTTTGTGAATGTGAAAAATCTGTATTTGACGGAATGTATGTAAAAATAAGTACAAGAAAAAAGTATTGTTAACGAAATTTTAAAATGATGAAAAATACATTAAAAATTTTGCTTTATTTAATAAAATATTAAAATACAACAGTAATAACTTGTACTCAAATGTACTTCATTACCAGCACTTTTGTCATCTAGTTCCTCCAGAACTTTCTTTCAACATTACATATCCTTATAAATAATTAATTCTTTACACTTCATTCCTTCTTGCACCTTCAACAACCTGATCTAAAATGGTCATCTTAAAATTATTCTTATTTTTTATTTAAATTCCGGGCTCAACTGCACTTCTACTAGCGCTTGATTTTTCAGTTATATTGTTGTAAACTATAGTTATTCTTCTGTATTTACTAACATTATTTAATATTTTAAACTTTTTCGAACAATTTTTATAACATTATTAGACAATTTTGAAGTATTTATTTTAAATATGCAAATCACAATATTATGACACTGTTAGACAATATTGTGATGCTAACTGCTTTTTTCTCAACAGAGTAGGCTTTATTACTTAGTATATGATTTGTCTATCGCTGTTTTGGGTTATCGCTGGTTGGATCAGCGTTAGGTAGTGATAAGTAAGTGTACACTCATTTTTAATAAACTTTGATAAGTTTAATATTAGTAATATATTTTTAACATAGATTTGGGGTTTTATTGCAAATATTGGTCATTTAAATTTCATAGCGAGGGATAATAATCGAGAATGATAATCGATATGTGGTTCGATTGAGAGTTATCGCTGGTTCTGTAAACTCTGGCGCATGCGCACTGTTGTTCTATAGGACTTTGAAAATATTTCAAGCTAGTTTAAGTGCAGTTTTTCCAAATTCCGTATTCCTAAGCTTGTTTAATTTTAACATCTCACTATTGTAATGTAATTTTAAATAATTATGGATTTAAATAATTGGCAGTTTTTTATTTTACATCTTAAGACAAAAAAAATGAAGACTAAATGCCGTTTGGCAGTTTCGAGGATTCCTCAAATACAGCTTCATTTATTCTATAATGTTTTATATTTCTCGCTGATATATCGATGGTCCAGAATCATACTGTTCTAAATCCATTTTGTAGAATTCTTGTTACTTTTCTTACGTTTCATGTCCCGTGTCCATGTGCATTGTGAAAATGAACAGGAATCCGACATTTCGGTTACAAATGATATACAAAATATCGTATTCCTGTTTTATTCTCACAATGTACATGGACATGGGACATAAAATATTAATTGCATAACAAGAATAATTACTATACGAGATGGACTTATAACAACATGGTTCTAGGCTATCGAAATGTGGAGAATATCATACATCAGTGGTATTAAGTACGATTTCATCTACGTAAAAAAATTCGCTTCAATATATCTTTTCTCCAGTATGGCGTACATATTCTGAATGCTGTTCTATGAATAGGTATCACGTTGAGTACTTCCTATAATTGAATGGCTTAGGGCAGTAACACGATAAGCCACATTCTGTAAATAAATGCCATTTATTACATTGATAGCAAACAAATGTATTGAAATGTCCGTAAAATAATTTGTAATTGCGCCAGTGATGAGTTAAAACATATAGACACACAATGCATTAACAATAGTACTGCCCAATTAGTATTTATGATTTTTTAAATTATTAAAATGCTTATATCTCAGAAAGAACAATATGTGGCTTACCATGTTATTGCCCTAAAACCTTCAATCATTGCTGATGAAAACGTGTTGATAGGTTATCTCTTACTTACTTACTCACTGGCACTATCGAACCCTTAGGTTCATGGCCGCGCAGACATAAGCTCTCCACACATCCCTATCCTGAGTCAATGCTTTCCAATCATTCCCTGTACAATCTACTTCCCTCAAATCATAGTTAAGTTGTTCTCCCACTCATTCTTGGTCTACCAACTGGGCATTTTCCTTCTGGCTTTCCTACAAGAAGTTTCCATGCACGTCTTTCATTCCCCATACGTGCAACATGTCCTGCCCATCGCAGTCTACGAGACTTAACTGTTCTTATTATATCTGGCTTCCTATAAAGACCATGTAGTTCATTGTTGGTCAGTCTTCTCCATTCACCTGTTTGTTCATCTCTCTTTGGTTGATAGGTTATCTCAGAGAATATTATTTTACAGAACTTTTTTATTACAAATTAAAGTCAAAATTGTGATCTACCACAATGACAGATTTTTTAAGAAGATCTGCACGATGTTCTAAATTAGACAGGACCAGAAACAGTATTATCCGAGAAAGAGTGACTTTAACAAAATAATTAATGAATTTGTGAGAAATAAACAGTTACAATAGTTTGGACACGTAAAAAGGATGAATGAAGATAGATTGCCAGTTAGGATTTCGGGCTGGGTTCCAAATGGGAGAAAAAGAAGAGGGAGACCTAAGAAGACGTGGATAGAGGGAATTATGAATTTAATGAAGGACAGGGGACTGCAGGATGATGACTGGAAGGATAGAGATGAATGGAGGAATGGAATCAAAACTTAATATTGGACACAGGAAGATGTTTAATTCATTTAAAACCTGTTGAGTAAAATAAACATATTTTATTAGACGTTTGTTCTTATATGTATGTTTAGTATCCCATCTCAAAATATGAGACGCTCTTTTTAACGTAAGAATACATTTCAATGAATAAAGTTCACAATGTTATCAGTAAGTGCAAATGAAAATGTGCTTATATCTTTGAATAATTAATTTTAGAATTCTTACTTGTTTATTAGACTTTGTATGGTTAGTACTAATTACTCGCCACTGAAATGGACTACTGGAGACGTGCTGCAAGAATATCCAGGAAGGATAAAATCAGAAATTCATATATAAAAGAAAAAATGCAGGTACAATATTCAATATTAGATTTTATAAAGAAGAAACAATTAAATTGCTACGGACACATTAGAAGGATGGAATAAGGAAGACTACCTAAGATAATCATGGATTGGGAACCACAGGGAAGGAAAAAGAAGGGCAGACCAAATATTACGTGGATTCAGGGAATTAATGAAACTAAGAGGGAATGTGAAATAGAAGAAGATATATGGATGAACAGACAAGAATGGAAAAATGTGTTGAAACAAATGTGTAGTTAACTGTGAACATAGGTACCGGAAAAATGTATATTCATTGTAAAAGCCGGAATAATAAAAAGAATGGTTAGTACTTCTTCTCAACGTATTAGACACTTTTTTGACAGAAGAATTAAATGAAATCCTATTATTGCTGATGAAGAAAATGCTCACATCTCAGAAGATAATATTAATTTTAGGATTTTGTGTATTTCTCTCCTGAGTAGTTTCGAGAGACATGGCCTCCGTCATCGTAAAATCAAGTTGTTAATACCCGATGATAACAGGCCAATTTCAAACAAAGTGTAACTGTTGATGGAGGCGATGGACTTCAATCCTAGTCAGGTGAGAAATATATATATTTATGGGGTGAGGTGCAAAATTTTCCATTTCAATTACATAGTAATTACAATACTTTAATAGAATTTTTATGGATATTACTTCCTTCCAAAATACTAGAACCGTCTTAAGAGGCTCCAGAATGTTTTATTTCGCTAATCTATATAAAAACGAATTCTGTCTATTTATCCATTATGCGCTGCCATGCCGTTCATCCGATTGTGATGGTGCTTTTGTAAAATGTACAGGAGTTTCCCCTGAAGGGTTTAGACTATAAGAAACTTATAATACTCAATCCCTTCACCCCTAAAAATCGCACTTTGTAGATAAAAACGTGTTTTTCGGAACTTATTGGACGCTTAAATGGCTTACGCTGTCTAAACCATAACATACACACCAAATTAATGTACACAGAATTGAATACTTTAAAAAAATCTACAAATAAGTCCACGACAACATGTATCTACCTTTAACGGATAACTCACAATAACCATTTTTATCTTTCAGCATATTGATGCCAAGAAAATCGGGATGACTAGATTCCTGGACAAGCGTAGTAGCGTACAGCGGGTATTCTTTTACGGATAACTCTCAGTAACCATTTTTGTCTTTCAGCTCAATTATGCCAAGAATATCGAGAAAAGTAGATTCCCGGGCAACGCCGAATAATTAGCACAGGGTATCTAAAAACAATTACGATATATATATGTATAATTATTTTTCTTTTTACTTATTTAACTAAACCTAAAATCACATTTCATTTATATAGGCTTAGGATTGCACGCTAGTAATAAATAAATTTGGTTTCTTACGATTTACTGAATGGGTTTCCTTCAAATTTTCAGACGATGATTAAACAAATCTTAGATAACAATTCTAGTAATGAAAATAGTATCACAAGGAAATAAGGAAAGTGAAGATGAAAATAAAAGTATGTTAAGAGGATGGTTTGTTGTATTAAGATTCACGACAAGGAAGGGATATAAATACTCTATTAGCAGAATTGAGAAAGTAGTTTGTAAATAGGCTTATTTGTCAGAAGTTAATTAAAAAAATAACTTATACATACACTTAATTTTTCCATCTGTTGAAGACATTGTAGACGCAGAGAAAAATAAAAACATGAAACTCAAATAAGGGGAAGTTATGTGTTAAAAAGCATAGAAGATTGATTTACGCTCAGACCACAGGATTTTTTCCTTAAAAGGAATTATTTCTGCGATTGTCCTTGGTCTGAAATGTAGATTATTTAGGTTTGTGGACGATTTGGAGCTGAGTTATCATTTATCTCGTGCCATATACAGGATTCTTCATTTATAACCTAACGGGCACACGGCGTTTTGCCTATGCGCGGTTGTGTGTATTATTGTAGAGCATTTTGTTAAAGTAAATTTCCTTACTTTCTTATGTTCTCGAAGGGATAATTATTGTATTTTCCCCTTTCTTACTGTCATGCATTCCATTGAAATAATATTAATTTAGATATATAAAAGTGGATAAAATATTGTATGCCACACGAAAGTAAACAGTTTTTTTGCGCGATAGTGCGTTTTGTCGTAATTACAGCAGTGGCGACCATGATTGAAAGTTCAACTTGCTACATTTCGGGGTTGCCAACCTGAATAACTATACGGTAACATTACATTTACACCCACGTGCGGGAAGTAAAACCACTGCCCTCTATGTATACTACGTACAATCTATATACAAAAAAATATCCAAACGGTAGTGTTAATATACATTATATGAAACAAATCACTGAATTTTAAATTAACTGAACTTTATTTAAAACAATATAAAACAATAAATTTCGTACTTGCGGCCATGTTATCAATAATTGTTCTCAAGGCTTCCTGTTGTTTCAACTAATAAATATCGCTCACACTGTTAACGTTAGTCAATTGTTTATAATGAACGCAAATATTTCCAACAAAGGTGTTATTATTTTACTATTATTTATTATTTTGAAAACACCATCGCGCAAAAAAATAATGTACAACGCACGTTTGTGAACTGTTTTACAGAATCTCGGAAATTAAAAACCTCGCTGTCGCTCGGCTTTTAACATTTCTCCTTGATTCTGTAAAAACTACTTTCCAACCTCGCATCGTAATATAGGCCTACTATTATTTCCGCAAGCAATTTTTTATGCTCAGCGAACTCCTAGAATGTTAAACTTATCATTCTAGAATAAAAGCTAAGTTTACTCTCATACCATAAACAACTATTTTCTTGTGAGGACATTTTTTCGTAACACGCTGTTTAAACATTTCTTCAGTGCGCAGAATATCTACCAGCAAGTGTTCAGCAAGAAATGACTCGGATAAAAAGAGTGATATATATGAAACGACTCGACGCAAGAGACTTAAACCACAGCTTGCCTGCAGTTTATATGTACAATTACCATTAAACTTAATAGTTAGTTAGAAGCCGTGAAATTAGATGAAAACCCTGCTGAGCAATGATAAACAAGCCAGTGGCGTTACATTATTAATTTTTATCCATTGAATTACAACGTTTTTATAAAGCGTCTAGAGGGATTACTGTACTTTTTGGTCAATTCACCTTAATGTCAAACACACGGACATAGTGTCAATTGTCTGGATGACTGGGAAAATATACTATAAAATATATGGGTCCTGAGTTCATAATATGGAGCTATATCTTGGTGAAAAGATGAAAATATTAGTTTATAACAAAATCAAAGCTGTAAGTTTATGCTGATCATGTAGTACTATTGAGCGATAGCGAGGAAATACTAAGGGTCCACATAAAGTAAAGTGATCCCACTGCAGGCCTCAGGAGGCCCTTGGGGTAGTAAGGGGTTAAGGCAGCCACTTTTTCTGGACAATCGGCACTTGATGTCAGCTGGGTTCAAAGGTCTGCGTGACGGCCGCATTTACCCCCAGAACAAGCGTCTGGTACTCATTTCAGTTAGAGGCTGAGTCGACCCCAAGGCCATAGTGCCGCCAGAAGGTTTGGGTCAGTTTAAAAATCCTGACCCTAACGGGACTCGAACCCTCGATCTTCCGGCTTGCAGCATAGTGACTTAACCGTTACGGTACGGCGTGCCCACATGCACACGCTGTTTAGGAACACTAAGAAATTGGGACTGGAAGTAAATATCAATAAAACTAAATATATGGCCACACATAGAATTACATTACATAATGGAAATGGACAGCTAATGACAAATGAGGGAAATGTTGAGGAAGTGGCTGAATTCAAATACCTAGGAACAATAATCACAAATGGGAATGAGATGCACAAATAAATTAAACATAGGCTCAACTCTGGAAATGCATGCTATTATGCATTGCAGGGACTCTTGTATTCCCAACTCCTTTCAAAAAACGTTAAACTGAAAATATGTAAAACTATTATTCTGTCATTTATATTATATGGATGCGAAACATGGACTCTTACTTTAAGGGAGGAAAGGAGATTACGAGTATTTGAGAATAAAGTTCTTAGGATAAGTTTTGGACCAAAGAGAGATGAACAGACGGGTGAATGGAGACGACTACATGAAAAAGAACTACTTGGTCTTTATAGGAATCCAGATATAATAAGTTAAATCTCGTAGACTGTATGGGCAGGACATGTGGCACGAAAGAGGAATGAAAGACGTGCAAGGAAGCTTCTCGTAGAAAAACCAGATGAAAAACGCTCAGTTGGTAGACCAAGAATGAGGTGGGAGAATAAAATTAACCATGATTTTAGGGAAGTATACTATACAGGGAATGATTGGAAAACATTAGCTCAGGATAGGGATGTATGGAGAGCTTATGTACGTGTGGCCATGAACCTGCGGGTTAGATAGTGCTAGTGAGTTAGTTAATAATAATAATATTATTATTAAAAGTGTATTATAATAACAATATAAAAAATGATTTTACAGTTATGGGCGACATGAGGCCCTGTAATCCATAATAACACGCATTTCCATAATTGAGCCTATGTTTAATTTCTTTGTGCATCTCATTCCTATTTGTAACTATTGCTCCTAGATACTTTAAATCAGCCACTTCTTCAAAATTTTCCTCATTTGTCATTAGCTGTCCATTTCCATTATATAACGCATTTCTATGTGTGAACATATATTTAGTTTTGTTGATGTTTGCTTCCAATCCCAATTTCTTTGTGTTACTCAGTAGAGTGTGCGTGTAGTCCCTTAGTATCTCCTCGCTATTGCTCAACAGTACTACATCATCAGCATAAACTAACAGTCTATTAATGTTGTAGGCCATCTTCATCCTCTAAAGATTTGATGGCGTGCTCTAATACAAAATTAAATAGTAGAGGAGATAGTGCATCTCCTTGATTTAACCCATTGTGAATTTCAAAGTATTTGAAAATTGTTGGCCTACACGCACCCTACTCTTTGTGCAATTTAGAAACATTCGTATAAGTGTAACTAACTTTTTAGGAATTCCGAACTCCAGCAGGATACTATAGGCTATAACTTCTCCCTCTTAACTGAATCGTTAGCTTTTTGAAGTCTACATATAGTTGATGTACAGTGTCATTATATTACATTTCTTCTTTGGAGCTGGTTTTCTCGGCGCCTTTGCCTTCGTCACCTTCTTTAGCTTCGGGGCTTTTGGCTTTTTTTGTAGGCACCTTCGACACCTTCTTGATCTTAGAGAGCGATTTCTTTGTCTTTGCAACCGACAATTCCTTCTTCTTCTTCTCGGAACCCTTCTTTGCTGCTGGCTTGTTTGCAGATTTGGCAGCGGATCTCTTCGCTTTGGAAGGAGCCTCTATCTTCTCCTTGTGGGCCTTGCTGCGGGACGATGCCGAGGCAGCTGCAGCCATCTCTGGTTTTGCGGCCGAAGCTAGGTGAAAGATCCAGAAGCACACTTGCCTTTCATCTCAAGAAGTTCTCCGGATGATATGGCCGACGTCAGGTACTTTTTGATGAAGGGCGCGAACTTCTCGGGGTCCACTTTATAGTTGGCAACAATGTACTTTTTTATGGCCTGCAACGAGGAAACTCCTCGTTCCTTAAGGCTTTTTATGGCACTGCTCAACATGTCCGACGCTTATTATTATTATTATTATTATTATTATTATTATTATTATTATTATTATTATTATTATTTATTATTATTATTATTATTATTATTATTATTATTATTAACTAACTAACTCACTGCTTCTATCGAACCCGCAGGTTCATGGCCGCGCAGACATAAGTTCTCCGTACATCCCTATCCTCAGATAACGTTTACAATCTTCCCTTGTATAACCTACTTCCCTCAAATCATGGATAATGTATTCTCTCACCTTAGTCTTGGTCTACCAACTCGGCGTTTCCCTCTGGTTTTCCTAATAGAAGCTTCCATGCACCTCTTTCATCCCCCATATGTGCCATATGTCCTGCCCATCGTAGCCTACGAGACCAACTTTTCTTACTTATTATATGGCTCCCTATACATATAATGTAGCTCACGATTATTATTATAATTATTGTAAATATTATTATCATGATTATTATCATCATTATTATCATTATTATTATTATTATTAGTATTATTATTATTATTTATTGTAATGGAGATATGGTTGGGTTCAATTTGCATTTATCATTGTTTTAAGCAATTCAGCTAATTAGAGCAGGTTGATAGGGTGAATTTGAAATTTGATGATGTATTTCCTGCAGCGCAATGCAATGCAGGAAACCACCCCCGGTACTCCCTCATCACCCTCTATGAATGTCAATTACTGTATGCTATAATCCACATTGATTCATAACACTTCCGGCCAAAGATACGTATAGCCTATGCATAATCCTGTAATGTTCCTTCCTACAAGTGTATTTTCGAGTGTGTCTACAATCCCCGTTAAGATAAAGAAGATAGCAATAAGAATATATAAGAATATATTTTATTTACAAATAAATGTTGTACACAGTATTGATACTCGAATCAGCAAGTGCTCGTGTTCGAGTGCAGTTCAGTTATAGAAATTATATATATATATTCATTTTTTCATTCAAGCATTCATTTTTCTTCATTGCCAAATGTCAAAAATATAGTTATAACATCTAAATATACAAACGTTACTGCTGTAAAGTAAATATTCTCTTTAAAAATTTGCTTACCTGTTATGGTGGCCACTAGATATCAGTTGGAACGACTTCCTGCTACCTCTTGTGTGAATTGAGAATACTACACAATAAGAAAATGTATGTTGGAATACTTGAGTAGCTCAGTTAGTTAGAGCGATAAAACATACAGAGTTTAGAGACTCGGGTTCAAATCTCGACTCAAGCATTCATTTTTCTTTTCATATCATATATATATCCATCCATCCCTAGTAATTCTGCCCAAAGGCAGGTCCTTCACTGCAATCATAGCATTTTCATGCTATGCTTGCAGCTTTACTAGGGAATTGTAGGTGTGGTAGCTTCCCGTTGCTTTCCACATCGGTGAAGGATGATGATGATGATAAGGATGTTGATGATGGCCATATGATTTCGGGGACCGTTTTGGGCCTTAATTTTTTCCTGACATTTATCTTACAGGTGAGGAAAAACCCCGAGAAAAACCTCACCCAGAAAAACTGCCCCGACCGGGGATCGAACCCGGGCCCGCTGCGTGACAAAGCAGCACGCTACCCCGAGACCACAGCGGTGGATATATATATATATATATATATATATATATAGAGAGAGAGAGAGAGAGAGAGAGAGAGAGAGATATGATAAAAATAACTGCCTTGACGTGATTTTAACCCGGACCTCTGGGTTGGTATCCCAGCGTGTTATCCATTACACCATCGGGCAAATTCAATACAAACATTTATTTTTCTTATTTTATATATATATATATATATATTATAGTCTCCATTATTACTAGATGGAGTGAGAACTCGGTCTTCACTGCCATCTGGTAGCTGACTATAACAAATAAGCAAATTAAAGAGAATATTTTTACTTCATAGCAGTGACGCTTAATCGATGTTATAATTAAATTTTTTACATTGAGCTTAATATGACATTATAAAAAAATATTATAAAGTTTTTGTTAAAGGGAGAAGGGAAATAATATATATAAATTTAGGAGCCAGTTTCAAGACACAAAATAAATTCTGGCACAAAAAAAAATAATACAAGGGGAAATAAAATAGACAAAACAATATATAATATATTAATACCATACTGAAGAAGGTAATTAAAGACATTATGAAATAATATAAAACAAAACAAATTTAGGAGAAATTTTCTAAATATAAAACTCGCTGATATACACTAGGCCTATATTTGGAATGGAATGTATTGTCTTTTTTTTTCAAAAGAAATTAAATATATTTGCATTTACATTACGCACTGGCCTGCTTTCGTACATTATTTTTCCATGAATAAAAACATATAAAAATAATATAAACAAATACCTACATGGCTACACACCTACTAAAAAATGTATAAAACAATACAAAAGATTTGCGAAGTTTCGTATGATTTGTACCTTATTTACATCTTATTTTATTGCATAGTAATACTAGCAACTAGCTAACTAACTCACTGGTATTATCTAACCCATAGGTTCATGGCAGCACGAACATAAGCCCTCAATACATCCCTATCCTGAGCTATTTTTTTACAGTCATCCCCTGTATATTCTACTTCTCCAGATCATGGTTAATGATATTCTTCAACCTAATTCTTCGCCAGCCTATAGGGTGCTTTCCCTCTGATTTTCCTACAATGAGTTTCCATGCCGCTCTTTCATTCCGCATTCGTGCGATGTGTCCTGCCCATCCCAGCCTACAAGATTAAATTATTCTTATTATATCTGGTTTCCTAAAAATATAATGTAGGTCCCTGTTATGATGTCATCATTACCCTGTCTGTTCATCTCTCTTTGGTCGAAAAATGTTCCTAATAACTTGTTTAACAAATACTCGAAATCTTTTTTCTTCCCTTAAAGTAAGAGCCTATATTTCACTTATATATAATACTAGCTAATACCCGGCAAGCGCTGCTACTCCTAAATAAATGCTAATGTGTTTCTACCACCAGCCTTGAGCTGGTATGCTTGCCCGGGAATCTGCTTATCGCGATATGCTTGGAATCAATGAAAGACAAAAATGGTTATTGTGAATTATCCGTAAAAGATAAACACATGCTGTCACGGACTTTTTTGTGGAATTTTTTTAGATATTTAATTCTGTGTACATTAATTTGATGTATTTGTTATAGTTTAGGCAACGTAAGCCATTTATTTGTCCAAATTGGGACTTTATTTCACGTTTTTCACTACAATGGGTGATTATTGTGGGGTGAAGGGGTTGAGTATTACAACTCTCTTATAGCCTATGTTCATCCCGGGAATCTCCTGAACATTTTAAAAAAAAACATAAAAATCGGATCAACGGTATGGCCGCGCATAGAATACGAACAAACAAACAAACATTAATTTTTTATATATTAATTAATCAATTGAGTTGGTGTTTACTTGATGAAAATCCATATTTATTAATTAAATAAAACGTAGTTTTATTTGATTTTCATATTTATTATATAATTCAGTGACAGCTGTTTCGGTACACTGTACCTTCTTCAGACATGTTAACAAATTATGAATTGTGTTCCAACTGATCTAAGCAACAATACAACAGTATTTATTTAAAATTTTAAATTTAACAAAATTTAAATAAATATTGTTGTATTGTTGCTTAGATCAGTTGGAACACAATTCATAATTTGTTAACATGTCTGAAGAAGGTACAGTGTACCGAAACAGCTGTCACTGAATTATATAATAAATATGAAAATCAAATAAAACTACGTTTTATTTAATTAATAAATTTTATATATTAGATAACTGAGAGAATAACAGTTTTATATGTTTTCAGTTTAAAGTTTTTTAGAGACTTTGGGACAAGACACCGTACAAAGCACAATAGTATGCATTTCCAGAATTGAATATAAGCTTCAATTCTTTGTTCACCTCATTATTTTGTAATCATTGCTCCGTATTTTAATTCAGCTACCTCTTCAAAATTTCCGTCGTTTGTCATTAACTATCAGTTTCCATTATATTATATATTTCTATCTGTGACTATATATTTAGTTTTATTGATGTTTACTTTCAGCCCCAATTTCTTAGTGTTACTCAATAGAGTGTGCGTGTTAGCCCTTATTATCTCCTTGATATCGCCTATAAATAATATATTTTCAGCACAAACAACAGCTTATTAACAGCATTGAGTTCTAGGCCTTCGTCTTCCTCTAAAAATGTGATGTCATGCTCTAGTAGAAAATTGAATAGTGGAGGAGATAGTCATTCTCCTTGCTTTAACCCATTGTGAATTTTAAAAGTTTCCGTAAACTGTTTGCCTGCCCGCACCCTACTCTTTTTACCATTTAGACACATTCGAATAAGACTAACTAAAATTGTAGTAATTCCGAACTCCTGCAGGATACTATGTAATTTATCACTCTTAATTGAATCGTGTGCATGTAGTTGATATACAGTTACATTATATTCCATTTATTTTCTAAAATATGTATTATATTAAATATATTATCTCTTGTAGACCTCTTTCTTCTAAATCCACATGATGATCTCCTATTATGTCATTAATATAGGAAACTAGCTAATACCCGGCGTGCGCTGCTACGCCTAAATAAATGAAAATGAATGTGCTTTTATGTTTAGTTGAATAAACAAAAGGAAAAATAATTATAAATTTATATTTTTTAGATACCCCGTGCTGATTTACCCGACGTTGCCCTGGAATCTACTTATCCCGATCTTCTTGACTTAAATGAGCTGAAATACGAAAATTATTGTGTTTTATGTTTAATTAAATAAGTAGAGGGAAACATTTTTGTCGTAATTATTTTTAGATACCCCATGCTGTTTACCCGGCGTTGTCCGGGAATCTACTTATCTCGATCTTCTTGGCATAAATGAGATAAAAGAAAAAATTCGTTATTGTGAGTTATCCGTAATAGAATACCGGCCATGTGCTGCTATACTTGTACAGGAATCTACGTACTTATCTCGATCTTCTTGGCATCAATGAAACAGAAAAATGGTTATTGTGAGTTATCTGTAAGAGATAGACATATGCTGTCGCGGAATTTTTTGTAGAGCTTTTTGAGATATTCTATTCTATGTGCATTAATTTTGTGTATTTGTTATGGTTTAGGGCAGCGTAAGCCATTTAAGCTCCAAAAAGCTACTTTTTTCACGTTTTACACTACAAAGGGCGATTTTTAAGAGTGTAGGAGTTGAGTATCACAACTCTCTTAAAGCTATGTTCATCCCGGGAATCTCCTGAACATTTTGCAGAAAGCCCCATCACAATCGGATCAACGGTATGGCCGCGCATAAATGCGAACAAACAAACATTCATTTTTATATATTAGACGTCTACCTATATATTTGTTCGAATTTTGTATGAAGTTGGCAGTAAATGAGACGCCTCTGTACACAATTATTAATTCTGAATTAATGATGGAAGCCCCAATAAAACCGATACTATAAAAGAAAATTAATAGTTATAGGTATTCATTATAATTTTAGTGTTTGTTTTTTTGATGAAATTATCTTCCGCAATAAGAAAATACCAGCTATTACAGAGTTCATTTTAATGCGCCTGCAATTAGAGAGACGTTAGCTGTATAAAGAACAACTTGTTTACTTACTGTTGTCCAGACTAGCTGTACTTTAATCGAGCCCTGAGTTTGCAAGAAACGTAAATGTAATTAAAATGGACCTTTCTTTTTGTTAAAAAAGCAAAGTTACAACGATGAATACATAATGCTTCCTCCAGCTCTTTGCAGATTGTATATATCATACGTTGCACGGAAATAAATTACAAAATGTAAATCGATAGTCTATGTTTATATTACATTGTAATAGTCCACTCTCGTCAAATTACAAATACAACTACACCATTCTATTCCATTAACTTAGTCTAACCTCTCACCTTATAGCATCGTTTCCCAACCTGTGGTTCGCGAACCGCCAGGGATTTGCCAATATTTCAAGGGGTTCGCCAAAACTTTGTAATGGCGGGTTTCGAGGTTAAGTCTATTATTGTTTCCTTCATTTCTACAGCATTGTAATAATAATAATAATAATAATTATTATTATTATTATTATTATGATTACTATTATCATTGTTATTATTATATTATTATATAATTATTATTGATAAAAGTCTCGTAGACTGCGATGGGCAGGACATGTTGTACGTATGGGGAATGAAAGACTTACATGGAAGCTTCTTGTAGCAAAGCCAGAGGGAAAACGCCCAGTTGGTAGACCAAGAATGAGGTGGGAGAATAACATTAATTATGATTTGAGGGAAGTAGATTATACAGGGAATGATTGGAAAGCATTAGCTCAGGATAGGGATATATGGAGAGCTTATGTCCGCGCGGCCATGAACCTATGGATTCGATAGTGCCAGTGAGTAAGTATATAATTATTATTATATAATAATTATTCTTATAGTAATAATTATTATATTATTGTTATTATTATTATTATTATCATTATCATTATTATCATTATTTTTTAATTAGATTAACCCTATAATGCCCCTTGTTACATATGTGTAACATACGGAATTATCACATTATTTCCACAATAAAATAATATTTATCGCAAATGCCTTATTTACAGTTACGTAACAACGTTTAGGAATGCATTTGATTTCACCACAACTAGGCCTACACGTTGTGTAACTTTTAAGCCGTAACTAGAGTAACTCTAGGTTTTAACCGTTAAGGGATATGTTAATTTAAGGTTCTTAAACCTTTTGTTTGTAATTAAATGTTATGCTTGTCTACTGTATGTTTATTTAATAGTCGGTGGTTCACCCAACTCAGATCGTTATGGAAGGGGTTCCAAAGTCGAAAAAATTTGGGAACCGCTGCCTTATAGGTACTTTATACATATCTCACGGTAAACTCCAATAGAACTGATAATATAAAAGAAAATTAATAGTTATACAGTGACACGACCTATCGAGAGGGATTTTTTAAACCATAGCTCACACACATACTTGTTGACCACACAATGACATAGAGGACGTCCCCGAGTGATTGATCAGCTCAATGTCAGTGCCTCCTCCGAGACAACACAACATTAAGACGAAACACACCATTCACACACACACTCACACTAAACATGGCGAATATGATAATGATGATTATAATGGTCGGATGAAGTTCGCGGACCATTTGGATCTTACATTTTCTGGCATTTGTCTTACACCATCACCCAGGAAACTTGTCACGACCGGGAATTGAACCCGGCGCCACTGCGTATGAGACAGCGACACTACCCGAGACTACAGCGGTGGACACACATCTACAAATAAGAATAAAATGTTACTTTAATTGAGAACAATACAGTATATTAGATGTATTAAGTTACACCTCTGGTTTGCCACATGTTGAAAGAGTTGGGAAAAGCTGTAACAGAAGTAATTACAATTCCGAATAGAAGAGTAAGGAAATGCATTTTATTCAACGATAATGGAGATGGAGCGAGCATATTTCGCGGAAGGATGAAGAAATATGGCCGTATATACGAATATTTAAATATATATTTGATACACATATTGTGGCACGATTGGTAAATGCAAGAGAGACATTGAAGTTTCTCATAGAAAATCTAGAGGGAGAGCGCGCAATTAGTATACCAGAATGAGGTGGGAAAATAACATTAACCATGATTTGAGGTAAGTAGATTATACAGGGGATAATGGAAAACATCTCAGGATAGGGATGTATGGAGAGCTTGATTCCTCTTGGCTCTTATTAATACTTTTAAAACAATAAATAAATGTATTTATGTATTAACACCAAAATATTCGAGCATATATGTGGACACGTGTAGTGAGATTACATATTTAGGAATTAAAATAAATAAAATGGAAGTTATGAAGGGGAAATACGAAATAGAAATAATAAAGGAACATTTACAATTGCTTGCCTCAATGGAATATTGTGGGATAAAAATATAGGTAATAAAATTAATATATATCATACAGTTGTTAAAAGCATCATTACTTATGGAGCAGAACTTCGGTCATTAACAACAAAAACAAATAAGAATGTTTTGGCAACGGAAATGGATTTTATACGAAGGGCAGAAAGAATTTCAAGAAGAAAAAAATTAGAAACTCAGTTATAAGGGAGAAAATGAAGATTGAAGACACTATTTTATATTATAAAAAAACTCAGCGATTAAGATGATACGGACATGTCCAGCGAATGGAAGAGGATCGACTACTAAAATGTGTTTTGAAATGGAAACCTGGGGGATGACGAGGCAGAGAAAGACCTAAAATCTCCTGAAGTGAGGGAATATATTTATACATGAAGTAGAAACATCTGCAACCAGGAGATTGGATAAGGGTGAATTGGGACACCAATTTTTATCTATTTTGACAAGATTAAGAATTTTTTTAGAATTCACTGAATGGATCTGGAGTTTGTTTATAAAAATAGATTATTTTACGTTTAATATGAAGGATATTTTGATGCACTCGGAAATTCGAAAAAATGCACATTTTCGAAAAGTGGCTTAAAAAATTGAAAATTTTGATTGGATGGACCGATAATATTGGCTATTGGGAATCGGAGAATGTCAAAGACATTGATCATCAACCGATGATCTATCTTCATTTTAACCCTGATTCATAAGGTATTCGGTTCGATTGTGCCAGTTAGTTAGTTATGTAAATAGAAGTAATTTAAAATATTATTACAACTAAATGTACAAATAATTGACAAGTGAAATCAAGCCGAATAATTAAATCACGGCGAAGATGTTATAAAACGAAAATTTCACTGACAGGCAGAAGGGAAACTAACAAAAAAAAGTTGATAATAGAAAGAACTTGACAATGCGGGCTGCATCATCACAGTAAATACACAGAACGAGGACTCCATTCTTCGTCAGGCACAAAGCAAGCCTCTTAACAAGCTCAAAGCGGATGTTTTTCATTGAAAAACGTTGAAGAGAAAGAAAACAGCACAATGTCCCGACTTAATCCACATGTCACAGTGGAATTCCTCTACTCTAAGTCACATTATTAAGAACTACCCCTTTTTATCATGCAGAATATCCCACACACTACTCTAAAATTAATCCATGCATTAAAAATAATACCATGAGAGAAAAATTCGTTTTAAAAATAATCCATGTACCATCCATCCGGGATGACCGCAAGTTTCCAGTACATACATAGATTTGAATATACACTTTTAAATTTTAAATTAGAAAATTTGTATCTCCAATATACATGTTAAATAATTAATAGACACTAAATGTATTCTATGTTATTAATAGCTTTTCTATCTGACTTTTCTTCTTGTAAATTGTATATTTAAATCGTTAACTCTAGATTGAATCAAAATATTTTGTAAATAATAATTATATTGTAAACGTCAAAAAAACACCAGATTACGTTTACTCCGTCTTACTGACAGACGTAAATTGCACTCTCTTTCGCTACTTTTCAAGCTTCTGAATTCCTACATTCCTACTTACCTGGCGTCCAGATTTGAGAAGTTATCCTCCTACCACAATATTGACACTAGGTCACAAGATAGCAGTCTGCTAACAATTCCTCTTCATAGCACTTCCTCCTATTCTACTTCCTTCACAGTAGCCTCCGCCCGCTCCTGGAATCTCCTTCCTCAAGATATCAGGGGTTGCCGCACACTTGGCACCTTTAAGTCACGCTTATACAGTTACCTGTTGTCTAATAATTAATTTTTCTCTATTTATTTAATTTTATACTATGTCATTAATCTTTTCCTCGTTTTTTTATATATCTTGTACATATTATATATTTAGTTCGTTAAATTTAGAGTAAATCAAAATACATTATAAATATTAATTGTATTGTATTCATAACTTGTAATCGTTTATATATATATATATATATATATATATATAATATATTTGTAATTTAGATTTAAGACTTTTCTCTTGTATTTTTTTTTAAACCTGGTTGAGTGGTAGACAAGGCCTTAAGGCCTTAACTCTGCCAGGTAAAATAAAGCTATTATTATTATTATTATTATTATTATTATTATTATTATTATTATTATTATTATTATTATTATTATTATTATTATTATTATTATTATTATTATTATTATTTATATAACACTTTGGCTAAACCAGTGTCAATCTATGGTAGTGAAGCATGGACACTAAAAAAACAACATGAAAGCAGAATAACGGCTTGTGAAATGAGATTCATGCGCAGAACAGCGGGTTACACCAGATGGGATGGGAAAAGGAACACCGATATCTTAAAAGAATTGAAGACTACGCCAATTTTGGAATATATTAAACAGTACCAACTAAATTACAACTGAATGGTATTAATAAGCTGTTAGTTTATGCTGATGATGTAGTACTACTGGCCGATAGCGAGGAGATATTAAAGGCCAACACGCACACACTATTGAGTAACACTAGAAATTGGGACTGGAAGTAAATATCAATAAAACTAAAATATGGTCACACGTAGAAATTCAGTATATAATGGAAATGGACAGCTAAGGACAAATGAGGGAAATTTTGAGGAAGTGGCTGAATTCAAATACCTAGGAACAATAATCACAAATAGGAATGAGATGCACAAAGAAATTAAACATAGGCTCAATTCTGGAAATGCGTGCTATTATGCATTACCGAGACTTTTGATGTCCCAACTCCTTTCAAAAAACGTTAAGCTGAAAATATATAAAACTATTATTCTACCAGTTATATTATAGGGTGCGAAACATGGACTCTTACTTTAAGGGAGGAAAGGAGATTGCGAGTATTTGAGAATAAAGTTCTTAGGAAAATTTTTGGACCAAAGAGAGATGAACAGAGAGGTGAATGGAGAAGACTACATAACAATGGAACTACATGGTCTTAATAGGAAGCCAGATATAATAAGAACAGTTAAGTCTCGTAGACTGCGATGGGCAGGACATGTTGCGCGTATGGGAATGAAAGACGTGCATGGAAACTTCTTGTAGGAAAGCCAGAAGGAAAACGCCCAGTTGGTAGACCAAGAATGAGGTGGGAGAACAACATTAACTATGATTTGAGGGAAGTAGATTATACAGGGAATGATTGGAAAGCATTAGCTCAGGATAGGGATGTATGGAGAGCTTATGTCCGCGCGGCCATGAACCTACGGGTTCGATAGTGCCAGTGAGTAAGTAAGTAAGTACCAACTAAATTGGAAACACCATCTTGAAAGAATGAGTTCAAATCAGATCCCCAAAGCTGTTTATAATTATATACCAAGAGGACGGAGATCACTGGGCCGTCCTATGAAACGCTGGAGGGAAAATTTTCTATAGGATCGTAACAGGCCTTGGCCTAATACTTGGAAGGAAGAAGAAGAAGAAGACCATCTATATTTATGTTTAATTTAATTTAGATGTAAGAATAATTTTTGTATTTATTTAACCTGGTTGAGCGGTAGACAAGGCCTCTGCCAGGTAAAATAAAACTATATTATTATTATTATTATTATTATTATTATTATTATTATTATTAATATAAATTTATATAAAGAGGATAAACAAGAAAGTGATATTAAGAACAGAATAAATAAAGGTAGAGCAATAACAGCAATGATGAATTGAGTCTTATGGAACAGACATATAACCAGGAAAAATAAGTTACAAATATATAATTCAATAGTGACAAGTACTGTCACATATGGAGCTGTAGTTTGGAAATTCAACAAAAACATAGAATAAAAATTTATGTCGATGGAAATGAATTTCTTGAGGAGAGCAGCAAGATGTTCAAAATTAGACAAAATAAGAAATACTGTCATAAGAGAAAAAATGAATATTGGTTATTCAATAGTAGATTATATACGGTATAAGCAATTAAATTAGTATGCGCACGTACGACGAATGCAAGAAGAAAGATTACCCAGGAAAACATTGGAATGGTGTCCACCTGGAAGAAGGAGGAGAGGAAGACCTCGAAACTCGTGGATGCAGGAAATAAGAACTGGAATGAGAGCAAGAGGACTGGAGGACATGTATTGGATGGAGAAAGACGATTGGAGAAGAAAATAAAACTTTAGGCACAGAAAGATGTGTAAACATTAAAATTCTGTATATAAATAAAAATTTATTATTATTATTATTATTATTATTATTATTATTATTATTATTATTATTATTATTATTATTATTATTATTATTATTATTATTATTATTATTATACCGTTACTGTGATCTCGAGGTGGCGTGCTGCCTTGTCACGCAGTGGGCACGGTTTCAATCATCTTTCGGGACAAGGTTGGTGAGGTTTATTCGGGGTTTTCCCTCACCTGTAAGACAAATGTCGGGAAACTTTAAGGCCCAAACGATCTCCGAACATCATCTGGCCGTCATGATCATAAGTAATGCCACGAGTGATTTCCAAATTATCGTTAAATTAACGACTCACGAAGTGAACTTATCTAGAGAATTTGGAAATCAAAAGTGGCATTTGTTAGGATTATTTAACGAATAAAATTAAGCTGTTTATTCACAAATCATTATTTAAACATAGTTATTTTAAAATATTTATATATTTCATGTAAACGGCGATGTTTGAAAACAAATGAGAGACGATTGGTACGCTTAATTTGCTTCTTTTGTTCGTCACTTCAGCCACATCATATTATTTATTGCCAGAGGAACGCAATATTGTAAGAATTCACTCTAGTGGAGAAAACATGAAACACATCAAACTGTATATTAATTCATTTCTGATGTCCTGTGATGTAAATATGACAATTATATTTTTCTGGGAAAAAATACATTTAAGAAAGTGCAAATAGTGATTTCTTATTTTGGTGGTATAATCAATTGCTACAAATGTTTTTATATTAACTCCCGCATGCGGTATGTGTTGACATTCATGCACTATATATACAATCTGGTAGCCGTATTTCTTCGTGAGCCAGTTACTGCAAAATAATGCTATGGCCTGTTCAGAATGTTAAAAAGAAGGTGCTTTTTTATGATAAACGACTGTGATTGGTTGTAAATCAAAAATCATTGTAACGTGATTGGTCATTCACTCCCATTTGGAGCATGAATTAAATAATCATCAATATAATTTTCCCCTCATTAGATTAAGTTTAGTTTAATGCTTCTCCTGTCGCATTATTATCATCATCATCATCATCATCACCGTTCATATTATCGGGGCAGCGTAACGCTCCCTTCCATGTGTCTCTACCTCAGAAATGGGTTACAATTACACCATCCCAGGAGAGAATACTAAAAATGTCGCAATGACAACCTGATGGACAAAACAATATATATATATATATATATATATATATATATATATATACTAGAAGTTCCGGCCACGCGTTGCTGTGGCTAAGGTATACGATTAAAATTTAAATCAAGTTGCTGTCTTTCAGCCAGTATACTTAAACTAATACACACGAAATTAATAATATTGAAAATAAAATAAACACTGAACACACTTATATCAATATTTGTAATTCAATTGAAATTCGCGGTTGCAACAAAAAGCACAGCCATCTGGATCTCTCTTTGTTAAATAATTAACTAATTACCTTACCATATCTTACACCGCCATCTGTTAGAATCGTATGGAACTCACAGATAATTACACCGCCATCTGTTAGAATCGTATGGAACTCACAGATAATTATAACTCTTTGTTAAATAATAAACAAATAATTTGCAATAAAAAATAATGCGACTATAAATTTAGTTATAAACTACCCTAAGTCCCATGTTGGATCAAACTGCACACAGTGTGCAAAATTTTATTAAAATCGGTTCAGTAGTTTAGGATTCCACCGCGGACAAACAATGTGACACGACATTTTTATATATTAAGATATATATATATATATATATATATATATATATATATAAATGAGTGTGAGTATATCTGTTTTCTTTACCTGTACGGACTCAAAAACTACTTGACCTATTTGGATGGGGTCTTCTCCATCATTTAGAGTTTTTTTTTTCTGGGACTATTAACATATATAAAATATTACTCTGCGTACTATAGGGCCGAAGCAAAAAAATGGCATCGGTGTACTAAAAAAGTAGCTTTAGGACGTTTAAATGGCTTACGCTGCCTAAACCATAACACATACACCAAATTAATGTACACACAATTGAATATCTCAAAAAAATATGCAAAAAATCCGCGACTGGTATATGTGTATATTTTATGGATAACTTATAATGACCATATTTGTCTTTCATCTCATTGATGCCGAAAGTTCGAGATTAGTAGATTCTCGAGCAAGCGCAGCAGCTCACGGCGGTTAATATTTTAAGAATAACTCACAATAACATTTTTTGTCTTTCATCTCATTGATACCAAGAAGATAGGGATAAATACGAGTAGATCCCCGGGTATCGCAGAGTAATCAGCACGGGGTGTCTAAAAATAATAAGATATATCATCATCGTTTTGAGAATTTTGCTCGTCTTTGAGGGTTTTCTCCAACCAATCTTAGCAATTAGGCCTAATATGAATTTTAAAAAATACACATAAATGACTATGGACTTATAGACAATCAGTTTTCAATAATCATTCACAAATTTCCCTTAGTTAAACTTCTCCACCGTTCTCTGTCATCTGTGTCTTCATCTATTACACCAAATTTCCTCATTGGATTTTTAATATTATTAATACGATATAAATTTATAATTAGTTTTCTTTTTACTTCGTCCTCTTTTTCATCATCCAAGGATTATGCCTGTTGGCTCGTTCCGGTTTGACGAAAATTAGAAGTGTTAAAATTGTTCAGACCATCTTCTGTGTGGGTGTCCAACATTTCTCCTTCCGCGTGGTTTATAATTCAGCAATACTTACTCTTACTCACTGGCACTATCGAACCCGTAGATTCATGGCCGCGCGGACATAAACTCTCCATACATCCGTGTCCTGACCTAATGCTTTCCAATCATTCCCTTTATAATCTACTTCCCTCAAATCATAGTTAATGTTATTCTCCCACCTCATTCTTGGTCTACCAACTAGGCGTTTTCCCTCTGGCTTTCCTACAAGAAGCTTCCATGCAAGTCTTTCATTCCCCATACGTGCAACATGTCCTTCCCATCGCAGTCTACGAGACTTAACTATTCTTATTATTTTTTATTATTGATTTCGTACATCTCAATGATGGATAAATCATATTTGAAGAGAAAAATTATACGCTCAGACCGGGACTTGAACCCGGGACCCTTAGTTCTCTAGACCAAGTGCTCCACCAACTGAGCTACCCGAGCAAGTACCGATCTAAACGCAAATCCTTCTCTATACACATTGCAACTCCCGTCCACCAAATGCTATGAAGCCATGCTTCTATCTTGCAAATGGCGGCTCCTTTATTAAGAAGATATATTTGGGAATTATACATTACAGCCAGTACGGCTTTTTCCATGTTTTTATTATTGATTTCGTACATCTCAATGATGGATAAATCATATTTGAAGAGAAAAATTATACGCTCAGACCGGGACTTGAACCCGGGATCCTTAGTTCTCTAGACCAAGTGCTCCACCAACTGAGCTACCCGAGCAAGTACCGATCTAAACGCAATGTGTATAGAGAAGGATTTGCGTTTAGATCGGTACTTGCTCGGGTAGCTCAGTTGGTGGAGCACTTGGTCTAGAGAACTAAGGGTCCCGGGTTCAAGTCCCGGTCTGAGCGTATAATTTTTCTCTTCAAATATTCTTATTATATCTGGCTTCCTATAAAGACCATGTAGTTCAGTGTTATGTAGTCTTCTCCATTCACCTGCCTGTTCATCTCTCTTTGGTACAAAAATTTTCCTAATTACTTTATTCTTGAATACTCGTAATCTCCTTTCCTCCCTTAAAGTAAGAGTCCATGTTACGCATCCATGTAATATAACTGGTAGAATAATAGTTTTATATATTTTCAGTTTAACGTTTTTTTAAAGGAGTTGGGACATCAAGAGTCTCTGCAATGCATAATAGCACGCATTTCCAGAATTGAGCCTATGTTTAATTTCTTTGTGCATCTCATTCCTACTTGTGATTATTGTTCCTAGGTATTTGAATTCAGCCACTTCCTCAAAATATCCCTCATTTGTCATTAGCTATCCATTTCCATAATATAATGTATTTCTACGTGTGACCATATATTTAGTTTTATTGATATTAACTTCCAGTCCTAATTTCTTAGTGTTACTCAATAGTATGTGTGTGTATTATAATTCAGCAATAATTTTGGAAATCTTTCTTCTGGCATTTTATCAACATCTTCTTTCCACGCGTTCCTATATTTAATTATTTCTTTTTACTTATTCAACTGAACATAAAAACACATTTCATTTATTTAGGCGTAGCAGCGCACTCCTGGTATTAGCCAGTAAGCAAAAAATGCTGGTAAACTCCATCTAAAAATGGATTTCCCGTACCGGTATTCAGTAGTGAGTCTTTGGCCCATTAAAAATAGTTGAGAGAGAAATAATTTAATAAATGTAAAAAAATAATAGCATATTTATTTAAACGGGAACGCCGTAGCATAGTCGGTAAAGGTAATACGCCACACTTCTGAAAGTCATGGGTTTGATTCTTAAATGGGGTCGGAAACATCTATCTTTTCTGGTATAACCATAACAATTGAGGTCGACATAACCTTTGCTTGCTCTTGGGATAAATACGCCGCCACGCAAGGCTAAAAACATGGCTAACATCTCAGATTGTCTGAAAGTGTGAAAGCCTTTCCAACTACTATGGGCTTCTGTACAGTATGCATAAAAATATATTACCGAAATTTCGTGCTTCCTGTGTGTGTTATTAAATTAACTGGCTCTATCGAACCCATAGGTTCGTGGCCGCGCGAACATAAACACTCCATACATCCCTATCCTGAGCTATTTTTCCAATCATCCCCTGTATAATCTACGTCCCTCAAATCATAGATGATTATTCTGCCGCCTCATTCTTGGCCTGCGCGTTTTCCCTCTGGTTTTCCTACAAGAAGCTTCCATGCACCTCTTTCATCCCCATACGTGCCACATGCCCTGCCCATCGCAGTCTACGAGACTTAACTGTTCTTATTATATAAAGTCCTAACATTCCGTGTTCCTAGGAACATGTCTCTGTATTTGAGCCTTTGGCATGGATTCCCTAAAGTAGAACCGAATGGAGGATTATTAGTAACTTAGTAATGGAATTTATTGCCTTTTTTTTCAAAAGAAAGGAAATACCCTACATTTGCATTTCGCACGGGCCTGTTTGGCCGTATGTGCATTATTTTTTCATGAATAAAGATAGAAATAAACATAAGAATCATCATCATCCATGCAAGTATTAGGCCGTGCGGCCTGTTACGGTCTCAAAGAGGAATTTTCCATCCAGCGCTTTTCTGGATGTCCCAGCGATCTTTTGCCTTGGGGGCGGTAGCGAAGTATGGCTTTTGGAATTCTATGAGACATCCGAGGCATGGTTTCAGACTTGAAAGCAAATGTAAATCTTTTCGCCCAATGGGTTGCTGGCCCAGAGGGGTATTATTGTGGGGTTCCCACTAATGTAGCATTTCCTCTACATTAAGGTGATGTGGTTATACCGCCAGTACTCGGTCCTCAGAGCCTCATTTGCAATAGCAGGTTGCACCACGAGCAGGTTCAGGATGAGATTTGGATAGGAGAGGTGATGAAATACCCGTCACTATCCCTTGCAGAAGTATCTATCCTCAAACCATAACTTAAACACAAGATCACAACATAGTCTCTTACTTAATATACCGCAACATAGGACATCACATCACTCCATGACATATACCATCTCCACTTCTCGCAACTGGAATTCCCTACCACAAGATATAAGGGGCTGCCGGACATTGGCATCTTTTAAAAGAAATCTAAATCTATATTTGCTCTAAACTCGACTTCATTATTATCCAGTGTAAGATATATATATATATATATTAATTGGTGTTTCCCGTATAATGTATCATATTTATATTTATTATTATTATTATTATTATTATTATCGTATCATTATTGTTATTACCCTATAAAATGTTGTTTGTACATGACATTTACATTGCTACATTTATTGTATCTTTAACTGTTTATAATTAGTATAGTGTATATCTATATTTGTCGAATATTTATTTGTATTTGTGCTGGTTGAGTGGAAGAGAGGGCCTTATGGCCTTAACTCTGCCAGAATAAATAAAGTATTATTATTATATTATTATTATTATTATTATTATTATTATTATTAATGTGTAAACAAATACATACATGGCTATCCACCTACATAAAAATTAATGGGGGGACTATTTTACCTCCAGAAAATTTTACCGCAGTGGAACCCATGTGCGCATTCCTTGACGGTTGTATTTTTAAGGTGAAAGATCGTCACTCTTTCGACCAAAGTACTTTTTCGTCTGGCTTATCGCCTTCGATCTATTCGACATGGATAACCCTTTCGGTAGCAATGCTACCGCCAGCATAGCTCTCGGGGTCATTTAAGCACGCAAGCCACTCCACCACGACAAGGTCAAGATACAATGGAGGGAGTGTATTTTTAAGGACCCATTAACGTTCCACGCATGCCTCCTGTGTCAGTTTTATTATCTTCAAATTAAATTTTCTCGCCAATAAGTTATTGTTCAGAATACCTATTTATCTGAAAATGACGTGGGTTTAGTTTCTAAGTGGCCGTTACATCACAAGCAATAAATAGTGGATTTATAGCTTTATATTTCCTCTAAGTGCAGTTTCTTGCTGACAAAACCAATTTCTTTCATTTTCACTTTTTCCCTCCAATTTCTTTCAGATAACTGATGTAATATAAGTCTCTAACACCAGCTTATAAGTCAAAAACCTGCGAAATTGCAAGCCATTTATTTAATGTCGCCATATCTGTTTTATTTGTTGTTCTTCCAAAGACAATAGAGAACATAGCAATGGTGGTCATCATACCTGTACAAATCCTTTCCAAGGGTTAACAAAAAGTCAGATTAAAACATGAATTTGAATATATATGTATATATATATGTATATATATATATATATATATATATATATATATACGTATGTGTGTGTGTGTATGTGTTATAATTAAATTTTTGGCATTGAGTAATGCAAGCTTAATATAACCATGATAAGAAGAATAAATGTTCGGACGGGAGTTGAACCCGGACCTCTGCGTTGCGTAATCGGAAGCGCACTGGGGTACCAACCCAGAGGTCCGGGTTCAAGTCCCGCCCGAACATTTATTTTTCTTATGTCATATTAAGCTTGTATTGCTCAATGTCAAAAATTTAATTATAACATCGATAAAGCGTCACTGCTATAAAGTAAATTTATTATCTTTAATTTGCTTACTTGTCATAGGAGCTACCAGACGGCAGTCGAGACCGAGTTCCCACTACATCTTGTAATAATGAGAATATGTAAAGAAAAATGAATGTTTGTACTACCTAGACTTGCTCGATGGCGTAATCGGAAGCGCACTGGGGTACCAACCCAGAGGTCCAGGTTCAAGTCTCGTCCGAGTATTTATTTTTCTTATCATGTCATATATATATATATATATATATATATATATATATATAATTAACGGTTCCGTGGCGAAAGTGGTTATACGTTCGCCTCTCACGCTGGGGTCACGAGATCGAGTCTCGGTCACTCCATGTGGGTTTCATGGTGGACGAAACGGAGCTTTGGCAGGTTTTTCTCGGGGTTCCTCCCGTTTTCGCCTGCCACAATTTGATTCCACCATTTCTCCATACTCATCTCATCCATTTTGTTTAATTTCATGCATCTGCCCAAGTGGTGATGATGTCATGCGTGGTCGGCCGGCACCCTTGTGATTCGTAGACCTCTATGATATAAGGGCTCATCACATCTCATCCCTCGACCAAACCCTGAGTTGGACACGAGTTGAGGATATATATTATATATATATATATATATATATATATATATATATATATATATCAGTCCTTTCCAGGAGCACGTACAGGCTGTGGAGTTGAGTCTCCATCAGATTGCTGCTTATTTCCAGGCCGAAGATCAGAATCCTCTCCTGAGTTAGATCCACTCCACCTGCCTCCTCTTCCCCTCCCTGTACCTCCCTGATCATCACCTCTATATGACTGATACCCTCCTCCAAAGTTATCGGTACGAGATTTCTTTGAATCATCTCCACTGGAGAACTGATCTCTGAATTTATCTCCTCCTTCATAAGGACGTTTTGTAGACTGGAAATTATCTCCAGTATTTCCACGGTAGCTGTACACACCATCAAAGTTAGTGGGTGGAGGTGGCGGTGGTTTATTGAAGTCTTCAGTTGGCATGGGTGTTCCTTTACTTGGCGGTGGAACACCGTAATATGGCAAGGTTGGTTGTACAGGTGCACTACTTCGGTCTCCCGGTGGGAAGTTTGTGTTGGGATTACGACCACCAAATGGATCTTGCAAACTTCCTGAAGATGCATCTGAAGTTTTAGTTGTACCTTGTGCCTAAAAATGAATCTTGCTGCTGCTGGCTATCACTATCTTCAGGTGGAGGCGGTGGTATGGATTTATCTGGTGGAGGTAGTGGTGGGGGTTGTGCCATATATATATATATATATATATATATATATATAATTCTTCTGTACGTGTGTTTGTCACTAAATCCTCCTAAATGACTGGATCGATTTTTGATGATTTTTTTTGTGTGTGTCTGATTAGATCCATCGATGGTTTAGATTCACAATTGAACCCTCTAAAACCATTAGGTGTAGGAGCTCACCTGAAGTGAAAATTTAAAAATTGTTCTAGCGGTCACATTTTTCGATGTTTCCTCAACGAAACTCAGTATATTGTATTAAAATAAACCGAGGTGGGTATTGTCTAAAAATGAGTGAAATCCTACAATTAGAAGTGGAGGTCTATTACTGGAAATCTGAAATTAAAAATTGCTTAAAAGATTGGACCGATTTTGATGATTTTTTTTTTGTATGTTTGAGTGGGTCCCTGGATGGTTTAGATTCACAATTGCACTAGGTAGTTGGCGCTGCGGTCGGGTTATAGGATTTTTATGTCAAATGTGTAGTTATCTGCATTACCGACATATTCCGCGTGACATCAATGTTGCGTCATCATGCATGTTTCTTGAGCCTCAACAGATGGCAGTAAGCAGTTTTCTTGCGAACTTATTAATTTGTGAATTTTATGGTAAAAAATAGCTTATTTTTATCATCCGGCCATGACACGAGAAACGAACGTTCGGGCAGAACAACGTCTGCCGGATCCGCTAATACACACACACACACACACACATTTATATATATATATATATATATGCATGTATGTGTGTATGTGCGTGCGTGTGCGCGCGCGAAACGTAGTTTCATCTATTGAATCAATGACTTATTTTTTTGCGCGATAGTGCGTTTTTCGTACTTACAGCAATGGCGACCATGATTGAAAGCTCAACTTCGTACATTTCGGGATTGTCAACCTAAATAACTATGCTGTAATATTACATTTACACCACGTGCGGGAAGTAAAACCACTGCCCTCTATCTATACTACGTACATTGTATATACAAACAAATATCCAAAAGGTAGTATTAATACACATTATACGAAACAAAACACTAAATTTTAAATAAACTAAACTTTATTTAAAACAATAAATACGAACTTGCGGCCATATTATCAATAATTGGTCTCAATGCCTCCTGTTGTTTCAACTAATAAACATTGCCCACACTGTTAACGTTAGTCAATTGTTTATAATGAACGCAAATATTTCCAACAAAGGTTTATTATTTTACTATTATTTATATAAATTTATATTTGCTCTAAACTCGACTTCATTATTATCCAGTGTACGATATATATATATATATATATATTAATTGGTGTTTCCCGTATAATGTATCATATTTATATTATTATTATTATTATTATTATTATTATTATTATTATCGTATCATTATTGTTATTACGCTATAAAATGTTGTTTGTACATGACATTTACATTGCTACATTTAATGTATCTTTAACTGTTTATAATTAGTATAGTGTATATCTATATTTGTCGAATATTTATTTGTATTTGTGCTGGTTGAGTGGAAGAGAGGGCCTTATGGCTTTAACTCTGCCAGAATAAATGAAGTATTATTATTATTATTATTATTATTATTATTATTATTTATCATTTTTAAAACACCATCGTGCAAAAAATAATGTACAATGCATATTATTTCGCGTGAAGTGTTTTAGAGAATGGAGGAAATTTTTTAAAAACCGAGCGATAGTGAGGTTTTTAATTTCCTCGATTCTGTAAAAACCACTTCCCAACCTCGCATCGTAATATACTATTATTTGAGTAGTAATACTTATTTTTATCATGAGAGAAAGAACAGTTTCTAAGCGACTTCTTTTTCCTACTCAGACTAGTAATTTAATTGAATGGTTCCAAAATACTCCTCCTGCAGAATTCAGAATATTCAGAATTGCCTATTAAATGTGTTTGTGAAGAGCTATTTTCATAACTGAACATGTCCACTTCATTAAATGTTTCATGACAAATATTCTACTTTTTATTGTTATTTGTTTGATGTAAACATAATATATTTGCATACCGATTTCAATCTGATATGTTCAGATTTGTTAAAACATGAATAGATATCTGATAAATCAGTCAACAACCTTTTTTTTAATTTTGGTCATTTTCAGCTATGAAGAAACTTTTCATATATATAATGAGGTGGTACAGAATCCTTATTAACCCTTTATGAAGTTATTATAATTATTTATTATGTTTATCGTACAAAATATTGTACGTACATGAAATTCACATTGCAACTTTTAATGTGTTTCTACTTACATACTTACTCACTGGCACTATCGAACCCGTAGGTTCATGGCCGTGCGGACATAAGCTCTCCATACATCCCTATCCTGAGCTAATGCTTGCCAAACATTCCCTGTATAATCTACTTCCCTCAAATCATAGTTAATGTTATTCTCCCACCTTATTCTTGGTCTACCAACTGGGAGTTTTCGCTCTGGTTTTCCTACAAGAAGCTTCCATGCACATCTTTCATTCCCCATACGTACCACATGTCCTTCCCATCGTAATCTACGAGACATAACTGTTTTTATTATATCTGGCTTCCTATAAAGACCATGTAGTTCATTGTTAGGTAGTCTTCTCCATTCACCTGTCTGTTCACCTCTTTTTGGTCCAAAAATTTTCCTAAGAACTTTATTCTCAAATTCTCGTAATCTCCTTTCCTCCCTTAAAGTAAGACTCCATGTTTCGCATCCATATAATATAACTGGTAGAATAATTGTTTTATATTTAATGTGTTTCAAATCCATTTTGATTAGTGTACTGTATATATAATCTGTACAGTAAATATTTGTGCTTGTTGAGTGGAAGAGAAGGCCTTATGGCCGTAACTCTGCCAGAAAAAATTATTATTATTGTTATTATTGTTATTATTATTATTATTATTATTATATTGTTATTATTATTATTATTATTATTATTATTATTATTCGTAAATTGATTTGTTTATAAATTGCAACTGGTAACTTTAAATGTATACAATAAAACGGAAACGGTTTTTCCGAGTAACGCATACTTACAATCATGGTAATATTTTAAATACTATTAAAAATAATTTGATATTTCTATACAATTAGACCTATATGAAATTAGTTTATTGTTTTTAAATTAATCCACTTTTGAGTAGTAACATTATTTTCCTCTTATATTTAACTTTTTCAGCCTCAACTTAAAAACAAATCCCTTTGCATATAAATTTGAACTTTTATAACATCTCACAGATGTTTCTGTAATTAAAAATATGAAACTTTTATGTCCCCAGGGGATATTTACCAACAAATAAAATTCAAACATTTCACAATGGTAAGTTCAGACACTAAATTAATTTTTAATATTAGATTTAATAACATCATCATCATTATCAACTTAACGACATAGGCTTTCTGGCCTGTTCCGGTTCTTTATTCCACCGCCTTCTTGGTCTCCCTTGGGATTCTTGCTAACAGGTCCATATTTCCAGGCTCTTTAGGTATTCGGCTCTCTTTCATTCTATCTAGATGTTTAATACATTTTTTTTGTTTTTGTTTTGTTCTGTAATTTTTAAGGTGGATCGGTAGGCCCTATTACATCAATGTCAAACCATGTGAATTTGAGACCCATTTTCTCAGGAACTACTAGATGGATTGTAATGTAAATTTTACAACATATTAAATGAGGCTTGTAAAGACCACTGAACCTCACTCAAACTTGTATCTAAATACTGATGCCCTATATGTATATATTTTTATTCTTTTTCTTTTTTTTCCTCTAGTCTTTTTTTATTTAAAAGATACTTTTAAAAATCATAAGTGAGGATCTATACATGAGATCTACATGATTGTGGTTCCACAGCTTTAGTATAACTAGGTTTACAGCCTGTAAAAATTTCATATAAATATCTCTAATGGTCCCTGAGATAATGAGGCAAATGTTCGAAAATTTTCACTTTCGAGAAAACAAGGTTTTAAAGTACAGTATATTATTATTACAGGCTGAGAGCTGCCAATAAAAAAATAATTAACGCACTTGTAATTGGCGTTCAGTAAATAATCACACACACAAACACACACACACATATATATATATATATATATATATATATATGTTCTCAGAAAAGAACAGACTATTTAATTATAAAAAACTTTTTTTTATTTTGGCCTACCGTCTTACCTTAACTTTATCTAGGAAGGGTGTAATTTGCAATTCTTTACATATATCTTCACTTCTAATGTGGTCGTTTAATGTGCATCATTTTGCTGCTCTTAAACATTTACTTCCCGATGCGTTTATTCTGCTTTCATTCTTATTACTCAGTACCCAACATTCACTGCCATACAAAAATGATGGCACAGCCATTGTTCAATAAATTTAAATTGAGTGTATAACAGGGCAGTTCCGCACCGTAGCCGAGTGGTTAAGGCAAGAAACCTTGGTGCAGAGCTACGGGACTTGCGCTGGTTCGAGTCCCCGTGGGGGAATACATTTTTCTCATGGAATTTCGGCCAGTATGGGACCCGTGCCCACCCAGCATCGTGAGTCATATGGGTAGCTACAATAAGTAGCGACTCCAGGTTGAGAAAACCAGCTATAACGGCTGGGGGATCCGGCATATTGACCATATGTCACCCATACACTGGCTTATAATCGTCTACCTCTGTGATTAACATATGTGGACGTGAGGCCAGCAGCCGGCTGGTTGGCCTAGGGTTTTCAAGGTCTGTAGCGCTTGGAGTTTTTTAGGAGTATAAGAGCGCTGTTAATAAGTGCTCATTACGTATCAAAAGACGCCTATCCAACCCTTTGACGGATGGTCTGTCAAGGTAACACACTGCTACTCACTTGTTGTCAGTTGTGTTGTTTCATTGTAAGTGCACCTGATTGCGGATAGGAAGGGCCCGCCCTTTCATACTTAGTGAGCATTAATTAATAGCCCTGGCGTATAAGAATAAAGTAAATCGTCTACTCGTTCCGACATACCATATTTGCTCGCGTAATTTGCGCCCCGCGTATTTTGCGCACCTTTAATTTTAAAGGAATGCTTTGAGCTTTGATTTTGCTTCGTGTATTTTTAGCACACATTTTAAATGCCTTTTCTTATCAGTGTAGTAGGGATTTTTTTCCCTGAATGTCATTGTCAATTCTTACATTCCAACGTAGGTCATTTACCATCAACTGAACTACCTGCTTCACAAAGAAATCCATAGTCCCGCTACTTTAACAATGCTTGCCTTTGGTAGAGACAAGTTTTAGAAAGTAAATACCGGTATTTCAAATGACTTTCAACACTTCTAATTGCACTTGCATTTATACGGTATTTCAAGATGAAAAAGAAAATTAACAATTACACAGCATCATATAAATAGAAAGTGATAAGTTTCGCGGAACATTTAGCATTCGTGCAGCAGGCAGAGAATTCGGAGTTCTCGGATCCAACATGCGTTATTGGAGGAAATAAAAAGACGCGGTAAATAATTATTACGGTATTTGAACTGTTTCATTTGTATAATAATATTATTGTTATTTATAGATTTATTATTTATATAATTCAAGATTACCTACAGTGTTATGCTATAAAATTATAAGAGATGACAAAATTACTGTATTCTTAATTACTATACTTATCTACCATAATTGAATGCAGGCTTTCACGGCCGGTAATCATAATGTTGAGTGATTCCGGGTTATGTGGCCGTGGTCCATAGTTGGTGTTGATACCAGACGTTTCGCCCTCAACTGCGGAGGGCATCTTCAGTGGCGAGTGCTTCTAGGCGTGTTTCCTGGTCGGAAGATCTACTAAGAGTGAGTTAGTAGATCTTCCGACCAGGAAACACGCCTAGAAGCACTCGCCACTAAAGATGCCCTCCGCAGTTGAGGGCGAAACGTCTGGTATCAACACCAACTATGGACCACGGCCACATAACCCGGAATCACTCAACATTATTATCTACCATAAATTGAGATAACTCAGAATAGGACCTCTAATTTTAAAAATCCCCGTATTTTCTGCTCCCCAACTTTTGAGGGGCCAAAGTAAATTAAAAAGTGTGCAAATTACGCTAGCAAATACCGTAATACCTAGTACAGGGATGAGATGAAATTAGGCTTCTATTAAAGTTCTGCGTCACACGCGGATTCTGACTGTCCAGGCTTGTCACGCCATCACATGAGCACATGAAATAAAATTAATGACACGAGTATGAAGAAATGGTGTAATGGCAGATAATAACGGGAGAAACACCAAGAAAAAACATGTCCTGCTTGCGGATCGTTCACCATGAACTTCACAAGGAATGGCCGAGATGCAAATGTGGGATTCAGAGCTGGAGGTCGAGTATCCAACAAAGTGTGCCACGAAGCCGCCAACAAATCCAAATATCTACAGTATTCGGGTTTTTACAGCTGCTGCCGTCTTCACGTGCCAAATTTTCAAAGCCAACGATTATGAACGTCTTCAATGCTTAACCCTCTTGCTTTGCATTGCTATCCTCATGCCTTCTTTCCATGTTAACTTTCGTTCCTTTTTTCTTCTTTCTGGTCGGTTGCCATTGCTGTAGTTGTTTCGGCCATCTCTTTTCTTCCTATCTTAAAATATGTCCTAACCATTTTAATTTATTTTCTTCGATTCTTTTAGTTATGTTTTCTTCTGCTTCCATTACGTTTCTAATTTCTTTATTTCTAACATGTTATAATTTTGATTTTTCTGGCACTTCTATGTAAACAATCCATTTTTACAGCTATTAGTCTATTCTTATAGTATTTATTGATTGTCCATATCTCACTTCCATATATTGGAACAGATTCCACCAATGTTTTATCAATATATTTTTTGGTGTCTTTCCAAATATGCTTATGATGTTTATTTATTTATGTAGCCTGGTGGAGTTAAGGCCATATGGCCTTCTCTTCCACTCACCAGGACAAACATATATTACATCAGAATATAACAATCATAATTAACTTTAATATTAATCATATGCTAATGACAAATGAGGGAAATTTTGAGGAAGTGGCTGAATTCAAATACCTAGGAACTATAATCACAAATAGGAATGAGATGCACAAAGAAATTAAACATAGCTCAATTCTGGAAATGCATGCTATTATGTATTGCAGAGACTTTTGATGTCCCAACTCCTTTAAAAAAACGTTAAGCTGAAAATATATCAAACTATTATTCTACCAGTTATATTATATGGGTGCGAATAATAGACTCTTACTTTAAGGGAGGAAAGGAGATTACGATTATTTGAGAATAAAGTTCTTAGGAAAATGTTTGGACCAAAGAGAGATGAAGAGACAGGTGAATGGAGAAGACTACAAACAATGAACTACATGGTCTTTATAGGAAGCCAGATATAATAAGAACAGTCAAGTCTCGTAGACTGCGATGGGCAGGACATGTTGCACGTATGGGGAATGAAAGACGTGCATGGAAGCTTCTTGTAGGAAAGCCAGAGGGAAAACGCCTAGTTGGTAGACCAAGAATGAGGTGGGGGAACAACATTAACTATGATTTGAGGGAAGTAGATTATACAGGGAATGATTGGAAAGCATTAGCTCAGGATATGGATGTATGGAGAGCTTATGTCCGCGCGGCCATGAACCTACGGGCTCGATAGTGCCAGTGAGTAAGTAAGTAAATATTAATCATATCCCACCATATAGAATTTAACGATGATATTATTTTTCTACTCAATTCAATTTTATGCTTTATATTCTCTTTGCCAATACCTTCAATGCGTCCCTCGCCGTTGCGTAGTCGGTAGAGGCCCTACCTTCCACTCCGGCGACCCGGATTCGACTCCCGGAGGGGTAGGGGATTTTAAATCTCCACCTTGGGTCTGGGTTTGTGTCCTGTCTTGTGTTTGTATGTGTGAATAAGATAAAAAGGTTAACAAAGGTAAAACAAAAAGGAAGAACAGTGTAAACGAAAGAAATCGACAAAGAAATAAATTTTTTAAAAATGTTATCTGTAATATTATTCCCAAATATTTAGGGTGTTTCACTTGCTTTATTTTAATTCTTCCAAATTCGAATAAAACAACAGAAAACTGAATTTTGAATCATATTCACTCAAATACAATGTGGAATGTAAAGATTAAGGAGAATAAATATTGATTTATAAAATAAAACTATTGGAAATATTATTGAAATGCTTTTTAGTATTTTTTTGTCTGAGTATAGAAGAAAGCCAGAGGATTGTAACATTTGGGGGAGTTGTTCGTTCATTAGCAAGCTCTTCCACCCCCTTGATCACAGCCCTCCCATCCTCTTGTTCCCAAAGTCGACCTAATTAAACCGATAAATCAATAATGTAAAACTCTGTTTTCCCCCCTTTCTAACACCCCAATACCAACCCTTTTTTTCGTTCTAGTACTCATTTCCATAAAGAATACCACATTCCACCAGACATAAGGTATGAAAAAAAATTTAATGAAGCTATAGTGTAATTTTCTCTGACATTTTTGTCTCCCTCTAAATCCCTTTCTTTTAATTTCTTATTAAACATTCAAGGACCGATTAACAGGTACTGACAGAGGGGCCAGCTGAACCTAGATTTTTTTTAGGTTTACATCTCTCCTCTCTTCCTTTTTCGACTTGTCTTGAGACTGGATTTGGCTGAGTTAATAATAACAATAATAATACTAATTTATTATTATTATTATTATTACTATTAATATTATTATTATTATTATTATTATTATTATTATTATTATTATTATTATTATTATTATTATTATTATTATTATTATGTCCACTGCTGTGGTCTCGAGGTAGCATGCTGCCTTGTCACGCAGCGGGCCCGGGTTCGATTCCCGGTCGGGGCAGTTTTTCTGGGTGAGGTTTTTATCGGGGTTTTTCCTCACCTATAAGACAAATGTCAGAAAAATTTTAAGGCCCAAACGGTCCCCGAAATCATATGGCCATCATCATCATCCTCATCCTCACCCTTATCATTATCATCATCATCATCTTCCTTCACCGGTGTGGAAAGCAACGGGAAGCTACCACACCTACAATTCCCTGGTAAAGCTGCAAGCATAGTATGAAAATGTTATGATTGCAGTAAAGGACCTGTCCTCGGGCAGAATTACTATGGATGTATGGATGGATTATTATTATTATATCGATGGAAATTGATTTCTTGAGGAGAGCAGCAAGATGTTCAAAATTAGAAAAAATAAGATATACTGTCATCCGAGAAAAAAAATTAATATTAGATATTAAATAGTAGATTATATAAGATACAAGCAATTAAATTGATATGGACATGTACGACGAATGCAAGAAGAAAGGTTATCCAGAAAACATTGGAATGGTGTCCGCCTGGAAGAAGAAGGAAAGGAAGACCTCGAAACTCGTGGATGCAATAAATAAGAACTGGAATGAGAAGAAGAGGACTGGAGGACATGGAGTGGATGGATGGAGATGAGTGGAGAAGGAAAATAAAATTTAGGCACAGAAAGATGTGTAAACATTGAAAATCCGTATATAAATAAATAATTATTATAAATGCATTGTTGAAAATGTCACCTACATTTAAGCACACAGATTCAAAATTACCATAAGTAATGCCACGAGTGATTTCCAATTTATCTAGAGAAATTGTAAATCAAGGGTGGCATTTGTTAAGACTATTTTAACAAATAAAATTAAGCGATTTACTCACTATTTAAATATAGTTACCGGTATTTCAAAATATTTATATATTTAATTTAAACGGCGATGTTTGAAAACAAATCATAAATGTGTGGTTATGTTTATTTACTGCGAATTGATCATATTATTTATTGCCAAAAAATGATCGCAATATTGTAAGAATGCACCCTAGTGGAGAAAAAAGAAACACATAAAACTGTATATTATAACCAACTTTATAGGTTTTTAATTAATTATATTTTTGAAACAACTTAGTAAAATCATTATTTAAAACACAATTATTGAACACACAATTATAAAATATGCAGTTCGAAGGAATATGTTCATTATTTGCTATATTCAACGTATTTGTTGGAGAGTCAGTCACGCAAAATAATACTTTGACCTGTTCAAAATATTAAGAAAAAAAAGATGAGCTTTTTATCACAAAAGCAGGAGGTAGTAAAGAGAATTCGATAAAGAATGAGTAAAACACGACTGTCATTGATTGTAAAAGAAAATTCATTGAAACGTGATTGGTCATTGACTCTCTTTTGGGGTATGAGTTAAATAGTCAGGAAAATTGACTTAATGTCTTGGAATCCGGGCCTACAATACTTGGCAACACAGCTCAGTCACAGAAGAATAATCTCCATTGCCATTTGACACGTGTCCCAGGAAATCGCTCCTTTATTTTTATATTTATTAGGGCAGAACACTTAATAGTAAACCAATATTAACAGAAATTATAGTTAATATATTTAATGGTGTATGCTTGAACTACATTAGGATATTAGGATTAGTCGCTAATTACATAGCTAAAATGGAAATGAATGCTTCAGACTACCCGACTGTATATAACCTAACTGTATATATTTGTTTTCTTTTTCTCTCTCTAACTGAAAGGGAGAAGTATATTGACTCTTTGGGTGGGGACGATAAAAGTGTCATTGCATAGTTTCATTTGGGGAGATGCCTGGTCTCTAATTCAACAAGCCCTCTGTGCAATGATAAGGAAACTGGTAACATATTATAGCATTCTGTAGAGAGACAGAGCAACTTAGATTACAGTTGCTGTCGGATAAATTTCTCAGGTCGGATCGCGAGAGAGTGGCGTGTTAGGATATTTTGGGACGAGTTGGAAGTGAAGTGAAAACATGCAAATTTTTGGTCATAGTAAGGAACTCAGGGATAGTAAATTGGAAATCAATGAGGAAATATCTATTATCAACTAGCTAATACCCGGCGTGCGCTCCTATGCCTAAATAATGATAATATTGGGTTTGCCTTTCGGGCTAAATGACCGTGGTCTGGTTTTCTTAAAAATCGACATTTCGTTTACCGCAGTAGTAAACGTTGAGTTTTAAGAAAACCAGACCACGGCAATTTAGCCCGAAAGACAAACCCAATAGGAATCAAGACACCTGCCGTGAAAGCCTACAATTTTACATAAATGATGTATCCTTTTACGTTTGATTGATTAAGTAAAAGGAAAAATATTTATATCGTTATTATTTTAGATATCCCGTGCTGATTACCTGGCGTTGCCCAAGAATCTACTTATCCCTATCTTCTTGGTACGCGTATAAATTAGCTGGAAGACGAAAATTGTGTTTTTTTATGCTCAGTTGAATAAGTAAGAGGAAAAATAATTATACATTTGCTCTCTTTGTTATTGCAGCTAAAACAACCAATAAACTAATTAATTCTATTTCCAAGCTACCTTTTATACAACCCAAATAGTAAAGACAATTTCATCTTCCAAAAATTTAATAGTCAAGCAATCACTGTAAGTGAAGCCATGTCGTAATTATTTTAGATACACCGTGCTGATTACCCGGCGTTACACGGGAATCTACGTATCCCGACGTACTTGGCATAAATGAGCTGAAAGACAACATTTGTTATTTTGAGTTATCCGTAAAAGAATACCCGCCGTGCGCTGTTTTTCTTGTCCGGGAATCGACTTATCCCGATCTCTTCTTGGCATCAATGAAAGACAAAAATGGTTGTGTTATCCGTAAGAGATAAACATATGCTATCGCGGACTTTTTTTTTGTAGAGCTTTTGAGATATTCAATTCTGTGTACATTAATTTTGATTTTTTATGATTTAGGCAGCATACGCCATTTAAGCGTCCAAAGAGCTATTTTTTCACGTTTTTTAGGTATAAAGGGTGATTTGTAAAGGTGAAAGGCTTTAGTATTAAAAACTCTCTTATAGCCTATAAAGCTTCCCTGAACATTTTACAAAAAGCCCCATCACAATCGGATGAACGGTATGGCAGCGCATATAATATATTGCGATACAAGTGAGGTAAGCACTTGTTACTGATCGAGATAAAGTTTGAAAAAAACGAGGCCCTTGCGCCGAGTTTTTTCAATTTTCGAGATCTGTTACGTGCTTACCTCATGAGTATTGCATACTATTTTTTGGTCGATGTGATCAATTTTTATTAAATATAATAATAAATGAATTAAAATATTGGTTGGATGTAAATTACTTCTATGAGAAAGAAACATTTGGTGGTCGTTGCTATGTAGCTTTTCATTTGTTTTATTATAAGCAAGGATTGTTGGCTGTGGATATATTTTTATATGCAGTACCGTGATTAGAATGTTTGATAATTTTAATATGGAAGGAGTCATGGTAGATGATAGAGAAATTGAAGAAGCCTGGAGTGTGGGATGTTCTGCATTAATTCCGGAAAAGTCTAAAAAAAGGTACGAGTTAGTGTATAAAACATTCAAGAAATATTTTATTTTACTTACCGAACGTGTGCTTTTTGAGTCCATATCAGCATTGCGATTTCTTTTGTTTGCATAGCAATCAGGTTACATGTGGGAACGTTGACTTACTTCCAGTTACAACAGTACTGGTAGGTATAAAAAAATTAGTCACATCGACCAAAAAAATACGAACAAACTAACGTGCATTATTATATACAAGGTGATTCAAAAGTCACTATACATTTTGATGATACAGTGACTGTATTAATTTCCATTGAAAGTAATATAACAGTATGCCAACCAAAGAAGAAATAATAAATATTGTCTTCGTGGTATGAGGTATGAACAAACGCTGGCAGATTTCGCCCGTAAATTTAGGAAACCAGGCCCCAGCAGGCTGGCTATAAAGAACCTAGTCAATAAATTTCAGCGTATTGGTAGTGTTGCAGATGAAGAGCGCCCAGGGAGACCGGTCGTACCACCAGATATCGTGCAAATTATACAGGATGCGATCACTCGCAGCCTCTCTGCATCAACCAGGAGACTTAGTAGAGAGCTGGGTATTCCTCGAACCACTATGTGGAGAACTCTCCGCTACAAATTGCACAAACGTGCATATCACATCCAGGTCGTGCATAAACTTGAAGCTGAGGACTATGCATCCAGAGAAGCTGCGTGCCATGATCTACTAGAAGCTGTGGAAAATAACAATTTAATGGAAAATCTCTTATTTAGTGATGTGGCTACATTCCACACATGTGGACATGTCAATAGACACAATTGCAGGATATGGGCAGAGGACCAACCAAATGTGATGCAGGAGTGGGAACGGGACACACCCAAAGTAAATGTGTGGTTAGGATTAACCAGGTCAACAGTTTTACGGGCCCTTCATGTTTGCAGAGAAAACTGTTGCTGGAAACGTATACCTCGATATGTTCGAACAGTTTTTGGAACCTCAATTGATATCTAATGGTATTATGGATACTGTTGTTTTTCAACAGGGTGGGGCACCACCTCATTTTGCCATTATGGTTCAGGACTACCTAAATCAAGCTTTTCCCAGTAGATGGATTGGCCGTGCAACGCCAGTGATATGGCCTCCCCGCTCCCCAGACCTAACACCTTTAGACTTTTTGTCTAGGGGTTTATAAAGTCTGACGTCTACCAGGTGAAGATAAACAACATTCAACAGCTAAAACAGCGGATTAGAGCCACGGCTGCTAAGATTATACCAGCTATGCTTGAGAAGGTGTTTCGCAGTGTAGTGGAGCGATGGTCGTTGTGTCTAGACGTGCAAGGTGGTCACACTGAAATGCATTGAAATTATGTCTAACTGTGGCACATGTTTCAGTATTATTACATAATGTGTAATAATACCTGTCTAAACACAAAATGTATAGTGACTTTTGAACCACCCTGTATTAGATAATAAGAACTTCAATATGGCATTTGTTTCCGATCTTCACTTGTTTTATATAATGAGTCGTCTGTGGCGAATTAGATACGGCCCTAATCTACTATAGTGATTAAGGAATTTGATTAATAAGCAAGGAATGAACTGAATATAGTTTAAAAAGAAATTTAAAAAACATCGTATTGGTAAATAGTTCTCACAAAGGAGCGGTTGAAACCCTAAGTAAAAAGAAGTCATAAATATGTAACCCCTCTCATTAGACCTCAAATCCTTAAGCTAGGTCTAACTTGAAAAATCACGTTTGGGAGAAAACGTCAAACTTCAAATTTACAATCGCGGAAAGCCCAAACTGGTAAACACGCTCCCTAGCCGTGAGAATAAAATCACAAATGTAGGTGGGAGTTTAAATAAAATATTTACGCCCTTAGAAGACATGTGATTGAATATTCTAACCAATCAAAATCAGAGTTAGGGTATACGACCATATATGGGAATAATTGGTCCTTACTTCGATACGAAACTCATGAGGACAAATTAAGATACTTATTACCCATCCAAGTGTTTTGTGCAGGCGGAAAATATGTTAACTAGCAAACTGTCTTTCTCTTTCTCTTCCTTACTATGTTGCCACTTCCTGTCCTTTGTATTACGTTGTCTGATTGGCAGGTAGAGAGCTGACAAATACTATGTATTTTAATGATCCGTCGTTAGTGGCAGAATGACTAACTTGACAACCCTGTTACTTTTGGGGTTAAGTCTAGGAATGAGCTGTCCCTCCCTTGCCCTTCTCATTGCATGTTGCCACTTGTGATTTATTGTGAAGCTGGTAACAGAGAGACAACAAATGCTGTGATTTTAAATGATCCGACCGCTTGAGCGATCCGTGCTTAAATGACTAATTTGACAACCATGTTAAGTTCTTTCACACGTGTTTAGAGATTCTCCCCCCACATTTGAAGTTGAAAAATTTCAATACGTGATCGGATGTACGGTTTTCTCCTACATCCCTTCCACAGATTCAGTAGATCGGCGACACTAGCGCTAAAACTCTTCCCCTCCGCCCGTGAACAGTTAACTTGGATGTGTAATATACTCAATACCTCGTAGGAAGAAGATCTAAATTATATAGTTAAAATGTCTGGTAACAACGATTATGAACTTAGGGAAAATCTCTCAAATTCATAAGTCATTTGCTAGTCCTCATTAGTGAAATATCGATGGCAAAGGACAGGAAAGTTTTATCTTCACAGTGTAATGTGCATTTAAGTCGGCAGAGATAAAAAAAATAAATAATTAGTTAATCAATTGAGTTGGTGTTTACTTGATGAAAATCCATATTTATTAATTAAATAAAAATAAAACGTATTTTTATTTGATTTTCATATTTATTATATAATTCAGTGACAGCTGTTTCGGCACACTGTACCTTCTTCAGACATGTTAACAAATTATGAATTGTGTTCCAACTGATCTAAGCAACAATACAACAATATTTATTTTTTTTTTTAATTTAACAAAGGGGATTCATTGAAATCAAGTTGAGAATTTAACAGTTTTTTACTAAATTTAAAAGTAGTAAAAAACTGTTAAATTTTCAACTTGATTTGAATGAATCCCCTTTGTTAAATTTAAATAAATATTGTTGTATTGTTGCTTAGATCTGTTGGAACATAATTTAACATGTCTCAAGAAGGTACAGTGTACCGAAACAGCTGTCACTGAATTACATAATAAATATGAAAATCAAATAAAACTACGTTTTATTTTTATTTAATTAATAAATAATTAGTGATTGTCTGTTCCCACGCAATTCTCCTTCCAAGCCCTATATATATAGGAGTCTCAGCACTCACCCTGAAACAGGAACCGACTAGCTACTGAGGTAGGGCATCAACTATTTACCACAGATCACAATTAAATCAAAGTGGAACCCAAGTGACAATCAACGTACTGCCCCACGTCTTATGCTACCGGAGAGATTTCTCAGGTCGGATCGAGGGAGAGTGGCGTGTTGGGATCTTTTAGGACGGATCGAGAGTGAATCAAAAACATGAAAATTTTTGGGTACAGTAAGAAAATTGAGATATAACAAAATTGTAGATTAAGGATATATGTATTAACAATAAGAAGAATCTCAATATGGTCTTTGTTTTCGATCTTTAATCATGTTATATAATAAGTAGGTCTGATAAGTTGAATAGTCTGATAGTGCATTTAATGTCTGCAGGGACGGGGGGAGGGGGGTTGAGCGTGCGGTGTGTATATGTGTGGGGGTGTGTGGATGTATGTGTGTGTGTGTTTTTTCTAATTTGTTTTCCAGCATTTTTTTTTTAATATTAATGTACGGAATGTGGATGAATGTAGATATGTATTATTGTGATTTAGTGTAGACATAGATTTTACTTATATGTAGCCTGTTATTGTTTTTTGATACAGGTGTATTTGTAGGTATTTGTTTATATTATTAGTTTTATTTTTTATTCATGGAAAAATAATGCACGTAAGGCCAAGCAGGCCCGTGCGCAATGTAAATGCATATGTATTTTCTTTATTCTGAAAAAAAGGCAATAAATTCCATTATATATATAATTGAATAGACTTCTAGTACATTTTCTATCTTCGGTGGACGTAGGTGATATATAATTGAATAGACTTCTAGTACATTTTCTATCTTCGGTGGACGTAGGTGATATATAATTGAATAGACTTCTAGTACATTTTCTATCTTCGGTGGACGTAGGTGATATATAATTGAATAGACTTCTAGTACATTTTCTATCTTCGGTGGACGTAGGTGATATATAATTGAATAGACTTCTAGTACATTTTCTATCTTCGGTGGACGTAGGTGATATATAATTGAATAGACTTCTAGTACATTTTCTATCTTCGGTGGACGTAGGTGATATATAATTGAATAGACTTCTAGTACATTTTCTATCTTCGGTGGACGTAGGTGATATGCGCGCGCGTATGTTTTTTAATCGAGTTTTTTATTAATGTACGAGTAAAAACGAGAGATTATGTATATCTATACATATCGGTTTTCATACATAAGTGTAAATGTGTATTATTATGTATGTACTATAGACGTACACTTACATATATTTGTTTTTATTTCCCTGTTTTAACGTATGAGTGTAGATATGTAGCCATGTATGCATTTGTTTATATGTTCGTATGTTCTTGTTTTATCCATGCATGTACGGCCAAATAGGCCCGTGCGCAGTGTAAATGAAAATGCATTTCCTTTCTTTCGAAAAAAATGTCATTACATTATACATTAACTTAGCTAACAGACGACTAGTCTGGAAGTATTAACTTCATAGCTCAAATTTGCTTCAACCTGAGTTTAATAAAACCGCATTAGGTAAACAAGTTATATCTTACTGCAGAAATATCAAGTAAAGTTTAGGATGAGAGTTGTGTCAGTATTGCACTGCAATAGTGAAGTTCTATAGCCCCTGGGCGATATGCCGCACGTTCAACCACAATGACGAATGACCGAAGATTTTAATACGGTCTAATCCATTTTAGGGGCCACTTTGTTTTAGTTGTTATAAATTCCATCACACAAATCAAGTTAGTTTTTATATAAATTACCGATATGGTTTCGTAATTGACCAATTTTTATTTTTTTTATTTTGTTTGGCTCTGCTGCTATGATAAACTTATTTTTCGTTATGCATTTTTATTATTGCATTTTACTAAAAATTATATCGGTATTCTCTTTGGTTAAACACAATAACTGACCAAGTACACTCACGTCTATGTTAAACTTGATACTCAATACTTGACTTCATATCATCAGCACTTTTTTTTCGCTCACGTCACTAAGTTATCACGCCACACCTTACACCTAGACGCAAAGAGACGATCTCATGCGATGTTTTCCAGGGACTTATCAAAGTAATAATAATAATAATAATAATAATAATAATAATAATAATAATAATAATAATAATGCTATTAAGAACTAGTTAATACCCGGCGTGGGCGGCTACGCCTGAATAAATGAAAATTAATGTGAATTTATGTTTAGTTGAATAAATAAAAGGAAAAATAATTATAAATTTATACTTTTTAGATATCCCGTGCTGATTACTCGGCGTTGGCCGGGAATCTACTTATCCCGATCTTCTTGACATAAATAAGCTGAAATACGAAAATTAATGTGTTTTATGTTTAGTTAAATAAGTAAAATTAAAAATCTATATCGTAATTATTTTTAGATACCCCGTGCTGTTTACCCGGCTTTGTCCGAGAATCTACTTATTTCGACCTTCTTGGCATAAATGAGCTAAAAGACAAAATTCGTTATTGTGAGTTATCCGTAAAAGAATACTGGCCATGTGCTGCTATGCTTGCACAGGAATCTACGTACTTGTCTCGATCTTCTTGCCATCAATGAAAGACAGAAATGGTTATTGTGAGTTATCCGTAAGAGATAAACATATGCTGTCGTGGACTTTTTTGTAGAGCTTATTGAGATATTCAATTCTGTATACATTAATTTTGTGTATTTGTTATCGTTTAGGCATCCTAAGCCATTTAAGCGTCCAAAGAACTACTTTTCACGTTTCCCACTATAAAGGGCGATTTTAAGGGTATAGGAGTTGATTATCACAACTTTCTTATCGCCTATATTCATCCCGGGAATCTCCTGAACATTTTGCAAAAAGCCCCATCACAATCGGATCAACGGTATGGCCGCGCATAAAGTACGAACAAACAAACATTAATTTTTATATATTAGATTTTCTCTACATTACAGTAGTTATCCTTCAGTCAAAATTTATTTTGCTCCGCCACAGATTTCTATCCTCAGCATCTTCTTCTTTGAGGTCTCTGCTGATCATGTTTCTTGTCACTTCATCCAACCATTGTTCCCTGTGTTTCCCCCTCCTCTTGCCTTCAGCATTCCAATCCAGCATCATTCTTGGGATTATATTATTCTCCATCCTCTTAAAATATCCATATCATTTCAATCTTCGTTCTTCTATTACTTCTATAATATTATGTTTAACATTCATTATTTCTCTAATTTTCTGGTTCCGAATTTTCTCCTTTCTTGATTTTCTTGATGCCCTTCGCCAAACATTTAATTATTTATTTATTTATTTATTTATTTGTATACAAATGTTCAATATTTACACGTCTTTCTGTGCCTAAAGTTTTGTTTTTCTTCTCCACTCGTCCCTATCCATCCACTTCATTTGCTCCAATCCACTTGTTCTCATTCCAATTCTTATTTCTTGCATCCACGATTTTCGAGGTCTTCATTTCTTTCTTCATTCAGATGGACATGATTACAATGTTTTTCTGGATAACCTTTCTACTTACATTCATCGTACAAGCCCATAACTAACTAACTAACTCACTGGCACTATCGAACTCGTAGATTCATGACCACACGGTCATAAGCTCTCCATACATCCATATCCTGAGCTGTTTTCCAGTCGTCCCCTGTATAATCTATTTTCCTCAAATCATGGTCAATTTTATTCTTCCACTTCATTAATGGTCTACCAACTGGGCATTTTCCCTCTGGTTTTCCTACAAGAAGCTTCCATGCACCTCTTCCATTCCCCATTTGTGTCATATGCCCTGCCCATCGCATACTATGAGATTTAACTGTTCTTATTCTATCTGGATTCCTATACATAACATGTAGCTCACTATTCTATAGTTTTCTCCATTCACCTGTCTGTTCATCTCTTTTTGGCCCAACAATTTTCCTAAGAACTTTATTCTCAAATACTCGTAATTCTTCCCTTAAAGTAAGAGCCCATGTTTCGCATCCATATAATATAACTGGGAGAATAATCGTTTTATATTTTTCAGTTTAATGTTTTTTTTAAGGAGTTGGGCCAAGAGTCCCTATAGTGCATAATAACATGCATTTCCAGAATTGAGCCTATATTTAATTTCTTTCTGTATCTCATTCCTATTATTGTAATTATTGTTCCTAGATATTTGAATTCAGCCACTTCTTGAAAATTCTCCTCATTTATATTTAGCTGTTCACTTCCATTATATAATGCATTTCTATGTGTGAACATGCATTTAGTTTTATTGATGTTTGCTTCCATAGAATCAAAAGTAAAAAGGAAATATAAATATATACAGACATTCATGGTGATATTAGAAAACGAAGGTTACAATTTTATGGGCATATTATGAGAATGGACTCAAATAGTCTTACGAAACACATAATGAAATTTTACGAAATTAGAAGTAAAGCACAAGTGGATATTAAGAAATGGATTGGTGAAGTTGAAAAGGACTTACAATTGGCAGGAATTACAAATATATCCTTAACAGAGATATAGGCCTATTTAGAATTAATGTGCATAAGTGGCAAATTGACCAAGAAGACAAACCGAAGAAAAAAAATTGGAACAACATGAACAGTCGAGAGAAAGCAAGCCCATAGCCAAAAAAATTAAGGAAATACGGATTCAAAAGAAACGCCCCTAAGTAGTCTACTTTGCGCAGTCCTACTTGGTATCATTCGCAATCAAAATAATAATAATAATTATTATTATTATTATTTTATTATTTGAGAATTTTCCTCATCATTGAGGGTTTTCTCCAACCAATCATAGTAATTAACATGAATTAAAAATAAATAAATATAAATTACTATAATAATAACAAAATTTGTCACATCGGCATGAAAGTGAGGTGGGCCCCTTTCTTGTTGGAGGTAAACCTCATCTTCTTTCTCAAAGAGATAATTAAGACATGGAATCCTGATTTCCAACATTTACAGGTCAGTCTGACCCGTGGCATTCTGTTCAAAGAAGTAAGCCCAATTAATCGTCCTGAAGACAGACCACAGGACCACACCATACCACTACTCCTGGAAAATGACGGTCTTTTCTTCGACGATATTCAGATTCTCGTTAGACCAGTATACAGTTATACCTATTAATTGTGCCATTAAGTTTAAATAAGTGGATATGAAGGAGGATGGAACGTATAAAATGGACAGACAAAATTAAAAATAAAGATGTGCTAGACAGAGTGGGTGAAGGAAGAACAATACTGGAACTCATAAAGAAGAGGAAAAGAAATTGGATTGGCCACTGGCTAAGGAGAAACTGCCTGCCTGCTGACGGATGCCCTAGAAGGAATGGTCAACGGAAAGAAAGTTAGAGGCAGAAAAAGACATCAGATGATAGACAATATTAAAATAAAAGGTTTGTATGCGGATACAAAAAGGAAAGCTGAGTTAAGGAAAGAGTGGAGAATGCTGAGTTTGCAGTGAAAGACCTGCTCTTGGGCAGAACACTATGTATGTATGTAAGTTTAAATGTGGTCAGAAACCACTTACGTTCATCGAATGATAATTACATCATGTTTGTTTATAAACATATGAAGAACAATGAACGTATTTCTATGCTTTTCCAGTGCCTTCTGGAACATACACAACAAAAATTGTATTTCTGTCTCAACAATTAGATGAACGCCTAAACTGGAAACATCACATCAACTCAAAAAAATGGAAGCTAAACTCAAGTTTAAGCGATTAGCTTGGTTGTTAAATTGGCGATCTCAACTATCTCTGTACAATAAAATTATGATCTATAAAACAGTAATTAGATCAGTGTGGACATATGGAACACAACTGTGGGTTCTGTCAACAATTCGAACGTACAGAGTGATTCAGAAATATGGCTATACGAAAATATTATTATTAAAGGAAATATGTTAGGCCTATAATTCTAAATGGAATCCTTCAAATTACAATATAACAAAACAAAACAAATCACTGCTCACGTGCAGCTTGGCGGGTTGTTTTTTGTGGGCTAGCGTCGAATGCCTCCACAATTCTCTTCGTTGTTTCTGCATCCGTGCTAATGCGAGGCCTTCCAGGAGGTTTGATTTTCTGCATCCTTCCCGTTTCCAGCAGTCGTTTTCTCCACTTCCCCACAGTCGACGGCTGCAATTGTACGTTAAACTCACGTCTTGCCCGTCTTGCGGCCTCATGATCATTAGTATTCGTTATTGCCCATGCAGCAATTGTAATTTGCTGTTGCATATTCAACGTCATTTTGACTAATGACGTAAGTTCTACACTGTTTTGTTTTATTCAATTCTTGTAATTTGAATAATTGCCTTTCCAACGGTAATTTCATATTTCCTGTAATGGTAATATTTTCATCACACAACGCGATCAAACGTACAGCCATATTTTTTATTCATCCCGTAGGTATTTTAAGAAGATTCGAATCCATAATTATTTATTCGCTGTATAGCCAGTGCACCATGGTTCGTGTCCAACATTAACTTCCAACGTGACCTGGAAATCCCCACCATCAAGGAAGAAATCACTTTTTATAGTTGTCGATACTAGCAACGACGCAACTTCCATCCAAATTCTCTGACCATCAACTTACTGGAGAACAGTGAAACACTGTATCGCCTCAGGCGTCACCACAATCTAGATTTGACATTTCGCTTTGTAAACAATATATAGAGTTGCTTTGGGAACAGATTGTAAAGCAGCAGTGATTAACCCATTCACTTCAGGTTTAAATGCTCAATGCATTTCTCCAGAAACCAGATTTAAGTCACCGTATATTATATTGTCTATTTTCAGACATTCAAACCGAACAAAATATAACGGTACTTGAGATCACAAAAAGGGTGAAGGCCAAAACACATTCTTCTACTATAGACCAACGGATCTGCGCCCCTGTAGCGCTGGCATCGTTCTTCGAAAATTACACGTCAGTTCTCACACCATTCCACCGCGCTCCCCTCCCACTACGTCAAATAGAAGCCACTGTAACTGACCGAGTAGGGACGTTGCCAAACTTCCCCCGGTGTCAGACTCTTGAATAATGTAAGGTTATTTATTACGTCTTCATATTTAATTTAAGTAGGTCTAAGGACACTGATTGATTTCTACGATTAATGGATATAATTATAATAGTGGATATTTGTTGGTTAAATGGAAATTACGTTAAAGGAATTTATATGTTGTTTTTAAAGATAAACGTTTCGTCATAAATATTTCTCCTTCACCTCATTGTCTTATTTGGTTAGATTTGGAACGTAATCTTGAAGTCCTAACAAAATTATAAAATTTTAGGTATGAATACACAATCATGTGCTCTACTTCTTTCTCATCCGGGCTAGGGACCGGCTATGGCGAAGTTACTACATGCTACGATTTTATTTACATATTATATAACATACTGATACTATACAGGAATTCTAATTTATGCTTATGAATTAAGCTAATGATAATTTACAATTTACATACTATATAACATAACATACTGATACTGAGTTGACAACGCTGGACTGTGGGTGCAAATAATATCCCGCAAGAAAGCTCAAAACTGTGAGTAATGGGAGGGGAGAAAGAGAGAGATAGAAAATAGAGACAGGCAAGAATGCAGGTAGGGAAATAATTAACCGAGAGAGAAACGGAATTAGTGTTTAGTTCGCATTTCTTACGGGGGCACAGATCCGTTGGTCCAACAATATTTATAAATGTTAACAAAATATAACCAGCCAAGGAATGTACAAAATATTGCAAAATATATAACAGGCAGTGTCTTCTGAGTTGATTGGGTTAATAAAAAAATGTTGCTGAGAAATGGCATTTCAAAGAGTGTATACATCAATTTGAAACACTCTGTAGTCAATGAAGCGATGTTATTATTTTTCGTTGTCTCCATTGTTGATTATGTGGACTGTACGATTTTATTTTATGGTTTAACCAACAGAGTCCGCCACTATCTAAACCTATATAAACTTTGTGTTTTATGGAGTGCTTTTTTCCTTCTTTTTTTAAAATATATGTTTATAACCCCCACCACCAATTTTTTAAAAAAACCAATTACAGTAATCCTCTTAAGAATTCATTGTGTTAAAATGGTAGTCTATAGCAGTGGTTATAGAGATGGTAGATTGTTGGGGGTGTGAGGGGGGTGCATTGCCCGGGTCAATAATGTTGAGTTGCGAACCCCTAGGGCGTCCTTTTCCGCTTCCAACCCCCTATTCTCTTTCATATTCATTTGATCGGGTCTCTGGGGACGTAGAATAAACTATGCAAATAAAAAAATATATAAAGGAAATGGAGAGAATTTGCGGCTAGAAAATTGGAATCTAATTATTCAATTAATATCCGTGGTTTTAGTAACTCTGATTTTAATTGTAAGATAAAGAAAATAAAATTTTCAAATGTAATTATCCTCAATTCTAAAGGTCGTTTCTGCTAAAACAAGAAGTACAATTATTTTCACGAAATTAAGTTCTTGTGGAAGATGTGGAAAATTAATATTTTTAGAACACAAAAAGTTACCAATAACTATTTTTTTTCCTATTGCAGATTTGGTTCAGTGTTTATCTTGTGATTATACAGAGTCTTCATTTTAAGATGCAACCCTAGCGCCTGGCAACCGCTCGTCGCACGGTAATCTCACCAAACAAATCTAAGTAGCTGTGATATTAATTAGAGATTGTAATGTAATAAACACTATTTTTTTGGTGTTGATACCTTACCTTAAGAAAAAAGATGTTCAAAATGGTCTCCTTCACCTTCGATATAACGTTCACACCGGCGAAGAAAATCTTTAAACATGATATCCAAACTACATTTTGGAAAGATATGCTTATGCACTCAAACAACTCAGCTTTCCAAAACGTAGTTTGTTACACACTCCAGTAGATTCCAAATTTTGTGTGGACTTTTATCTTTTGACTTTGTCTTTTGACTTTTGTCTTCATACAATTGTTTACGATATCCAATTCCTCCATTGAAATGTTAAGAGAACACAGTTCGAATATTTTCTTTATGTTCCTCTATGTTCAAGGATTTATTTGGGACAGTTGCATTAGGGAATTGGCGAAATTTATGGCGACTATTTAATTCATGCCCCAAATGGGAGTCAATGGCCATTCACGTTTCAATGTATTTTGTTTTACAACCAATGACAGTCGTGTTTCACCTCTCTCTTTATCGATTTCTCTTTATCAGCTCCTGCTTTTGTGATAAAGAAAGCTCCTCCTTTTTCATATTCTGAACAGGTCAGAGCGTTATTTTTCTCCAACAAATACATTGAATATAGCAAATAATGAACAGATTCCGTGATTTTACTGAGTTGTTTACTAAAACAATAAATTAATAACACATAATGTTGATTATAATATAGGCCTACAGTTTGATGTTTCATTATTTCTCCACTTGGGTGCATTCTTACAATATTGCGATCCTATTTTGCAATAAATAATATGATCGAGTTGCAGTGAATATACGTAACCTCGCATTTCTGATTTGTTTTCAAATATCGGCGTTTACATTAAATATATAAATATTTTAAAATACCGGTAACTATATTTAAATAATGACTTTTGAGCAAACATAATAATTTTATTCATTAAATAGTCCTAACAAATGCCACTCTTGATTTCCAAATCCTCTAGATAATTCCACTCCTCACTTCGTGACTCGTGAATGTATCGATAATTTGGAAATCACTCGTGGCATTACTTATGATAACTTTTGTAAGATTTCTGTTTTGCATGATGTTAAAAGTAAAAATACCCTCTGTTTAGTGGTATGCACCATGATTAACTGAAATCAGTACAGTCACAACTAAACACAAATCCACAAGTTCATTAAATAAACTCCCAAAAACACGTCTATATCTTACAGTTACGAAAGTGACACTAAATATGGGTAGAAAGGATGTGAATGGAACCTGCTTTGCCGCCAGCTCGCCAAATCACTGACCGCGAAACTGAGGTGCTTTGACCGCTTGGCCTGCTGGCTGGCTGCCTGGCGCTAGGGTTGCGTCATAATTTGAAGACTGTAAATAAAACTCTCTCTAATATAAAACGTTTTATGCAGAATACAATATTAAAATAAATGTACTCGAACAAGCGTTTAGCGTGCAATAGTTAATACAATCAAAGACAAAAAATTCTACTTGATCCGGGATCTTGGGTTCAAATCTCGGATCAGACAGATTTTTTCTCTCTAGTTATATTTATACACGTTGTTTCAAATTTTACTTTGCAGAAAACTTGGACCTCTAAAGAAGCATGCAAAACAATGTATTATATGAAGGTCATCTATTGACATCGTGGAAGAAGCATAAACATATAATAAAGTAGTTCCATACATAATGTTTTGTCATAAATAATATGTCATGGATATCTGAAGAGGATGGAGAATAATGTAATCCCAAGAATGATGCTGAATTGAAATGTTGAAGGCAGGAGGAGGAGGGGGGGGGAAACTCAGGAAACTGGATGGATGAAGTGAGAAGAAACATGATCAGTAGAGACCTCAAAGAAGAAGGATGCTGAGGATAGAAATCTGTGGCGGAGCAAAATACATTTGGGCTGAAGGATAACTACTGTAATATAGAGAAATTCCTTAATCTTCTTCTTCATTCAACTAAGTTTTAGGCCTATAGGCCTGTTACGTTCTCACTGATGAATTTTGTATCCAGCGTTTCCTTGGAAGAGCCCAGAGATATCTTCTCTGTTGGACGAAAATCCTTAATAAAAAGGTAATAAATAAGAAATGGAGGAAGTTCGTAATTAAACATATATTTATGCGCAGAACTACGGGACTTGCGCTGGTTCGAGTCCCCATGGGGGAAGAAATTTTCTCATGGTATTTCGGCCAGTATGGGATCGGTGCCCATCCAGCATCGTGAGGCAATTGGGTAGCTACAATAAGCAGCGGTTCCAGGTTGAGAAAACTAGCTATAACTGCTGGGAGACTCGACATGCTAACCACATGTCACTCCTACACTGGCTAGATGATCATCTACCTCTGTGATTTACACATGTGGATGTGAGGCCAGTAGCAGGATGGTCCCTCTAGGCCTGTCACGCCATGGAATTATTATTATTATTATTGTTATTATTATTATTGTTATTATTATTATTGTTATTATTGTTATTGTTAATGTTGTTGTTGTTGCTATTGTTATTGTTATTATTATTGTTATACTTACTTACTCACTGGCACTATCGAACCCGTAGGTTCATGGCCGCGCGGACATAAGCTCTCCATACATCCCTATCCTGAGCTAATGATTTCCAATCACTCCCTGTATAATCTACTTCCCTCAAATCATAGTTAATGTTGTTCTCCCACCTCATTCTTGGTCTACCAACTGGGCGTTTTCCTTCTGGCTTTCCTAGAAGAAGTTTCCATGCACGTCTTTCATTCCCCATATTATTATTGTTATTATTATTATTATTATTATTATTATTATTATTATTATATTATTATCGTCATTATTATTATCGTCATTATTATTATCATTATTATTATCGTCATCGTCATCGTTTTGTTGTTATTGTGTTATTGTTTTATTGTTGTTATTGTTGTTATTATTGTTTTATTGTTATTATTATTTTATTATTATTATTATTATTATTATTATTATTATGTTGTATTCCGTCTTATTTCCCTTAAAATACGATGTTGACCAAGAACAGTATTTCTATCGTACAGGATTCAGTCATATGGAGGTTAGAAGTAATACCATGGTTTCCCCAATAGGTGGCTGGAATCAGGAGAGTAATAACTTATCCAAGTTTGTTTACAGTACAACCGGAAGTAAGCTTGGAATTAGTACAGATATTGAAGCAGCAGATGTCATGGCAACCGTAAGAATGCCAATAAATAAAGGGAACAATATTGTATTTCTTAATGACGTATACTTCCAAAGTTTATTTACTTAATACTTAATACAGGCTTTCCACTTTACAGCAGTTTGCCTTTGATTCCTGCTTTTCAGAGATTCTTCATCATGACATTATATATTCCCTCATACCATGCTCTTCTACTTCTCCCCCTCTTCCTTTTGCCTGGTACCATCCAATCCAACACCTGTTTAGGCCACTGGTCTTCCGACATCCGTTGTACATCTCCATACCACTGTAGAGCTCTCTTTGTTATCCTTTCGATAACAGTTTCTTGTGCATCCATTTCTTGTCTGATATATGTATTTCGAATATGTTGTAGCCTTGATATTCTCATACTTCTCCGTAATCCATCCATTTCTGTCGCCAAGATTATTTTCTGCATACTTTCATTTATTATCCAGCTTTCTGATCCATATGTAAGTATACTTTCTATTATTGTCTGTATAATCTCTTTTTTTGTTTTTCTGGTCAAATTTCTATTCCATAAAAGACCATTCAGGGATCTAATCGCCTTCCTTGCACAATTTACTCTGTTAATAATATATTTTTCACAAGTACCAGATTTATCTATTATAGATCCAAGGTATTTAAATTCTTCAACATGTTTAATTATCATATTATTTATTTGTAGGTCTTCTGAATTTGCTCCGATTACCATATATTCTGTTTTAATATAATTTATCTTCAGTTTATAACATGAAAAATCGCTTGTTGTTTTTTTAACCTATAGGTGCGGAATGTGGACTTGTCCCAACCTGTAGTGAATAGATGGCACCACTGTACGAGAAGAACAAATTACGTCTGCTTGCAAGGTGTCAGCAGAAGGGAAGCTAAGATGCGGTGGTGGAGTGGTTAGGGGGGTTATGTTGGCCCAAGTTTTGGATTGCTCGCTGTCAGTGAGAGGGATGGACCAAGGTAAGCGAAACGTCAGCTCAATTATTCACAACTCATCCGAAATCCAGAACACTTCCCTCAGTGTAACAGCGGCCTAAGTTCATTACGCTGTCCAAAGTAGTTATCTGTCAATTCCGACAGCTTAAATTAAGATTTATGTCTTTCTTTCTCTTACTTTAACCTCTCTATTTATAGGCATTTTTCCAGTTGTTACAGGGAAACGCTCTGTCAGGATCACACACATATTTGTTTCTTCTTCTTCTTCCTCTTCTTCGGCTTTCCCCCACTTATAGGTTTGCCGTCTTCAGTGTCCATTTATCTCTATCATTCCAATCTCCCTCTTCCAAATTCCTATCATCCATTATAGTTCTGACGTAGGTTTTCCATTTCCATCTTGGTCTGCCACGTTTATTTCTTCCAGGGGGTGACCACTGGTATATTTTTTTTGGCCATCTTTCATTTTCTATTCTTTGTACATGACCATACTATTTAAGCGTTTGATTTTCAACCCTCTTAACAACAGATGTGGTGACATTCATTTCTCTCCAAAGGAATTCATTTCTTACTTTATCCTGTCTTGTTCTTTTTTTTTTTTTTTGAGGTTTCTTCTAAAATAATCAAATTCAACTGTTCTAATTGTATTCTTTTGTAATTCCGTCAAAGACCAAGTTTCACTTCCATAGGACATATTTGTTTACCACACAAAATATGGAGCCCACCCCGAGTCAGCTCAATGCCAAGGCTATTTTCGAGACAACATGAATATTCGATACGAAACATATCGTTAAATCATAGTATATAAGGCCAATATATTGATGATGATGGATAATAATACATACTTTTATATACATTTTTCAATGTTTACACATGTTTTTGTGCCTGAAGTTTTGTTTTCTTTCTCCACTCGTCCCTGTTCATCCACTCCATGTCCTCCAGTCCTCTTTTTCTCATTCCAGTTCTTAGTTCTTGCATCCATGAGTTTCGAGGTCTTCTATTATTTTTTCTTCCAGGTGGACACTATTCCAATATTTTTTGGATACCCTTTCCTCCCAGAAAAATATTATAATGGTGTCCACCTGGATTAAGAAAGGAAGGAAGACCTAGAAACTCATGGATGCAAGAAGTAAGAACTGAAATGAGAATAAGAAGATTGGAAGACATGGAGTGGTTGGATTGGGACGAGTGGAGAAGAAAAATAAAACTTAAGGCACAGAAATATATATGTGTAAATATTGAAAATCTATGTATAAATAGATAAAATTATTACCATTATCATTAATATGTCCACCGCTGTGGTCTCGAGGTAGCGTGCTGCCTTGTCATGCAGCGGGCCTGAGTTCGATCCCGGTCGGGGCAGTTTTTCTGGGTGAGGTTTTTATCGGGGTTTTTCCTCACCTGTAAGACAAATGTCAGGAAAACTTCAAGGCCCAAACGGTCCCCGAAATCATATGGCCATCATCATCATCCTTATTATTATCATCATCATCATCATGATCATCATATCATCCTTCACCGGCGTGGAAAGCAACGGGAAGCTACCACACCTACAATTCCCTAGTAAAGCTGCAAGCATAGCATGAAAATGCTATGATTGCAGTGAAGGGCCTGCCTTCGGGCAGAATATAATAATAATAATAATAATAATAATAATAATAATAATAATAATAATAATAATAATAATAATAATAATAATAATAATAATAATGGTTTATTTTACCTGATGGAATTAAGACCATAAGGTACACTATCCTATTTCACCAAGAGTGAATATGATGTGCAAATGATGGTCGGAAACCATTTCCCCCTGACGTTTCCCGACATTGTCTTACAGACGAAGAAAACCCTCGAATATTTGTTTCGAACGGGGATCTAATCCGAGACCATTCTTTTGAGGGAGGATGTTCCCTCGAAACAACAGAGGTGGACGTTTAAATTAATGTTTTTTCTACACGGCGCAACAGACTAGAAGCCCCTTGGCTCATCAGCAGGCTGCTGGCCTCACATCCGCATGTGTTAATCACAGAGGTAGTTGATCGTCCAACTATTATAGGGCTGACATATGGTCACCATGACGTGTTCATTGACCCATTCGATTCAGGTTTAAATGCTCAGTTAATTTCCCAAGAAACCGGATTTAACTTACCCTAAATTATATTGACTATGTTCAGACATTCAAAACAAACAAATTATAACGGTACTTGAGATCACAATAAGGATGAAGGCAAAAACACATTACTCTACTATTAATAAATGTTATGTGAAGATTACCCTGCCAAGAGATGTACAAAATACTGCAAACTATATAACAGCAGAGTTAAGCGAGTGTAACTCGTCTTGTGAGTTCATGGTCATTTAACAGCCGGCGAGTCTACCTCGTCTTTTGAGGCGAATAGGTTAAACATTATAGTAGAACCGCCACTTATTACAGTTACCCAAATTCCTCATGATGCAGGGTGACCCGGTCCTATATTGGCCGAAATTCCATGAGAACATTTCTTCCTCCAAAGGGACTCAAACTAGCGCAAGGCCTATACCTGGAACGAGGCATCATGCCTGTAACCGCTTGGTTAAGGCGCAGGATGCTTGAATTAATATTACTTACTCACTGGCACTATCGAACCTGTAGGTTCATGGCCGCGCGGACATGAGCTCTCCATTAGGCATGGGTTCCCTGAAGTAGTCCCTGCCCGGAGAACCGAATGGGGACTATTAGACCTCTGGAAAATTTTACCCCAGTTGAACCCATGTCTGCATTTCTTGACGGTTGTATTTTTACGGTGAAAGATCGTCACTCTTTCGACCAAGGTACTTTTTTGTCTGGCTTATCACCTTCGACCAGTCCGGCATGGGTAACCCTATCGGCAGCAATGCTACCGCCGGCATAGCTCTCGGGATCATTTAAGCACGCAAGCCACTCCACCCACGACAAGGTAAAGAATACCATTAATATTACTGTGAAATATATTATATTTATGTTTCACATAAATTTATTTTTCATCCATTTATTTACACGTGTTTTGTTCTAAATTACACAGGATCAAAAACAGTATTATCCTAGAAAAATGAACAATTTGTGGGAAATTGAACAGTTACAATGGTTTGGACACGTGAAGAGGTTGAATGAAGATACTTACGTTGTAACTTTAATAGTGGCAACTATTTATTTATTACTAGTATACAAGTAACAAGCCTGTGATACTTCTAAAGCCCTTCAATGTAGTACCCAGCATTGTTTACAACTCGTTTGCAGCTATGTCCAAGTCGTAGTATTCCTGTAACAGCTCCTGATCTGTTGATGTTTCTGATGGAGCGCCTTAATGCCAGCAGAATCTCGGCAATAGTCTGGAATCGAATGCCAAAAAAGTGGTTCCTTCATCTTAGGGATCAAATCATAATCACAGAGGCTTAAGTCCCGAGAATTTGGTAGATGGAAAAGCACTTTCCATCCCCAGCGACGGTACAGATCAGCTACAGGTGTGCCGTGTCGCCCGAGCATTACCCTGCAAAATTGTTATATGGTTCTGCAAAAAATGTGGGCGCTTCATTCGCAACGCTGGGCACATTGCATTTTTAACCAAGATCGCTGTTGCTATTTTGTAAACATAGCCAACACAACAGCTTAGAGCGGCATTTCAGAGGAGACAAACTTCCTCTCTCCAAAACCCATGCACTTTTAGACGTAGGGATGAGTCCATTTACTCTAAGACAGTTCAGACAATATTAACATGTGACAGAAGACGGCCTTTGGTACTCTTCCATCCTACATTCTTCTTACGTGTCCATACCATTTTAGCCTTCTGTATTCAATCTCATCCATTATATTTCTTTCCGCATTCATCCATTTTCTAATTTCTGTACTTCTATTTTTTTCCAGTCTAGAATCCATTGTTTCCGAGGGTTAAGATTCGGTTTTTTAGCATTTTATATTTTTACAATGATAGAGGAGCTGGCCCACACATCAATCTCTAACCTGAAGGATCGGGTGATTTTTTATCAAGGCTGTCTTCCTCTAGCCTTTGATGAACCAACATCAAACTACAGTACCTGTAACCCTACGCAGAGGCTCTCACAGGATACTATCAGCCGAGCGTACTGGACCCTGGTTTTTTTAACGAGGTTGGTACTCTTTCCCCTCACTCTTTTTCAACCTGGTTTGGGACAGGCTTCGGCAGGTTTAGATTAATTTAAATTATCAAAAATTAGTTTTAAATTATCCATCCATAATAATTCTGCCCGAAGGCAGGTTCTTCACTACAATCATAGCATTTTCATGCTATGCTTGCAGTTTTACTAGGGAATTGTGTAGGTGTGGTAGCTTCCCGTTGCTTTCCACACCGGTGAAGGATGATCGTGATGATGATGATAAGGATGATTATGATGATGGCCATATGATTTCGGGGACAGTTTGGGCCTTAAAGTTTTCCTGACATTTGTCTTACAGGTGGGGAAAAACCCCGATAAAAACCTCACCCAGAAAAACTGCCCCGACCGGGGATCGAACCCGGGCCCGCTGCGTGACAAGGCAGCACGCTACCTCGAGACCACAGCGGTGGACTTTTAAATTATATCAGAACAAAATATTAACAATTTCATAGAATTTAGCATTGTCGTAAACTGGAACCCCATGAAAATTTAATTGCTTACGATATTTTTAGTGTCTACACACGAATATAATTTTTTTTAATTATTATTATCTAACATTATTAAAATATTTTTGAATATTTTAATATAGATAAAAAGTTACAGTTAATTCTATCCTCATATTTTTTGGATAAATTACAATGTGGTAAGTTTACAAAATTGTCATTAATATTTTACAGAATAAGATAAAAATGTAAATATCTTTAAATTCGATACTATTGTTGTATAAGCTAAAAGTAATACTCTTCTAAAAAATCCTCCGGGCCGGATTTGAACCAGTGGCCTATGGTTTATTGAAATTATATACCACTACAGTTCACCGCTCTACCAACTGAGCTATCAAAGAATATAATATTAATTTCTTACAACGATGGACTAAAAAGTCGATAAGTCTGCAACCTATTATACCGGTCTTTACTTTTTTGATGTCCTGATATGATCCTGGCCAGGATCTTAGATAAAATTTATGAAATTATTGTATTGCCATTGTTCCTTTACAAGTATACAAAGTTTCAAGTCGATCCAATGTTTTTAAGTGGGTGAAAATCGTATTGAAAGATTCCGTTACATAGATAGACAGATACAGGTCAAGCTAAAATAAAACATGTAAAAAGGGCTTACAGCAGTATTGTCCTAGAGCATCGAAATATAAAATAATTAAAAATTTTGATATAACACATTTTTGTAATTTCCCATAAAGTGTCTAGCTGAATCATTCCTTTTACTAATTTATTTTTTTTAGTTCAGTTAAACAAGCAATTTACAGCATATTTCAATTGTTTTTTAAATAATTTAATTATTTTCAAGATGGCTACTAATCTGACCAAAATACCGGTATAATCTAATAACTTGCACTAGAGAAAAAAGAAAGGTTAAGGTGAGTTATTTCTTGTTAGGTTTTTTAATTGATATGTACAAATGTGGGCTGAGGTTCCCTATTTGTCTGCCACGATTTTTCATACAACTTTCTTATGCCACTGTTGCACTAAACACTTTTTGACCATTTAATAACATTTCATGCTATTTTAAACATTTTGGAACCATTTTATAAACATTTCTTAGGACTTTTAAATATTTATATAATTATGCGAATATTGTGAATCGAGTTCTACAGACGTGCAAATGCTTTGGAAATGGGAAGTTGGTTTATGTCCATTTTTTTAGCATTTGGGAATTTATTCCGAAAGTTGGTAATGCATACTTCAGAGCCATCTAACGGAAACTACATTAACCATTACTGCAACTCCCGCATGTGCACTGCGGTTCTGTAAAACAAGAATTCATGGCAGACAAATAGTGACTTTTTCCAAATGTGAAGTAAAATGGAAATACAGGATACACATTATATATATTAACAGCTTTATTTTCACTCTCCGGTACAAAGCCTGCATTAGCTGCACTCGTGCATGTGACTTCCCTGCTTTAACTGTAAAAAAAAGTATTACATATAATCTTACTTTTATAATATATGTTGGAAGTGTAAAATTGTAGAATTTCACGGCAGGTGTCTTGATTAATGTATTTTATGTCTTCCGGGCTAAATGGCCGTGGTCTGGTTTTATTAACACTCGACGGTTTATCTACTACTGTGGTAGACATCCTCAGGAGATTCTTCCTTCTTTTTTACCTCCTGAGGATGTCTATCGCAGTAGTAAATGAAACGTTGAGTGTTAATCTGCAGCTGACATTTGAAGAGTTAGAAGGTCAAAGAGAACAAAGAATCTCCTGAGGATGTCTACCGCAGTAGTAGACGAAACACTGAATGTTAATAAAACCAGGCCACGGCCATTTAGCCCAAAAGACATAAAATATATGTTGGAAGTGTCATCCTTCCTGGGTTGTACAGGCATTGTATCTAGAAACCACATTTTGGCTGACGCAAGCGAGTTCTTTCATTGTAATGTTTTGCACTGAGTCACTATTTTCAAATTTATTAACAATTCTGAGAATTTATGTTCTTGAAAGTGGCACTCAGCAGGAAATGTCGGAATAACAGTAGTTTATGTTAGAACTTCTAAAGCTGAAGACATCTGATTTCATTTGTGCCTTAGATGCACTTTCTAAATTGTCTATACAAGATTGTCGGTAGATTTCTTGTGTGGAGTAGCTATGCTGAATCCTCCACCCATAAAACGACTTGGATTACCAATATTTATGCTCGGTAAAATCTGATTGTTTCTGCCCTGTCTTGTAGATTCTTCTATTTTTTGTTGACGTTTCTTCTGAAAAAGAATGTTGAAATATAGTTGAATGCAGGCTTTCACGGCCGGTAATCATAATGTTGAGTGATTCCGGGTTATGTGGCCGTGGTCCATAGTTGGTGTTGATACCAGACGTTTCGCCCTCAACTGCGGAGGGCATCTTCAGTGGCGAGTGCTTCTAGGCGTGTTTCCTGGTCGGAAGATCTACTCAGAGTGAGCGCTGCGGACATTGTTGACGTTGTATTAGTGGTGGGTGCAGGGTGAGTGGGCGTGGCTCTTGCTGATTGGCTAATGGTCGTCTCCTTGTTGTCCCTAGTGTTAATGCATTTATTTTCTAGTGTATGATACCAGGCCTTAGCCAGTTTGATACAACAGAAAAGAGGAAGGTATCAAACTGGCTAAGGCCTGGTATCATACACTAGAACATAAATGCATTAACACTAGGGACAACAAGGAGACGACCATTAGCCAATCAGCAAGAGCCACGCCCACTCACCCTGCACCCACCACTAATACAACGTCCACAACGTCCGCAGCGCTCACTCTAAGTAGATCTTCCGACCAGGAAACACGCCTAGAAGCACTCGCCACTGAAGATGCCCTCCGCAGTTGAGGGCGAAACGTCTGGTATCAACACCAACTATGGACCACGGCCACATAACCCGGAATCACTCAACATTAATGTTGAAATATAATCAGAAGAGCTGATGGGAAGGCATACATTATAATTTCAACTAGAATTTTATGTAATTTAACATTGAAAAATATGTATAACTAAATCATGGCACTATCAAACCCGTAAGTTCATGGCCGAATGAGCTAAAGTTTTCCTATCATTCCCTATATCATCTACTTCCCTCAAATCATGGTTAATGTTATTCTCTCACTTCGTTCTTGGTCTACAAACTGGGCATTTTCCCTCTTATTTTCCTACAAGAAGCTTCCATGCATGTCTTTCATTCCCCATTTGTGCCACATGTCCTGCCCATCGCAGTCTATGAGACTTAACTGTTACTATATCTGGCTTCCTATAAAGATCATGTAACTTAGTTCACTGTTATGTAGTCTTCTCCATTCACCTGTATGTTCATCTCTCTTTGGTCCAAAAATGTTCCTTCTTCTTCTTCATAGGTTTGCTGTCTTCAGTTTTCATTTATCTCCATCATTGCAATCTCCCTCTTCCAAATTCCCATCATGCATTATGGTTCTGACATAGGTTTTCCATTTCCATCTCGGTCTGCCACGTTTATTTCTTCTAGGGGGTGACTATTGGTATATATTTTTTGGCCATCTTTCATTTTCCATTCTTTGTACATGGCCATACCATTTAAGCGTTTGATTTTCAATCCTCTTAACAACAGATGTGGTGACATTCATTTCTCTCCAAAGGAATTCATTTCTTATTTTATCCTGTCTTGTTTTTTGGAGGCTTCTTCTAAAATAATCAAATTCAACTGTTCTAATTTTATTCTTTTGTAATTCCGTCAAAGACCAAGTTTCACTTCCATATGACAAAATATTCTGTATTATGCTCTTATATATTTTCATTTTAGTTTCCTTTGTAATATTTTTATTCCAAATTATTCCATGTAATGTCTTAGTTGCATTTTTTGCCATTGCAATTTTAGTCTGTACATCTCTCTCACAGGTACCTAAACTTGTAATTATTGACCCAAGATATTAAAAAAATTCACATTTTTTTATTTTCCCTGTTTCATGTATGAGGTCATCCACATCCTTTCCCAAACACATATATTCTGTTTTCTGTAAATTTATATTCAGTCCCCATTTTTTATATTCTTCCATTAGTTTATTTATCATATATTTCATATCATCTTCATCCCCTGCAAAAATTATTTGATCATCTGCAAACAACAATGAATGCAGTACTTTTCCTCCTATAGGAATACCCATTTCAGAACATATTTTATACCACAAGTTAAGAGCCTGGTCTAAATAAATGTTAAAAAGAATTGGTGACAAACTGCATCCCTGCTTAAGGCCTTTATTCACTGTGAATTCCTCTGTTAAATTATTCTGTATTTTTACTTTAGCTTTTGTATTACTATAGATCCTCCTAACAATATTAATCCATTTATCACAGATATTCATATTTCTCATTGCCGTCCATAACAATTGTCGAGGTACACTATCATATGCCATCTCTAAATCAATAAAGGTCATATGTAGTTCTTTATTTTTGCTAGGATTTTCTCTTGTAATTGTCTAATGCAGAAAATATTATCAATACATGATCTTCCACTCCGGAATCCACATTGTTCTTCTCTTAAGTTATCTTTTATCTCCTTAAGTTTAAAATTTATAATTTTACTAAAAATCCTAGCTGTTGAAGGTAAAATGCTTATACCTCTATAATTGGAACACAGTTTTTTATCACCTTTTTTAAAAATAGGAGTAATATACGATAAATTCCAGTCTTCTGGGATATCGTCTCCAATTTCAATTTTATTAAAAAGTTTTGTTAAAAATATTACTAAAATATCTCCTCCATGTTTTAGGAGTTCCGTCTGAATATTTCCTGGTCCTGGTGCTCACCATTTTTTGCCTCTTTCAAAGCTCTTTTTACTTCATCTTCTGTTATCTCTGGAGTGTCAAATTTATATTCTACATCCGTATCTTGAAGTTGAAACTCATTTCTATTTTCTTGAAGTAAACCTTTATAATGTTGCATCCATTCTGATGGTCTTATCAACTGAATATTTATCTTCTTTCTTTCTGATTTCCTGATATTTTGTAATGTTTTCCAAGCTTCTTTGGATCTAGCATAATGATCTATATTCGAGCATATATTATCCCAGTGCTCATTTTTTGTTCTTCTCACTTCCACCTTTGTTTTATGTTTTAAAGTGATATATTCATTTCGAGTTGTTGTTGAGTGATCTGATAACCATTTCATCTGTGCTTTCTTTTTTTCTTCTATTAATTTTTTAATATCGTGATTAAACCATTCATTATTTCTTTTTAATTCTAGATTTTCTGTCCCAAGTGCTTCTAAAGCTGCTGAATGTATACTTTCCTTTAGTTGATCATACATTTCCACTGCAGATTTATTTAAATTTAAATTAAGTTTTTGTTTTAATCTTGATTGAAAAAGATATTTTATACTCTCATCATAGAGTAAACTTACTTTATATCTTTGTTCATTCAAAGGGGTTGTATTTATTCTGTCTTCTGTTACTTCAATATTTTGTTTTTTCCTACTTGTTAATATGAATTTTCCCAAAAGCATATAATGATCACTTCCGCAATCTGGTTTTCTATACACTCTAACATCTTTCACTATCATATCACATTTTTGTTTCACAATTATATAATCAATTATTGATTTGAGACTTTTTGTTGGCTGTTCCCATGTGTATTTATGTATTTCCCGATGTTGGAAGAAACTATTCATTATCATATATATAGCCATGTTGTTTACATAAACTTATCAATCTATCTCCATTGTCATTTTCCACTTTTTCCCCAAATGGTCCAATCACTTCATCTTTCATTCTACTTCCTACTCGACTATTAAAATCTCCTGTTATTATTACTTCTTGATGTTTTTTATTTTGTCCAAAATTTCTGACAGTTTGTCAAAAAATTCATTTTTCTCTATGGTTGTTGCATCCTCATTTATGGCATATACTCCTATTATTATAAGCTCTATCCCAAAAAAGTTTGAGATTTAATTTAATAATTCTTTCATCAATTTCTTCCCAAGACACTATATTTTTTACCAACTTATTTTTTTATCAAAATGGATATACCCGTTTTTGCTCTACTAGTTTTTGGTACTCCACTCCAGATATGTGTATAATTTCGTAATTTTTCCTGTCCTTTCCCTTTCTTTTTTGTTTCTGAGAGCACAACAATATCTGCATTCATTGCTGTAATCTCATCTATTATTTCTTGTTTTGTAGTATTCAAGCCTTGAACATGCCGTGCGCCAATAACAAAGGTCCGTTTTCGTAGCTTAAGTCTGTCATATTTAAATCCATCCGGCTTACATACTTTACTGAAGTATGTAGCGATATACTTTTTTCCAGGGCCAGGTTGCTAGCCTGACGCCTAACCCCCAGACATGAAGAACCTGGGTTTTTTTTTTAGGGTTTGCTCCCTTAGCCGACAGGTCTCAGTTTCAAGGCACTGAGAACTCGCCTTTCGTCCCATCCTGTTAGCTACAGTCTATTATGACTGCAGTCAGGGAGCACGACGAGAACGTAGGATTAGGATTTGCTGGCAGAGCTGCTAAAAAAGTCTCAGTGGCATTACTCGAGATTTATTAAGGTATACATAGTTGGCATCTGTACCCTTATCAAAGCCGTACCAACTATTTGCTCCTAAGAACTTTATTCTCATACACTTATAATCTCCTTTCCTCCCTTAAAGTAAGACCCCATATATGTAGCTAAAATTGGCAAAAAATATGTAGTGAGTAGAGCTTGGATTTATGGATAAATTTATTTTTTAATTGGCAGCCATCAAAATCTATTGTTTGCAGACATGATATTCATGATCTACAAATAAAGAGAATTTTTGCTTGAACCGAGATCTTTTCTTTAGTTGTTTTAACTATGTATGTGAATAACTAGTCAGAGCACATTAATTTCAATATTACATTCATAATAATTAGCTGATATAAGAGGGAATAAATTTCATCATATTTCCTTCTTAGTAACAGGATTCTTATTATGTAAATAGAATTTCACTACTATGGGTGCAACGAAGAAAGGAAAAAAAAAGTGTACACGTACTGCAAATAGTTTTGAACGTAATACAGCAATATTACATTTGCGTCGGTAGTACGACAGCTATAACCTCTGAGCTAAAGGCGCATGCTTGTTGCAAGTTACAGTCTCTGTATCATATTATTTCCATTTTATTTTTAATTAATCAGTGGCGTGCCATCCATTTTACAAATTTAATTATAACTGGGACATTTTTATTCGTATTGTACCGAAATCAATATTTCGATACAGGGATTACGTCATACTGCACAACCTATATGTCATCGCGTCTCCATTATGTGTGTGATCTTTGTGAACAGTGCCAAATGCTCCCCTACCTATCCCTTCCTCTCCTAGTATGCACCGTGTGCTATCACGCATTCTCCCCTCTCCTAGTGAACTCTCATAAAAAGCTGTGTTTTCTAACATTGTATCATCATCTGTTGAGTTATCATCAGATTCTAGTCAATATAGCTCAGAAGAGCTAGTTTGGTTTGATAGTCCTTCAGGCCAGGGTGGGGCCGCAAGGACTGTGTACCCCGACCCTAGGCTGGACTAGTGTGAGTGTCATATTGTACGTATGTTTATTAATATTATTTTTGTATAGATGATCAAGGATAGAATTATTTTATTTGTTAAATTAATTATTTATTCATTTATTTTCAATGTTATATCTGACTATACTTTTTGATTTGCATTAAAACCTTGGTTGTATATTTTACTTAATTATGCCTATTCATTTAGCAGCTAGCCTATCTCAGATATGATGGTAAAATTCCAAAGCTTGCTCAAGCGTGTGTGAGTTCCTCTTTCCTTAAAGCTTCCACGATTATAGCTTGTAGCTCACTGCACATTACATGTTTGAAAATTTATTAAGGTAAGTTGAGTTAATCTTTGCCTTTTATGGGCCCGGGCAAAGATATCTTAATTTGAGCAATCTATGTTTTCTATTCAAAGTATTTATCAACAATAACGGTTTGATCCAGCATCAATACGGTGCACATAGACCATTAGTTCATTAACTCAAAATGCTTATATAATACACCTCTATACGTAGTTAAATTTGTGCGGTATAATTCATTTACACCCTGTATATATATATATATATATATATATGGTATGATAAGAAAAATAAATGCCTGGACGGGATTCGAACCCGGATCTCTGAGTCTGTACCTCAGCGTGATATCCATTACACTACCAGGCGAATCCAATTCAAACATTTATTTTTCTTATATATGTATTATATTCTCCATTATTACTAGATGTCGCGAGAACTCGGTCTTCACTGCCATCTAATAGCTGACTATAACAAGTAAGCAAATTAAAGAGAACATTTTTACTTTATAGCAGTGACGCTTTATTGATGTTATAATTAAATGTTTAACATTGAGCAATGCAAGCTTAATATGGTATGATAAGAAAAATAAATGCCTGGATGGGATTCGAACCTGGATCTCTGAGTCTGTACCTCAGCGTGATATCCATTACACTACCAGGCGAATCCAATTCAAACATTTATTTTTCTTATATATGTATTATATTCTCCATTATTACTAGATGTCGCGAGAACTCGGTCTTCACTGCCATCTAGTAGCTGACTATAACAAGTAAGCAAATTAAAGAGAACATTTTTACTTTATAGCAGTGACGCTTTATTGATGTTATAATTAAATGTTTAACATTGAGCAATGCAAGCTTAATATGGTATGATAAGAAAAATAAATGCCTGGATGGGATTCGAACCTGGATCTCTGAGTCTGTACCTCAGCGTGATATCCATTACACTACCAGGCGAATCCAATTCGAACATTTTTTTTTTTTTCTTATATATGTATTATATTCTCCATTATTACTAGATGTCGCGAGAACTCGGTCTTCACTGCCATCTAGTAGCTGACTATAACAAGTAAGCAAATTAAAGAGAACATTTTTACTTTATAGCAGTGACGCTTTATTGATGTTATAATTAAATGTTTAACATTGAGCAATGCAAGCTTAATATGGTATGATAAGAAAAATAAATGCCTGGACGGAATTCGAACCCGGATCTCTGAGTCTGTACCTCAGCGTGATATCCATTACACTACCAGGCGAATCCAATTCAAACATTTTTTTTTCTTATATATGTATTATATTCTCCATTATTACTAGATGTCGCGAGAACTCGGTCTTCACTGCCATCTAGTAGCTGACAAGTAAGCAAATTAAAGAGAACATTTTTACTTTATAGCAGTGACGCTTTATCGATGTTATAATTAAATGTTTAACATTGAGCAATGCAAGCTTAATATGGTATGATAAGAAAAATAAATGCCTGGACGGAATTCGAACCCGGATCTCTGAGTCTGTACCTCAGCGTGATATCCATTACACTACCAGGCGAATCCAATTCGAACATTTATTTTTTTTTTCTTATATATGTATTATATTCTCCATTATTACTAGATGTCGCGAGAACTCGGTCTTCACTGCCATCTAGTAGCTGACAAGTAAGCAAATTAAAGAGAACATTTTTACTTTATAGCAGTGACGCTTTATCGATGTTATAATTAAATGTTTAACATTGAGCAATGCAAGCTTAATATGGTATGATAAGAAAAATAAATGCCTGGACGGGATTTGAACCCAGATCTCTGAGTCTTGAGTCTGTACCTCAGCGTGATATCCATTACACTACCAGGCGAATCCAATTCAAACATTTATTTTTCTTATATATGTATTATATTCTCCATTATTACTAGATGTCGCGAGAACTCGTTGTTCACTGCCATCTAGTAGCTGACTATAACAAGTAAGCAAATTAAAGAGAAAGCTTAATATGGTATGATAAGAAAAATAAATGCCTGGATGGGATTCGAACCCGGATCTCTGAGTCTGTACCTCAGCGTGATATCCATTACACTACCAGGCGAATCCAATTCAATATATATATATTGTTCATACTTTGTTTCTTCATAATTACTAATATTACTTATGGTTATCGATTTTACCAATGTAAAATATTTCTTCTTTATTTCTTGTAGTTCTTCTCTTGTTCTCTGAAGTTCTATTTTATATTCTGCCACTTGAGATTCATAAACATTGATCTCAGATATCAGACACTGGAAAACAAAAAAAGTGAAAATGTATTTCAATAGATATTTGGTTAATAAATGAGTTGGAGAAAATGTTTTAACATCTCACCTCACAAAGTTGCGTGTCTTCACGATACCGGTTTCAAAAGTATAATATTACTTCCATCTTCAGTCAAATTCCAACTGTTGAAATGTTTGTCTATTTTTATTTGGTTGGTATCTAATGTTAATAAACTGGCAGTGGTGTCATTCACTTACTTGTACTCCAATATTTAGAAGAAAGTTTACAAAAATGAATGAAGGATGTGGTCCACTGCTATAATCTTATGATAATCTTGGGGTATTGTCATTAATTTGGATACAGCAGGTTCAGGTTCATTTTCCAGTTGGGAGATAAGTTTGCTAGGTGAAGTATTGTTGGAGGCATTGCACACCTATAAGACAAATTAAAATGTTATAAATAATAATATAGTACCTTTTATTCTATCAGTCTCCCTCAATTAGAATTGATTTTTAATAAAAAAAACCTTGTTAAATTAAGGGGGGTGATGGGTGAAAAAATTGACCATTTGAGATCAAAATTGGCATTTATTTTGTTTTTTGTACTAAAAATAGCCTGTACTCTAATATATATGTTGACAAAGTTTCAGAGACCTATGGCGCTTCTAAGTGTTCTAAATTATGTCAGAGTTAAAAGGCTGCGCCAGTTAAATACTACCTGCATGCAAATCTTTAAACTTGTTTCCACTGCATTTTTGTACATTCAAAATTGAATGGAATTCAGAAATTGTGTCCTAGAAGATACAAATTTTTACTGCATGTCCTAAAAACAATGGGTAACAAAGTAGTGCTTAGGTTACATGATTGAAGTAGTATTTTAAGAAATAAAAAATAAAATGTATGAAATTACTTTTTTTTTAATTCCACGCATGAGGTACAACATTATTTTGTTTCTTCCTTTGTATTCACATTATAAGAATTCTAATACATGATGTTTTTCTAAATATTTTAGGGGTCTTGTAAAAGAATTAGATATTTTACTAAAAAATTGTGTAACCCATTTAATTATAATATATGCAAATTTTTTAAATGTAATATTTAATAACTCATAAAATAAATTTCTCACGAGAATGAAACTTAAACACATCATTATATATCATGCAGTGAATGTTTTTACAAAAAATCAAGTCTCCAGGTTAAAAAATGTAGAAAATAGAAATTTCACCCATCACCCCCTTAATTAATCATGAAGGCCTTTCAAAAACATGTTTCATCCTTGGCATGCTAATTGGTACTGATGTCGGCAAATAATTTATATAATGCATTCATTAAAAATCAATTCCAATTGAGGAAGACGGATAGAATAAAAGGTACTATATTATTATTTATAACATTTTATTTCACGTCTTTCGGGCTAAATGGTCACAGCCATTTAGCCCAAAAGACACGAAACAAGACACCTGCTGTGAAAGTCTACAATTTTACATATAACATTTTAATTATATAACCTCAAATGTGTCCACTGCTGTGGTCTTGAGGTAGCGTGCTGTCTTGTGATGCAGCAGGCCCGGGTTCAATTCCCGGTCAGAACAGGCTCCTGGGTGAGGTTTCTTTTTCAGGGTTTTTCCTCATCTGTAAGACAAATGTCAGGAAACTTAGGGTGCAACAGTACCCAAAAATCATCCAGTATCATCATCATCATCCTTATTATCATCTTTAACCAATGCGGAAAGCAATGGGAAGCTACCACACCTATAATTCCCTAGTAAAGCTGGAAAGCATAGCATGAAAATGCTATTTATTGTAGTTAAAGACCTGCCCTCGGGCAGAATTACTATGGAATGGAACCTCAACTGTGATGACAATGAACATTAAGAATATTTATAAGACAAATGTCTGGAAAATATAAGGGATTAAAGAAGAAAAATTAAAACGGAGACAATTTTGGTGGTTTAAACATATAGTAAGAATGAGCGGAGATAATAGAAGGAAGGACAGAAGGGAAAAGAGGACAAGAAAGACTGTTCAAAGGGTAGATGGATAGTACTGAGGATATAACAAGAAGAAAAAGAGAAGGGGTTGGAAAATTCAAGAGAATGGCAAAAGACAGAATGGAATAGAGAAAATTAATTGTACCAGTCTCAAGGTCATAATGGCAAAAGAAGAAGAAGCAGACAAATTCTCCACCGAGCAACAGTTGTAAATTGCATTATCTCTCACTTCTTTTCAAACTTCTTTATTTTTGCACTCCTAGTTAACTGGTATCTCAATTTGAGTTGTTTTGACCATAGTTTTGACACCAGATCACAAGAAAATGTTATCTTCAACAATACTTCTTCGTAAAACCTCTTTGTATTTTACTTCTTTTGCAATAGTCCTTGCTCCTACGTGAATTTCTTTCTCAAGATATTAGGGATTGATAATTTTAAGTTAATTCAGTTATTTATTGTTCAGTTGTTTATTGCTTGTTCAGTTATTGTTAGATAAATAATTTTTATTTGTTGAACAGTGAAATTTATTCTAAGTCATCAGTACTTTTATTTTTAATTAGGAGGATATGGGTTACTTTGGATATATAATTTATTAATGAGGATTGGTTGTAAAATAAATTTTATTTGAATTTCTGTTAGAGTGGTAGGGGGCACTTTGGTCAGATTGATTTGTATACGTCAAACAGATTTGAAGTCTTTAATTGCTTATTCCATTTGAATTTTTCTATTTTCTACTTTGAATCTATTAGTTGTTAAATTTAGACTACATCAACACTTAATTTAGATACTAATTATATCGTAAACCCCTCCAAAGTCTGGCTCAAGCCCAGTTGAATAAGGGTGAGGAGGAGGAGGAGTAACAACCTCGTTAAAAAACCTGGGTTCAGCTCTTCTGGCTGATAGTACCCAGTAAAGGCCCCTTATCTAGGGTACAGATACTGCTGCCATGCAGTTCGTCATTGGTTTGACAAAGGCTAAATGAAAAAATCCTTGACCAGAAATCACTTTGTCCTCCAAGTTGGGTGATTTAAATAAAATATAACAATGCTAAAAAAGCCTATAGAATTAAGGCCGGATAGAAATAAATGTACAAAGGTAGACCTTGAAACTCGTAGATGCAAGAAATAAGAACTGGAATGAGGACAAGAGGACTTGGAGGACAAGGAGTGGATGATTAGGGATGAATGGAGAAGGAAAATAGATGGTTTTGATAAACAGTTAATTATAAATATGTTAAAGAAATTCAAACGGAAAGAAAAAGACTTAATAAATATACTACCCTACAAAATTGCAAAGAAAAGAAAAAATACAAGAAAATTGCTTATCATCTTGAAATGCATAGAAAATTTGAAAAAATTTTTGACAAGTAAAATATTACTTTGGCACCAATAAATAAATTTAGTCTGGGTAATCTTCTAAGTACAAATAAAAAAGTCAATGTCCCAGACAGAAAGAAATCTGGAATTTTATCAAATAAGTTAAAAGATTGTAATAAAGTTTATATAGGAAAAACTAAAAGGAATTTGGAAACTCGTACCAAAGAACATTTTAGAAATATTAAAAATTGTGAAATTGAAAAATCTGCAATTGCTGCACATAGTTTATTAGAACATCATAAAATTGGAAGACAAGCAAAACTTTTAAAACAACTGGAAAAACCTTTAGAATTGATAGTTTGGGAGATTATATACATTCAGAAATATAATGAATTTTGATACTCCTAACAAACAAAATTTGATTTTGAAGTTCATAAATTCAACCATAGATGGCAACATGGAAGATGGTGACAACAGAAGAGCTGATGACTGAAGAATTTCATCAGTCGGAGCTATGGCTGAGGATGAACTAGACTTAGTTTGAAACTGCAGTATTGTGAAAAAGACTAATTCTATGAGGTGAGTTGTCAAAAATGTTCTCTGATGAATTTCCAGGAAAATAGAACTTTAGGCACAGAAAGACATGTAAATATTGAAAATCTATTTATAACTTGTGTAAATAAATAAACCGTCTAATAAGCTGTTGGCAGTAGAAGTGGATTTTTGGAAGCAATCGACAAGAATTTCAAGAAGGGATAAAGTCAGAAACAGCACAATAAGGGAAATTATGCAAGTTAAACATATTAGAAAAAATAGAAGAAAAGCATTTGAAATGTTATGTACACCTCATAAGAATGGAAGAAGATAGAACACCAAAGAAGATCCTTGATTGGAAAGCTAATGGAAGAAATGGAAGAGGCAGACCTAGAGAATGTTGGATAGATGGAGTGAGGAGAAGTATGGAAGCTAGAGATTTCAGAGAAGAAGATGCTTTAGATAGGAACCTCTGGCGACAAATCACTTTGGGTTGAAGGAGAAGCACTGTATTGTAGAATATTCTTAATAAAAAATTACATTATAGCTCTAGTAACTAACTAACTAACTCACTGGCACCATCAAATCTGGAGGTTCTTGGCAACACAGATATAAGCTCTAGTATTTGTTAATTTATTTTACTTAAATATGTAAGTTATAAGATTAATTATTGTAAATTTATCTAATCTGATTGAGTGGTAGACAGGCCTTTAACTCTGCCAGGTAATATAAATTTATTATCTTCATTATCATCATTTCAAAGTATTGAGAATTGCATCACATATTTCTTATTTAATTTCTACACACCATAGGTAGATATCTTACCTTCATTTTGTTACCTCTGTCTTTAAGTGCTAGTTGCGTTCTCTGTAATCTTAATACCACATCAGGTCCAGGTTGTCGAGAAATGAGCTCACGTAAACTCTGATACAGTCGCTCACTTTCTTGTAATTGTGCTTCATGTTTAATAGTGTTCTGAGCTTGAACCAGCAGCCTCTTCTGTAGCAGCTGTATCTTCTGAATTAGCGTGTAATTGTTAGGATCGGAACCCTGCCATTTCAAAATCATTATTACAATAAAGGAAAACATATCCAATGGAAATTTTAACTTACTTTTTTTACTTTTAAACTATTTGGCAACACATATTTCAGATTGCAAATTGCAACAGTAGTTACTTATAACTACAAACAAATTCATTGGAACCATTGAACCTGTAGGTTCATGGCCATGAGGACATAAGCTCTTCATACTTTCCTTTCCTGAGCTAATGTTTTCCAATCATCTCATGTATAAATAGCACAAATACCGATGGAAGGAACATTTAGACAGAATGGACAATACACGATTACCCAAAACGATCAACATCTACAAACCGCATGGAAAAAGATCATTGAGACGGCCAAGGAAACGATGGGCTTGAGACCCAAACAAGTCGCATTGATCTAATCCTGGAAAGGAAAAAAGAAGAACATGATCCCCTGTATAATCTACTTCCCTCAAGTCATGGTTAATGTTATTCTCCTACCTCATTCTTGGTCTACCAACTGAAATAATTACCTTATATCCTTATATTTGGAGTTCCGTCAACTTATTTTGAAATTCATATTAGAACACCATTGAGGTTATGTAATAAGATGTTAATTATAAAATTGATACCTGATAAGTCAGTTGTCCTCAACTAAATTATTAAACTTTTTCATGTTATTCCAATATGGAGGCCTTTCAAAAACAATGTTTCATCTTCTGGCAGTTAAAAGGCCTTTCAAAAACAATGTTTCATCTTCTGGCAGTTAAAAGGCCTTTCAAAAACAATGTTTCATCTTCTGGCAGTTAAAAGGCCTTTCAAAAACAATGTTTCATCTTCTGCATTTTAATTGCCAGAAGATGAAACATTGTTTTTGAAAGGCCTCCATATTGGAAAACATGACAAAGTTAAATAATTTAGTTGAGGACGACTGACTTAACAGGTACCTATTTTATAATTAACATCTTATTCCCTCAACTTACAAAATTTTTTTTCAGGACCAGTTTTATCCCAAGTAGAAGGTTTTGTTAATCTGAGGATGGGATTGGTCACGATAAGTGTTTAATCTAACCAACCAGCTAACTCACTGGCACTATCGAACACTGGAAGTTCATGGCACCATGGACATAAACTCTCCATACATCACTGTCCGGAGCTAATGTTTTCCAATAATCCGTATATAATTTACTACCAACAAATCATGGTTAATGTTAGTCTCTCACATCATTCTTGGCCTACCTACTGGGAGCTTTCTTTCTGGTTTCCCTACAAGGAGTTTCCATTTCTCTCTTTCATTCTGCATTCGTGCCAGGATCTCGTCATCATCTTGGTTTTTATGACACTTATTTTCGATAATCTCCTATCATTCAGTCTTTCCAAATGTTCCTTCCATTTATGTCTATTTTCTTCTATTTTTTCATTTATTGCAAATTTATTTATAATTTCTTGATTTTTTTATTGTATCCAATTTTGTGCTATGTCCCAATAATGATATAAAAAATCTCTTCCAGGAATTTTAAAATTTGGTAATATGACCACTAGAAGGAAAGTATCGACAAGACACTGGATACCCAACAAACAATCGGAATCTAGTAGAGAATGAGATGATTTCCAAAACTTATCCAGGTGATGAACTATGAGAGAGGTGAATATTTCCAATTCAATCTCTTGTAACATTAGTTCATAGTTTTTAATGTTATATTTAGGCCAGTATTCAAGAACCAAACTTTCCATGAAGAGCGACTCTCAGCCTGTCTCACCATGGTTAATTATGTGGGTCATGCTCTAACTGGCTCACTCTATTCAAAATCATGTGCTAACAAGATATTTATTTCATAAAAAATTCCTGCAAACAATTGAAAGATGAAAGCCTCAGATTAAGGAAGACAGAGATGGCATGGCCTAGAGAGTTTGGTTTTCTAATAGTGGCCTTATTTTAACATGTTCTAGTGTGGGACAAATTTAATTTTTGACAAGAAAAATTATCGTCTAAACCAGAAATCGAACCCTGGACCTCCAACTATATAAATCGGCATGCAGCTGATTACACCATTTGAGACACAGTACAAATACTATCATTTATTTCCACGTACACAATTCTCTTACATCTGAAGGTAGATAGCTAGAGCTATTAACAATGTCATCAGACAACTTCTATTCAAAGTATTTTTAATAAGAATATCCATTACTTTTAAGCAGTAAAGCTTAATATTTAGATGTTATGTTTAGTTTAACATGTTCCAGTCCCAGACAAATTTATTTTTTGAAAAAAAAATAGCTCATAATGTTACTTTCTATTAATTGAATAGTTGCCCCAAAAAGAAATCTAACCCACACAACACCCCAGATCTTAATCACACAACATTCCTCTCTCCACAAAACTAGCAATCTTTTCCAAAAACATAAATTAGATGCCAAAACTGAACCAACACCTCAAATACCAAGCCCATTACATTACCAACTGTACAATGCAACCCTCTCAATAGATGAAATAATAAAGAAAAATTATACAAACCCATCAATGGCCAAACAAATGACCTTAGAAACTATATGTACAAAGTTCCCAGAATGAGAGTGGCTAAGAGTATTCATAGATGGCTCCAAAACCAAGGGTGAAAATGCTGGCGCAGGAATCTACTCTCATCTATTTAGCCAATATATTACAGTAGGCACAAACAATACAGCCTTCAATGGTGAAGTAAAAGCCATAGAAGTAGCACTCCAGAACCTCCTATTCCGAACAAAAATGTTCACAAAAGCTGTTATTCTGGCAGACTCTAAGGCCACTATACAAGCAATAACCTGCAACTAAACACCAGAAAATGAAACCATCTTGGAATGCCGTAAACTTCTGAAATACCTCAACAACCAGAACAAATTAATAGCCTTCCAGTGGATACCCTCACACATCAGAATAGTTGGCAATGAAATAGCTGATGGACTTGTCAAAAAGTGTACCAAAATACAGATAACAACCCACCCCAAATCGAACCTTCACAGAAAGATCAAAGAAATTAAGAAAGCATTGCAAATGGAAAACCTGAAAGAAAACATTGCAACAGCCAGAGGGAAATCATGTGAAAAAATTGATGAGCTATACACAGAAATAAAATATAAAGGCCGCAAGGAAGCAGTAGCAAAATTCAGACTGATGTCAGGACATGACTGCCTGGCTCACCACCTCCATAGAATGCACGTTTTCCAATCCGACAGATGTGTCATATGCAAAGACCCGGACCTGATCATGGACAAACACCACCTTCTAATCTGTCCAGCTTTAAATCCAACTGCACAACACTCTAAGGACCTTGTTCGCTTGTACTTGGGAAGCCAGAGAGAAAATGACTAAAGTGTCAAATCTCGCCATTAGAAAACGACATTCAAAATTTGAGTTTTCGATGGATTAGTGATTTATCTGGAGAATATCATGGAATGGTACATGTAAAACTATCCCTGCTCTCTTCAAGACCTGTCTTATTTATTTTTATAAGTTGGCATTCAAGCGAATAGTGATCTATATGTAACAAAATGACAGAAGAAGTTAGTCAAGTCACGAGTAGCAGTTCATAGATTAGATCTGTTTTCATAAGTAATGTCACAAGTAATTTCCAATTTATCTAAAGGATTTAGAAATCAAGAGTGGCATTTGTTAGGACTATTTAACGAATAAAATTAAGCTGTTTACTCACAAATATTTATTTAAATATAGTTACTTTAAAATATTTATATATTTAATGTAAACGGCGATGTTTGAAAACAAATGAGAAATGTTTGGTTATGTTTAATTTATATTTGAAGAGAAAAATTTTTGCCTAGACCGGGACTCGAACCCAGGACCCTTGGCTTTTCGGGCCAAGTGCTCTACCAACTGAGCTACCGAGGCGAGTTACGATCTAGATGCAAATTTTTCTCTTATGTACGTTGATAATTCCCTCGCGCCAAATGCTTGAAACCATAGCTTCTATCTTTGCAAATGGCGGCTTCTTAGTTAAGAAGACATTTATTGGGAATGTTTAATTTGTTCATCACTGGAACTTGATCATATTATTTATTGCCAAATAGCATCGCAATATTGTAAGAATGCACCATAGTGGAGAAAAAAATTAAAAACATCAAACTGTATATTATAACCAACATTATAGGTTATTAATTAATTTTTTTTTTGGAAACAACTCAGTAAAATTAATATTTAAATACACAATTATTGAACACACAATTATCACATGTGTAGTTTGAAGCAATTTGTTTATTATTTGCTATATTCAATGTATTTTTTAGAAAGTCATTCACTGCAAAATAATGATCTGACCTGTTCAGAATATTAAAAAAGAGGCAATTTTTTTATTTTGGTAATTAAAATTTTATAATTATCAAGGTGAAATACAACTGTCATTGGTTGTAAAACAAAATTCATTGAAACATGATTGGTCATTGACTCCCATTTGGGGCATGAATTAAATAGTCAGTGTAACTATTCAATTATTGATTAAATAGGAATCTTATTGAGAATGGGGAGTGAAGATCTTTGAAACTTGTCTATGTGAGAAAATTTATTGTAATGTGTTCTTTTTTCAATATAACTTAAGTGACTTTTCATCTGTTTTTACCAGTTGAAGTGATGTGAAATCCTACAATCTCAGGATTTGTACAGTTAAACATGATTTGAGTGTATAATTTTTACTTGCCTCCAAGCGCCTCCATCGATGGATATTGATTGGACTCTGCAGTTCTTCTTCTAAAGCACAGCATTTTAATTTTTCTCGAGTCAGATTTCGTTCCAGATGGAAAATTTCTTGTCTCATGTCTGTTATGTTATCAACATTTTTACCTAACACGTTTCTTTCATGCCTAAAAAAATTATTCATTATATTGACATAGAAGAAAGCTTGAAATCCACATAAGAGAGATATATAGCCCTCTTAGCCTGGCGTACATTTGATTCCTACAAATTAATGAAAAATTCAAGAAGTCAGGAGTAACTAAGATTAAGAGAATTTGAAAATAAAATTGTTAGGCTGGGGGACTCGACATGCTAACCACATGTCACCCCTACACTGGCTGTTGATCATCTACCTCTGTGATTGACACATGTGGATGTGAAGGGCCAGCAGCCGGCTGGTAAAAGGGCAACCGCTGAAAAGTGGAAAGACCCTCAATCGGAATCAGGATAATTTTTGGACCAAAGAGAGGTTAACAGATAGGTTATAATAGTCAACTGCATGATCTTTGTAGGAAACCAGATATAATAATAAGAGTTAAGTCTCATAGACCGTGATGGGCAGGACATGGGCATGAATAGGAAATGAAAGAGTGGTATGGAAGCAATTGGAGAAGACTACATAACAATGAGCTACATAATCTTTATAGAAAACCAGATATAATAAGAACAGGTAAGTTGGCCATGACATATGGCATAAATGGGAAATGAAAGAGGGACATGGAAGCTTGTAGGAAAATCAGAGGGAAAATGCCCAGTTGGTAGACTAAGAATGAGGTGGGAGAATAACATTCAATTTATTCATCCAACTGATCATATACATGATATGGGACAAGTCAAATTTTTACAATAAAGTACAAGTACAAATAAAACTTAAATCAGAGCATTACATATATATGCAAAATGAACATTCAACAAATTAAACATTTAATTTTAAGATAAAATAATTGAACACTCTTTAAATTAAATCTATAAGTCATAGTGTATTTATTGTTTGTAATAACCACTTCATAAATTTATCAACATCCGAATCTATTTGGAACTACTGGCAGATACGCAATACGACTCTCCCCAGTCTCCTACGAATCAAGGATTCCAGGGAGACACTTTAGTTATCTTGTCTAATTGGAACTATTTTTGAACAAGAAGAAAGATTTTTTGCAGTGAACATTCATGTAGAACCTAGGATAAACAGATTTCAGTTTTTAAACTATTACAATCTATTCTAATTCGCATTATCCTGAATTTTAAGAATGAATTCTTCAAAACTATAAAAACAGTTTTCTATTAATATCTTATATAGGAGCATGTTAAATTTTTCATGTGCATATATTTCCTTTAAGTAATTAGGTAAGCTATTATACAAGTGAATTGCAGTGGAAATAAAACTTTTTCTATATAATGTTGAGTTGAAAGGCTCAGTAAAAGTATCCGACTTATTTCTTGTATTATATGAAACATGATTCGAGGGAAGTACATAATATAGGGGATAATTGGAAGACATTAGCTCAAGATAAGAATATATGGAGAGCTTATGTCTGCACAGCCATGAATCTATGGGTTTGATTGTGCCACTGAGTTAGTTATGATTAGTTGATACCAGTTTTAAATATTGAGCTGTTATAGGAAGAAATCACTATGAGGTTTAACTCAAGATTAAATTAACTTAGAAGACTGGATGTGAGGAGAGGTATGAAGATTTAATTTAATCAAATCTGCTGTAGCTGCTCACATTTGATCAGGAAAACATAAAATCAAAGTGAACACAAAATTAATCAAACAGTTAGAAAATACAAAAGAATTGATAATTTGGGAGAAGATCTTCATCCAGAGCTATAGAGATGGGGTCATGAATTTTAAATTTCTGGGAAAATGAACTTAATTTGCAAGTTATTTGGCCAACCAAAAGATGGAGGGGGAGTGAACATTCAGTATCAACTACTGAAAATTTAACAGTCTGAAAGAGGTGACGATAATATGAAGACACATTGAAACATGTTCTCATTAATTCATTTTGAGAAGTTTTCTGATCAATGAAGATTTTTTGCAACCAATCTTAATAATTAACACGAGCTTTAAAAGTACATAAATTACTACGGACTTATAGACTATCAGTTTGTAATACACCTTCACAAAATTTCCCTTAATTAAAGTTCTCTGTCCTCTGTGTCTTCATTCATTACACCAAATTTTCTCATTGAATTCTGAATGTTATTCTTCCAGTTTGTATTTGGTCTTCCTTTTCTGTTCTTAAGAACAAAATAATTTATGAGATAAGATGTCAGACTCAAATTAAATAATGTTAATTTTACTTACATTAATTTCTTTACTTCTAGTTTGAGCAGGCGTATATCATCAAGTCTCTCACTGTACTGTTGTTCTCCTCTGTTCAAAATGTTTTGTAATAAATTTATTTTCTCATATAGTAAAGATAACTCATCATTCTTTTTTGCTAATTTTGTTCCAAGAATTTCTCTTTCATTCACAATCTGAAATAAAATTAAATATCTAATTTCTAATGTAACTTGTGAGGATAACTGAAGACCTTCCACAAGACTAAATAATTTTTTTGTTTCATTAGTTTTTAAGTGAAATAGTTCTTATAATCAAACCCAGTAGAGTTGTAAACAATGCCACATACTTAGCAATATGTAAACTACTTTCTTAGTAAGTCATTGAAGATTATATAAATAACACAAGATTTTGCATTAATTTTAATAACTTAAAATATCTTAACAGTATGTTGATGTTATATTTTTAAATTAACGTTTTCCAGAATTGGATATAGTTTTATTTTAGAAAGAAAAATTATGTTCAAACCAGGAGTTGAACCCCGGATCTCTGACTCTGTATGTCAGTGCAATAACTGTTACGCCATTCGAACTTCAGATAGGAACGTTAAATTTCTTTCCATTTATACAATTCTCCTTTCATCCGAAAGCCAATAGCCATTGCTATCAACAATAAAAAATATTTTAAATAGAAGTCGTAAGATGGCATTGTTGACAGCGATGGCTATCAGCCTTCAGATGAAAGGAGCTTAAAAGTATTGTTTAAATTCTTCAACATCTATAAAGATAATGAAATCTCTGTTAAACAAGATGGCAAACTATCTTCTTGGAAAAAGATCAACACTGGAGTAAGACAGGGATGTGGACTTTCACCGGTACTTTTCATTATGTATATGAATTAATTAATAAATTAATGGAAGAAAACACGAGGATATATACCCATCAATAGGAACCTCAAATTCGATGCTATTCTTTTTGCAGACAATTTAGCTCTTCTGGCACTTTCCGAAAATGATTTGCAATGATCAATTTATAATTTATAAAAAATAGCTGCCAAATTTAATATGGAAATATCAATTAACAAAACTAAAATTAAGACATTTCATGGGAAGGACCCCATACAAAGTAAAATCTGTCTCCAGAATAAAATTTTAGAGAGAACTAATCATTTTAAATATCTTGGATATTATCTCTCTTTCTGGGATGAAAAGGATATCCCTGAAAAAATTACTAGTTATAATAAAAGTTTGGAAATTATTAATCAAGTTATGAAACCATCCCTTGTACAAAAAAACACCAGATTACATTTATATAACACTTTGGCTAGACCAGTGTTGACCTATGGTAGTGAAGCATGGACACTAAAAAGACATCATGAAAGCAGAATAACGGCTTGTGAAATGAGATTCATGCGCAGAACCGCAGGTTACACCAGATGGGATCGGAAAAGGAACACCGATATCTTAAAAGAATTGAAGACTACGCCAATTTTGGAATATATTAAACAGTACCAACTAAATTGGAAACACAATCTTGAAAGAATGAGTTCAAATCGGATCCCCAAAGCTGTTTATAATTATATACCAAGAGGATGAAGATCTCTAGGCCGTCCTATGAAATGCTGGAGGGAAAATTTTCTATAGGATCGTAACAGGCCTTGGTCTAATACTTGGAAGGAAGAAGAAGAGAAGAAATTCTCAATAAAAATACTTTGAATAGAGTTATCAGATGGCATTGTTGATAGTGATGGATGGCTATCACTCTTTGGATGAAAGAAGAATCATATAAGTGGAAAGAAATTTGATGTTCCTATTGAAAGTTTGAATGGCGTAACAGTTATCGCACTGACATACAGAGTCAGATATCCGGGGTTTGACGCCTGGTTCAAACATAATTTTTCTTTCTAAAATAAATCTTAACAGTAATTAATGGATACTTTTTTTTTGTGAGGGAGCTCTTCAATTAATGTTAATGTAATTAGAAAGAATAATTTGCATCTAAGATTGGGTTTTTGTATGACCAAACAAATAACTGAGGCAGAGTATTGCATATGAACATGTAAGATGTCCCCTAGATTTTAGTATGGATGAGGTTACTAAACGAGTTAAAATTAACACCTCATGAGCCAAAGAAAAAAAAACAATATTTCTGAAGGGAAGTAAATCTCCTTTAAATTTAAGATAATTATTCATAGTTAAACTTGGAAAATAACATTATGAGGTTCTTGACTCAATAAATGGTCCACTGTTGTGGTCTTGAGGTAGTGTGCTGCCTTGTCATGCATCGGGCCTGGGTTCGATCCCTGGTCGGGACAAGTTTCCTGAGTGACGTTTTTTTCGGGGTTTTTCCTCACCTGTAAGACAAATGTCAGGAAATGTTAAGGCCCAAACAGTCTCTGAACATTATTTGGTCATCTTTAACATATTCTTTAAATTTAGGATTAAGGCCTCTCCTGGTGCATCATCACCTATCATATATCATCGGGGCAGCGTAACTCTGCCTTCCACAGAAGTGGGTTACACCATGTCAGGAGAGAATACCAGAATGTTGTTGTGACAACATGGTGGCATTGAATAAAAAAAATCATTGAATGAATGAGTCACTTCTTTTTTGAATAATTACAAATAAATTAAAGAAATTCAGACAACAAAAAAGATTAAAAAATACACCACCTTGCAATCTGATTCAAAGAAATGAAAACGACTCAAGAAAATTACTTATCATCCTGAACAACACCACATTAGGACCAGCAGCATCAACCATCATAATAAATATTGTAGCAAAGAAGGACCTGCTTAAGATGGAACGGATGTTCTGAAAGGCCTACAGGCATAAAGAATACATATTTTATAAGTTGAGGCCTACGGATCTTACCTAAGAAGGAATGACAGATCCCCAAGATGAATACTAGAATGGGTGTCACTTGGTAGAAGAAGAAGAGGACGACCAAAAATAATATGGGTTAATGGCATTTTGAGCAGCATGAGAGGAAAAAATATTGGATGGTGCAGATTGCAATGAACAGACAAACATGGAGGAAAATGACAGTAACTTAATTGGACGCAGGAAGATGTTGTGAAACCTACTAAATAAATAAAGTTAAAGACAGAGGATAATGGAGGAAGTGATTGAAGTGATCTTAACTCATTAATGGCAGAAAGGTGATAAACTTTACAAACTGTGACGCGACTTTTTTAATTCCTTCATAAACTCCTGTCAAATTTTATTTTTAGGGTTTCATTTTTCAAATTATTTCCCACCATTTACAATGATCTTTATATTTTTTCTAATGATTATTTCAATATATTTTTCTATGATATACATAGCATGAAGAAGTGACAGCCATATTGATTTAAATGAATATTCTATGCAACAAGAAAAACTTGTTTCAGTGCAGCCAACATAGAGTACGTACTAATTAACTGTACACATATACTTCATAATTTCAGAACTTACTATTTATTTTTGGGTGTTGTATTCTTTCACAGGTTAGAGTGCTTAAATTGTACTATGTTAGCTTTTAGGTTTGTTAAATATTGTGCACATGTTGGCTACATCCTATGATTGCATAATGTAAACCGCTTCATGTTTGTTGGTGCATGCTCTTGGTGAATAATTGGAACTTAGAAAAATGTTTTGCGTCACGTGTTGTGAAGTATTTCAGCAGAAAGGAAAAGTGGAAGAAAAAGAAGACAGGCTTTTGAGCAAAATATTTTGGATCTTTCACAACCAGCTTTGTCCCGCGCCGTAGTTGAGTGGTTAAGGCAGGAAGCCTTGGCGCAGAGCTACGGGACTTGCGCTGGTGCAAGTCTCCATGGGGGAAGAAATTTTCTCATGGTATTTCGGCCTGTATGGGACTGGTGCCCACCCAGCATCGTGACGCATTTGGGTAGCTACAATAAGTAGCGGCTCCAGGTTGAGAAAACCAGCTATAACGGCTGGGGGACTCGACATGCTGACCACATGTCACCCCTACACTGGCTGATTATCATCTACCTCTGTGATTGACACATGTGGATGTGAAGGGCCAGCAGCCGGCTGGTAAAAGGGCAACCGCTGAAAAGTGGAAAGACCCTCAATCGGAATTATTTATTTTTGGGTGTTGTAATCTTTCACAGGTTAGAGTGCTTAAATTGTATTATGTTAGCTTTTAGGTTTGTTAAATATTGTGCACATGTTGGCTACATTCTATGATTGCATAATGTAAACAGCTTCGTGTTTGTTGGTGCATGCTCTTGGTGTATAATTGGAACTTAGAAAAATGTTTCGCATCACGTGTTGTGAAGTATTTCAGCAGAAAGGAAAAGTGGAAGAAAAAGAAGAACTTTAAGTCTGATATAAACAGGCTTTTGAGCAAAATATTTTGGATGTTTCACAACCAGCTTTAAATTTCAACACTAATTACCTTAACCGTTAAAGAGCCTCATTAAATAAAATACAATATACTACCTGCCCAAAGTACAATTTAGCAGAGGTTTTGCATACCTGTTCCAGTGCTTTCTTCTGTTTTTTGCTTTCCTTGTCAGCATCAGAAATTGCTTTCTGTAGTTTGTTTTCCTTCACTAGAAGTGTTCTGATTTGTTCCTTACTGTCTTTCAGTTCTGTTTTTAATTTCTTTATTTCCAATTTAAGGGTTTCCTTCTCTTTTTCGCTCTTCTGCAGTGCTATAATAATAATAATAACAATTAACCAGAGATTGAACTGGAAATATTCATCTCACCTCATACATCACAATAAATTGTTTTAGCTGGACAGTTTTGGAGATCAATACTTCCATTCTCAATTAGATTCTGCCCATTATGCTGGTAATCTATTGTCCTGTAGATTCTTTCCTGCAATGAGATATATCTCACAATAAAATCCTTCTCGCAAGGAATTTCATCATTATCATATTTTTTCTAGACCATGTGGTCTGTGATGATAGAGCTAATGAAGATAGTCTTGATAGTTCCACCAATGCTTTTGGTCTTCCTTGGTCCCGTCCAGTTGAAATATATTGGAATGCCAATTTTGGAAGTCTATTTCTTTCCATTCTTCTCAGATGATTTCTCCACTAGGTATCTTTCTATATTATCATTTAAACTTGGTATTCCAAGTTTTTTCTCTGATAATAGTGTTCCTTTGGTGATCCAGTCTATTAACTCCTAACAGTGATCATCATTGATCATAACAAGCACTTTTGGCTTACTCTAATTTTATCAAGGAATTTCAAAGTTAATTAATTTATCCCAACTCTCCTGAATGTAAATTCTTTCTCATTCTCTGAGTAATAGGGACACAGTAATTAATTTTGAAATTCCTGGGGAGAAAGGTTTAATTGTGAGGTTTAACTTCCCAGCACCAGAGGGAAAGAATCTACAAATATAAAATTACCAATACATTAGTCAGAATATATTTTATTTTAGGAAGTAATATTTTGAGATTATTTTAATTAAATTATTTTCAGTCTGTTTTTCATCTTACCTCAATATTAATGTTGATTTGTTCTTGTTTATTTTAGGAAGTAAACATCAACATTAATTTTTTTTTTTTAAGAGAAAAATTTTTGCCTAGACCGGTACTTGAACCCGGGACCTTTGGCTAGCCGGGCCAAATGCTCTACCAACTGAGCTACTGAGGCGAGTTGTAATCTAGATGCAAATTTTTATCTTATATACGTTGTAATTCCATCGTGCCAAATGCTTTGAAACATTTGCTTCTATCTTTGCAAATGGTGGCTTCTTAGTTAAGAAGAATTTATTGGGAATTTAACACTACTTTATAAAGCCATTAGGGCTTTATTGATGTTTTTATTATTGATTTAACACTTCTCCTTCAGTGAGAAGTGTTAAATCAATAATAAAAACATCAACATTAATATTGAGGTAAGATGAAAAACAGACTGAAAATAATTTAATTAGTCAGAATATAGTTGAGAATGGAGATAATAGTATCAGAATATGTTAAGGTGAGAAAATTTATTATAAGATTCACCATTGAAAATGTTAAATTTAAATTATAACATCAAAATACTTCAGCATTTGCTCACCTAATTCCCCCTTCATTAAAAGTGTTTCTTTTGATGTGATGTCTTCTTTCAGTTGTTCAGTTTGGTGAGTGATAACTTTGAGCTTTTGTTTCAATTCTGAACTCTCATCCTGAAAAAATGAAATCTCACAAAATTATTTATTTCATATTATTTCATTTTGGTATTTGTGATCTTTTAAAATGGCAAGAAAATGGAACATTACTATACCATGTATCATATATCCTTTATTTTGTCATTAAATGTGTAATATAACTGTTTTGGTAGAGACCTTACCTGCAAATTTAAAATTAATAAATATATATATAAATATATATATATATATATATATATAATATAAATAGATTGCGCACAAATGTGCAAAGGTGATAACACTGCTAACAATCACTAACACTAACTTGGTCTTGCGTAATCACAAATTGTTTTTGTTCTTTGTGTACATGTTTCGATGTGATATCTTTCGCATTTCTGTTCACACACTTCGCATTGCATGACATCTTCGGATCATGGAATGTTTTATCTCTGCACATTAGGTGGTGGAATCCATGCACGCTTAATCTTGTGATGATGTGTCGTATCTGGAAATTTGCTTCTGTCCAGTTCCTATCTATCATTGCTCCAGTGCTGAAGAATTCTGGCCATACTTCCTCTCTTTTTCTGCGTAGAAAATTAATAAATATGACATAGCTATCTAATGTCATCATCATCACGATTGATGCTACAGCCCATTGCAGGCCTTAACTGATCCAACTATGAGCTTCCATTTATTTCCATTTTCTGCCTTCCATTTCCATCCCTGGACTCCCATAACCTTCAGACTCTGTTCCACACTGTCTAGCCATCTTGTAAGAGGTCTTCCAACTTTTCTTTTTCCCTCTATTTTAGAGAATGTAACTCTATGGGCAATGTCTCTTTCTTCCAGTCGATGTAGACAGCCCAGCCATCTCAACCTTCAAGATTTTATTATTCCGACTGTCAGTATCACCATATATGTCATGATTATATATCATCATCATCATCATCATCATCCAGGGATTAAGCCTGTTGGCTTGTTCCGGTTTCATGAAAGCTAGAATTTTTAAAATTGTTCAGACCATATTCTGTGTGGGCATCCAACATTTCTCCTTCCATGTGGTTTATAATTTAGCAATAATTTTTTAATCTTCCTTCTGGCATTCTATCAACATGTTCTTTCCAATCATTCCTATATTTAATTATTCGGTCTGTAAGTTTGAAAAAATTTAGTTCCTTTCTTATATCTATATTCCTTTTCTTATCCAGCAGAGTATATCTTGCTATATTTCTTAAAAATCGCATCTCAGCTGCGTTCAATCTTTGTTCTTGTCTTTTAGAGATCGTCCAACATTCTGATCCATACATCAATACAGGAACAGCCATTACTTTATAAAATTTCATTTTGTTTCTATTCTTGTATTTTTAAGGGTTCTTTTAATAGTGCCACACATTAGATTAAATTTATTTATTTTGTCATTAATATCTTCAATTTTAACATATGATAAATTGAAGCCCAGATATTTAAAACTGTTCACCTGCTCTAAAATTTCATTATCAATTACTATTTTTGCTCTTAAGGTTATATCTATTGTGCCATTTGCCATTTTCATTTATCAATCCATAGACTTTCCTTAGAATCTTTCTTTCTAATACCTTTAAATTATTTTCATCACTTTTAGTTAATGGCCAAGTTTCACTTCCATACAGAATAACAGGCCTCAGGAGAGTTACGTATATTTTGGATATAGTTTGAATAGTAAGATATCGACTACTTCTTAATTTTTCTATTCTATAATATCTATTTCCCAGTAATAATCTATGATTAATTTCAGTACTTATTTTATTATCTTGTGTTATTACTGATCCCAGATATTCATATTCCTCTATTTTCTCAAATGTATATTTATCAATCTTCAAACATTTTATAGTTGTATCGTTAATATCTGGGAATTCCATGTACTTTGTTTTGTTTTCATCTATTCTAAATCCAAATTCTCCAGCTGCTTTTTCAAATTTTAAAAAGCTTTTTTGACTGCATTTGGTGTTCTTCCAATAATATCGATATCCACATAGGACTAACATTTGCACTGATTTATAGTATATCGCTCCTCTGTTATTTAATCCTGCATCCCTTACTGTCTTCTCTAAAGCTAAATTGAATAACATACATTCTGAAGCATCTCCTTGTTTGAGGCCTTTCCTGGTTACAAATGCAGTAGATATCTAACATGTCCCAAAATTTCCAAATTTTGGCAGCTGTTCTTCTGTAGTGCTGCATTCTGTATTTGAATGTAACATATGTTTGTCTTGGTGAGTGGAAGGGAAGTCCACATGGCCTTAACTCCACCAGGCTAAGTAAATAAATAGTAACCAGATTCATTCATGAGAGCCTTACAGTAAAAGTAAATAAATATGGATATAAATGTGTTAATCACATAACGACCATCATATATGGATTATATTTGAAGAGAAAAATTATACGCTAAGACTGGGGTTTGAACTCAGGACCTTTGGCTTTCTAGGCCAATGCTCTACCACTGAGCTACCTTACAAACTCCAATCTAGACACAAATTTTTCTCTTATACATTGTTAATTCCCCAGTGTCTAATGAATAAGCATTCGCTCGGGAATTAACAATGTATAAGAGAAAAATTTGTGTTTAGGTTGGAGTTTTTAAGGTAGATCAGTGGTAGAGCATTGGCCTAGAAAGCCAGCGATCCTGCATTCAAACCCCAGTCTGAGCGTATAATTTTTCTCTTAAAATATAATTTATCCTTGAATGAGAATTTATCCTTCTTCTTCTTCTTCTTAAACATAATTTGTAGGATTTTCATCCTGTTTATTTCCAAAATCACTCCTCGGAGGAAGACATATTGGATGTGCATCCACTGTCTATCCATCTCATGGCTGGTCTTCCTCTTGTTCTTCTCCCGTCCATTGGTCTATCTTTTTTAGCTCTTTCTGCAAGTCCGTTTTCTTCCGTTCTTTCTATATGACCCTTCCAATATTTTTGTCTATCTATAATAAATTTGGTAATGTCTTGAATATGACAATTGTCCCTAATTTCTGTGTTGTGTATTTTATCAAATAATGTTTTCCCCTGAATAGTTCTTAAGATTTTCATTTCACATGTGCTTATTATTTGTTTAGTTTTTGTTGTATCAGCCCTAGTTTCTGCTCCATATACAATAACTGGTCGAACTATTGTGTTGTATATGCAGATTTTGCTTTCTATTGACATGTTTGTTGCGCAAAATTAAATCTTTCATAGATCCTGATATTTGTGCTGCCTTATCAGCTTGTTTCTTTACTTCTTTATTAAATTTTTAGTGTTTGTTATTAATACATCTAAATAATTAAATTCTGATACTTGTTCTATAATTTTTCTTTCCACTTCTAATTTGCATCTTACTGCTTCTTTTGATGTTGTTAAGCATTTTGTCTTATTCGTGTTAATTTCCATATTGTATTTTCTGGCATTTATATTGAATTGATGTAAAGATCTTTGTAAATTATCTTCAGATTCTGAAAGGAGAATGACATCATGCCAAGAATCAAGCCTCAGATCAAAGATGGAAGTGTTAAATTAATAATATAAAACATTGTCTATGGATATTGAAAAAAAAAATTAGTAATCTAAATAACTTTATTTTGATATGCTGAACCAAATTCTTCGAAGTAGGAACTTGGATAATGAATAAACAGCATAATGCAATATTGTAGATAACTATTGAAATGGATTTTCAAGATGATCATCCAGAAGGTCTAGAAGAGAAATAATAAAATATACAAAGATGAGAAGAGATTTAACTACAATAATGGATTTCAAAAAGAGAGATGAACAGACAGGTGAATAGAGAAAACTACATAACAGTGAACTACATGATCTTTATAGGAAGCCAGACATAATAAGAACAGTTAAGTATTGTAGACTGCAATGGGCAGGACATGTGGCACGAATGGGGAATGAAAGACGTGCATGGAAGCTTGTTGTAGGAAAACCAAAGGGAAAACACCCAGTTGGTAGACCAAGAATGAAGTGGGAGGATAACATTAACTATGATTTGAGAGAAGTAGATTATACAGGGAATGGTTGGAAAACAATAACTCAGGAAAGGGATGTATGGAGAGCTTATGTCCACGTGGACATTAACCTATGAGTTTGATAGTGCCAGTGAGTTAGTTAGTTAGTTAATGGATTTAAAAAAGAACTACATGGCACGAACATACATGGAGAGGGAAATTATACCTAAATTAATATGTGAAAAGAATGGTAGATGGCAGCATAGTAGCCCAAAGAATGCTTGCAGAACAATATAGAACATTCTATGCAGAATTGTGGTTAATCAGAAGAAGATACACAAGATAGAAATTAGTTATTATAAACCATTCAGTGTCTGGTCTAAGTGTATAAAATTATTTGATTGGAGATAAACCTTTGTATTAAGGAAAATCTCTATTTAAGAGAAGACATAAGAGGTAGTTGGAGTGACTGCAGTGGAATGTTAATTACACGATCGACAAAAATTAACTTTTTTCTTTCACAAGAATAAAAATATGAGATTTTAGAAGTATTTGTCATCCTGAATTTAAATATCATTTCAGATTTTTCCTATCAGGCAAGAATTTTCTGTGATATTCATTTACATTTTTTATAATTTTTAATAAAATCCATCTAACTCTAACTCATTCTGACTTACCTAGAAAGTGGTAGATAGTGATTTTTGGGCATATTTTATGTAAGATCATTTTTATTTCCATCTGAATCATTTTCAGTTTGAGGTAGGTCAGAATCAGAGTTATGAGTTAAGGTCATATCTGCATATACTGGTACAGGGAACTCTTCATATAAGGTAAAGGTTCCTACGACAGGTCAAAGAAAATACAAAAATCAATTTTAAAAAAGTAGCTGTCACAAAAAAACTGTGGAAAAATTCTGACTACATATCTGAATTCAGTATGAAAAAATTCACTAGATTCACTAATCAGATTTTTTGTGAAGAAAACCTTGTCGACCAGAGTTATAGAGGAACTTGCCTGTGATTCCAGCAACATTTTGCTGAAAGTGTTGCGGTCGCTTCTTACTGTTTCAATTAAATTCTGCTGCATCTTAAGCTTAGATTCCACTGCTGATAATTTCTTCTTGTAATCGGTGATTGTCATTTGTTTTAAATTTGATCTCATCTAAAATATCTTGCAGTTTCTGTGTTAGTTCTTGAGAGTCATGAAGAAATCTGGAATCAGTTTTTATAATCATTTAGTCATTACTATTCATAGTTGCTCTACCTATAACACTGGTCAATATGATTATTTTTGTCTCATGAGTAGCAATAGATGTACATAATGCAGTTTTTTATAGTGTTTTCAAATATGTATTCGGAATTTCTCCATTACCCACAGTTTTTTTATTTTAGTTTCAATTAATGGATTTAAATAATTTTTTTTTAATAAACTTTTTTTCGTCTTTTTGTCCATTGTAAAATAAAACCAAATGAGCTAACTCAGGAGATTTCAGCTATGGAAAAGAGATATCAAGGCAAATGGAATCCTAATATGCTAGCCGATTATTGTTGGACCATCAAGATGGATGCTCCACAGGCGAAATATTAGCAGAAAATTGTAATTTCTTACTTTCTAGGTAAGTCCGAATGTTCAAATATTGTGTAGTTACGAATGTAGAAAATATTAAAGTGTTTGAAATCATAAATTCCTGTCCCTCAAAAACCTTGCATGATAGAGAAAAACTTATATCATATTTAAATTCAGGAGAAGAAATACTATCAGAATCACATATTTTTCTTTCTGAGACAAAAAAAGTTTCTTTTTTGTTGCTCAGTGTTATGATTATTAACACTTAGGAAAAATTCTTGGATCAAAGAGAGAGGAACCAACAGGTGAATGGAGGAATCTTCATAACCAGGGAAAGGATTTTTATGCGGTAAAAGTTAATTTTGCAATTTAGTATAACTTCTGTCTTTGTCTTGGTGATTAGAAGACACTAATACAGCACCCTATTCTTTTTGCGACATGTGATATTATCATCTTACTGGTAATTCCAAATATTTTTATCTCACATTTCAAGCCTTCTGAAGCAAAAATTCATTAAGAATTTTTTTAAATTTTTATTTATAGTGCCAACAAATGTTAGAGCTCTTTGTTTTCATTTCCTTCACAATGGGAGTAGATTGCCAGTTCAGACCAGCTCTCGAGAAAACCACATGATAATGTAAATATTAGCAAGAAATATAGTCTGACCAATGGATCTGCACCCCCATAAGATATGCAAATTGAACACTAATTCCTTTTCTGCCTTGGTAAATCATTTCCCTCCTTGCATTCCTATCTCTCTTTTCTTTTGCCCTTCCCACTACTCAAAATATTGAGCCTTCTTGGGGAGAGATTATTTGAACTTGCAGTCCAGTGTTGTCAACTCAACATGAAATAAATATTACCGAGTAAGTAATAAAAGTCAATCAGCGTCATTAGACTTACTTAAATATGAAGAAGTAATATTGCGCAGAACAGTGGGTTACACCAGATGGGATCAGAAAAGGAACACCGATATCTTAAAAGAATTGAAGACTACGCCAATTTTGGAATATATTAAACAATACCAACTAATAAGAATTAAATGAATCGTGATTTCTTCTTACCTCATACTTCTATGTTTTTCTAAACACAGCACTGCAGTATCAGCGACCATTGTCACCATCTTCAGCTGTTTTACGACTGTCAATTTTTTCTTTTGCCGGTAATTATCCAAACTGCCATCTGGTGTTCTTTTGAAGGAATTATTTTCTAAACTGCCATCTGGTGTTCTTTCGAATGAATCATTTTCTAAACTGCCATCTGTTGTATTTTTGAAGAACTTTGTAATCAAGCTCGGTTCGTCTGTAATCTCAAAGTTCATGGTTCTAGTATAGTTTTTTTTAATATATATTTTTCCCAAGCTGTTAAATCCAAAGGTTTGGATAGATGTTTCAAAATTTTTGCTTCTTTTTCAATTCTATGATGCTCTAATAAACTATCTGCTTCTATAGCTGATTTTTCAATTTCTCCATTCTTTATGTTTCTGAAGTGTTCTTTTTTACGGGTTTCCAAGTTCCTTTTTGTTTTTCCTATATATATCCTGTTGCAATCTTTGCAATCAATTTGATAAATTCCAGATTTTTTGTTGTCTGGGGTGTTAACTTTATTATTAGTTAACAGAAGTTTACCCAGGCTGAATTTGTTAATTGGAGTCAATGTTATATTAAATTTTCTGAAAATTTTTTGAAACTTATTATGAACTTCAGGATGGTAAGTAAATTTCTTGAATTTTACATCTTTCTTGGAATCATGTTGTAGGGTGGTGTATTCTGTGTATTCCTGTAACCTTTTCTGTTGTTTAAATTTCTTTAATTTATTCTTTATTATGTCTTCACTGAAACCATTTATTTTAGCAACATGTAAAATATGATCATATTCATTATCAAAATCTTCTACATTAAGTGGAATATTTATCAGTCTGTGTAATAGACTAATGAAAATTGCATGTTTATGTGACAAATTGGAAACACCATCTTGAAAGAATGAGTTCAAATCAGATCCCCAAAGCTGTTATAATTATATACCAAGAGGACGAAGATTTCTAAGCAGTCCTATGAAACGCTGGATGGAAAATTTTCTATAGGATTGTAACATGCCTTGGCCTAATACTAGGAAGGAAGGAAGAAGAAAGACATTATATTCAATATTCAAGATCCATGACTCTATTTGGGGGAAGTTTTGGCAACATTCCTACTCGGAAAATGATCCTGGGTGCTGTTTGAATGGTGGAGGGAAGTGCGTGGAATGGAGTAAGTATAAGTGTTAACTTATCTAAGAATGACTGCAGCTGCTAGAGAGGCACATATCTGTTGGTCCAATGATACATTTTGGGACATCCAAATATATTGATTTCACATTTCTAGCCTTCTAAGGCAGAACTTCTTTAAGAATTTTTTATGGAAAAATAAAAATGATAATGAAAAATATACTGCTTAAGTCTAAAATTTTGTTATAAGTAAATTTGATGATAAATCAATATGATAAAGTAACTGTGCAATTAATATGGCTTAGTTTAATTTGAAATCCTTTTAAGGTATCCTTACAAATCTGTTAATAATTGATTAGCATAATTATTTTTTTAATTGGGTGTCTTTAATGTTCTTAAGATTGAGAAAAAAATCACTATAATTTATAAAGTGACTCTTACTTTTCTCTATCCTTATCCATGTCAAACACTGTCTTGTTGAGTCTCTTGCATTCTGATGTCAGGTTGTCTACTTCATTCTGCAAGGTTTTGTTTGTTTGGTCTTTTAGTTTGATGATTTTCTGTTGCTCACACATTTCCTCTGAAATATCAATCAAATACATAGTGGAATTATAAGTGTGTACAGGTTTTAAGCTCAAATTTATTTTTGTAACTATTTAACTCTTGCCCCAAATGGGAGACAATGACCAATCACATTTCAATGAATTTTGTTTTACAACCAATGGCACCTCGATTTTATCTATTTAATTTTATCATATTAAAACAAGTTCCTCCTTTTTAACATTCTGAATAGGTCAGATCATTATTTTCCAGTGATACACTCTCTAAGAAATACGTTGAATATAACAATTTATATATTAAGGAGTAAGAATCCTAGAACACAAGTGGCTCCCAGACTGTATATATAGTGCACAAATGTATCCAGATACTGCTTGCAGGATATAATAGAAAAATATTTGTAGCAATTTATTATACCATAAAAAAAATAAACCACTGTTTGCAATTTCTTAAACATATTATTTCCTAGGTATTTATGTTCTAGAAATATATAATTGACATATTTACATCATAGGACATCAGAAATTAATTAATAACCTTTAATGTTGGTTATAAACAGTTTGATGTGTTTCATTTTTTCTCCACTAGGGTGCATTCTTACAATATTGTGATCCTTTGGAAATAAATAATATAATCTAGTTGCACTGATGAACAAATGAAACATAATAAATATTTCTCATTTGTTTTCAAACATCGCCATTTATATTAAATATATAAATATTTAAAAATAATTAATTTTAAATAATGATTTGTGAGTAAACAGCTTAATTTTATTCGTTAAATAGTCCTAGCAAATGCCACTCTTGATTTCCAAATTCTCTAGATAAATTAGAAATCACTCGTGGCGTTACTTATGATAAATTTATAGACTTAAGGTTCCAAATGTTTAGTTTTCTTATTAAAAATTGTTTTTGTATATAATTAATGGTAATATGAGTTTGGCCTGATTTTCATGCTGTACGTAGGGAATGTGAAATGGAACTTCTTCCTTTTGTATTTTCCAATTTCATGAGTCCAGTATGCCTAGATGATTATAATACATACAATACTCAAACTGTTTTGAACTTGTTAGAAAGCGTACGTACAATATATAAACAGTTGTTCAGAAAAACAGTGAGGTAATTAGTTGTTATTTTTCCATACCTACAATCTGGCTGTTGGCCTCATATCCACATGTACCATTTACATGTGTGGATGATTGTCCAGCCAGTACAGCAATGTAACATGACCAGCATGTTGAGTCCCCCAGCGGTTACAGCTAGTTTTTTAAACCTTTATTATTATTATTATTATTATTATTATTATTATTATTATTATTATTATATTATTATTATTATTAGTAGTAGTAGTATTTTTTATTCCCGAAAGTTTTTCAATTCTTTGTCCAATGCCACCAGGTTGTCTTTTATGACATTTCTGGCTTTTTCATTTAGCATTGTAATGCATTCTTCGGTTGGGCACCTGGAAGGCAGAGTTACATTACTTACTCACTGACACTATCGAACCCGTAGGTTCATGGCCGCGCGGACATAAGCTCTCCATACATCCCTATCCTGAGCCAATGCTTTCCAATCATTCCCTGTATAATCTACTTCCCTCAAATCATAGTTAATGTTATTCTCCCACCTCATTCTTGGTCTACCAACTGGGCGTTTTCCTTCTGGCTTTCCTACAAGAAGTTTCCATGCACGTCTTTCATTCCCCATACGCGCAACATGTCCTGCCCATCGCAGTCTACGAGACTTAACTGTTCTTATTATATCTGGCTTCCTATAAAGACCATGTAGTTCATTGTTATGTAGTCTTCTCCATTCACCTGTCTGTTCATCTCTCGTTGGTCCAAAAATTTTCCTAAGAACTTTATTCTCAAATACTCGTAATCTCCTTTCCTCCCTTAAAGTAAGAGTCCATGTTTCGTACCTCAACTATTTAATTCATGCCCCAAATGGGAGTCAATGACCAATCACGTTTCAATGAATGTTGTTTTACAACCAATCACAGTTGTGTTTCACCTCAATAATTATCGAATTTTGATTATAAAAATAAAGAAAGCTCCTCCTTTTTAATATTCTGAACAGATCAGAGCATTATTTTGCAGCGACTGACTCTCTAACAAATACGTTGAATATAGTAAATAATGATTCCTTCGACCTAAACATTTGATAATTGTGTGTTCAGTAATTGTGTTTTTAAATACTGATTTTACTGAGTTTTTTCCGAAAAAATGAATTAATAACCTACAATGTTGGTTATAATATACAGTTTGATGTGTTTCATTTTTTCTCCACTATGGTGCATTCTTGCAATATTGCAATCATATTTGGCAATAAATAATATGAACAAGTTGCAATGATGAACAAATTAAAAATTACCAAACACTTCTCATTTGTTTTCAAACATCGCCATTTACATTAAATATATAAATATTTTAAAATAACTATATTTAAATAGTCCACCGCTGTGGTCTTGAGGTAGCATGCTGCCTTGTCACGCAGCAGGCCCAGGTTCGATTCCTGGTTGGGATAGGCTTCTGGATGAGATTTTTTCAGGGTTTTTCCTCACCTGTAAGACAAATGTCAGGAAGCTTAGGGCCCAACAGTCCACGAAAATCATGCGGCCATCATCATCATCATCATCATCCTTCACCGGTGTGGAAAGCAACAGGAAGCCTACCACACCTATAATTCCCTAGTAAAGCTGCAAAGCTTAACATGAAAATGCTATGATTGCAGTGAAAGACCTGCCCTCGGGCAGAATTACTATGGATGGATATTTGAATAATGATTTGTGAGTAAACACCTTAATTTTATTTGTTAACAAATGCCACTCTTAATTTCCAAATCCTCTAAATTAATTGGAAATCAGTCGTGCCATTACTTATGATGTTATGATGGGTGTTAAATGTTAATGTAGAGCCAGGAGAGTCCTTAACCTAAATTTAACCTAAATTCCAGACCATGGGTAACCACAGGAATAATTCCCTTTAAAGAAAAATTCATATGGTCTGACTAGTAACACTGGTCAACATGATTTTTGTCTCATGAGTACCAACAGTTGTACTTAATGCAGTTTTTTATCGTGTTTTCAAATATGTATTCGGAATTTCTCCATCATCCACATTTTTTTATTTCAATTTCAATTAATGGATTTAAATAATTATTTTTTAATAAACGTTTTTTCATCCATTTGTTCATTGTAAAATAAAATCAAATGAGCTAACTCACGACATTTCAGCTAGGGAAAATATATATCAAGGCAAATGGAATCCTAATATGCTGGCCGATTATTGTTGGACCATCAAGAGGGATGCTCCACAGGCGAAATATAGCAGAAAATCGTCATTTCTTACTTTCTAGGTGAGTCCGAATGTTCGAATATTGTGTAGTTACGAATGTAAAAAATGTTTTTTTTTTTTCAAATGCCCCAGGTTTGTCTTCCGACATTCCTGGTTTCTCTCCTGGCATGGCGTACTTGTAACCCACTTCTGAGGTTGGGGCGCCTGGAAGGTGGGGTTACGTTGCCTCGATGATATGATGGGCGATGATGATGATAGTGGTGCGCCAGGAGAGTCCATAATCCTAAGCTTAATCTAAGATGAATATGAATGATGATGATTGCGATGGCCATATGATTTCGGGGACCGTTTGGGCCTTAAAGTTTTCCTGACATTTGTCTTACAGGTGAGGAAAAACCCCAATAAAAACCTCACCCAGAAAAATTGTCCCGACTGGGGATCAAACCCGGGCCCGCTGCATGACAAGGCAGCACGCTACCCCGAGACCACAGCGGTGGACATGTAGAAAATATTAAAGTGTTTGAAATTATAAATTCCTGTCTCTCGGAAACCTTGCGTGATGGAGAAAAACCGATATCATATTTTACTTCAGGAGAAAAAATACTATCAGAATCACATATTTTTTCTTTCTGAGTCAAAAAAAAGTTTCTTTTTTGTTGCTCAGTGTAATCAAACCTGGGGTCTTGTGAAATGTAGTCAGAAATGCTAATCACTGATCCATGAGGCTGGTCAAGTTCTTCTAATATTAAGTTGTGTAAATTAATGGGTACTCAGTTTTCTTCTCACACTAAATTACTGTGAATTATTTACCAGTCATTTTAAGTATGTTTTTAGTCAGAATATCTTTGTCTCTCTGTATCGCTTCGCAAACTTTGTTGTGGTGTTCTATGTCCTTCTTAGCAGTTTCCAAGTCATGTTCCAGCTGGCATTTAACAAGTTTTTGTTTTTCCTTCTCTTCTTCAACATGACTTCTCTGATTCTGAGATGCTGTCAGTTTCTTTACATAATGTTCTCGGATTTTTTCAATTTTAGATGTGTTTACACGTAGTCGAGCAAGTTCTTCTTCTTGTATCTGAAAAAAATGAAGTTCACTCTATATTCACTCTGCATCTAACTACCGGTAACTTACATCAGACCATAAAATGTTCCAGGCTGTAAAATGTCACTTAAGAGAAGTTGTTTGTGAAGAGAGGTAAAAAGTAACTTGTAATCAAAGAATCATATTTCTGATTCTAATTACTTCATATTATTAAAATTTTTGGGGATTCTTTACAACATATGACATGAACATTTTTTTCTAAGTTCCAATCATACACCATGTGCATGCGCCAACAAACACAAAGCTAAAAATTAAATTAATGTTTTTATTACCTCACCTCATATCCATTTTCTTCTATACTGCAGTTTCGGAGCTTATCACCATCTTCAGTAGCCTCTGGTCGACTGGTGTTATGTCGTTTCTTGGCGGTTTTCTTCCTACTTCTATCAGTGGACTGATGAACCTCTGGATCAGGTCAAAATTTGCAGGAGTTTCGAAATTCATGAGTTTTTCTTTCTTATTTTTTTGGATGTAGATTTTTTCTCAGACTGTGAGTTCTTTTTGTTTATCTGTGTGTTTGATTAGGCTAGCTTCTGTATTGATTAAATGCTTTTCAGACCAAGCATGGGCTGCTACAGCTAACCTAATCAAACACACAGATAAACAAAAAGAACTCACAGTCTGGGAAAAAAGCAACATCCAAAAAAAATAAGAAAGATAAACTCATGAATTTCGAAACTCCCGCAAATTTTGACCTGATCCAGAGGTTCATCGGTCCACCAATAGAAGTAAGAAGAAAACTGCCAAGAAACGACATAACACCAATCGACCAGAGGCTACTGAAGATGGAGATAAGCTCCGAAACTGCAGTACAGAAGAAAAAGGATATGAGGTGAGGTAATAAAAAACATTAATTTAATTCTTAAATTAAACCTCATAGTGTTCTTTCCCTGTGTAAGTTAAATAAACACGAAGCTGTTTATACTATGGAATCATGGGATGCAGTCGACATATACATGATATTTAACGAACCTAAAAGCTAATCTAACGCAATTTAAGTGCTCTAACCTGTGAAAGACAGAAACAGATCTTCCTACCATTCTAATTCCTACACTGTATCGACAGCTAGAATGTGAAACTCCCTACCACAAGAGATTTGAAGCTACTAGAAATTAACTTCTTTTAAAGAAATTTAAATCTCTGTTTTTTTGCATTCCAGAAATCTCTACCACAAGGCATTTGGGGGCTGCCAGACATTAGCTTCTTTTAAAAGAAAGTAAAAATTCTTACTTTTGTAATTGACTCTCAGCAAATTGATTGTTTCTATTATTTTCATTTGTGTAATTATAAAAAAAACTTCATGGTGAATGACAGATCTAGAAGGCTCTTGGCCTACCAGCCACTGCTGGTCTCACATCCACATGTGTCAATCATAGAGGTCATCATCCAGTCAATATTGGGGTTATATGTGGTCAGAATGTTGGATCATCTAGCTGTTATAGCTAGTTTTCTCAACCTGGAGCTGCTACTTATTGTTGTTACCCAAATTCCTCATGATGCTGAGTGAGCACCAGTCCTATACAAGCCATTATTCCATGAGAATATTTCTTTCCTCCATAGGAACTCAAACCAGTTTTCTAAATATATTGATTTGATTAATTTTAATTAGTTAGTTTGCACAAATTTATAACAAATTTATAACAAAGTTGAGGACGACGGCACCTACCAACAGGTACATTTTAATTTTTAACTTTCATCATACGACTTCGCCTCAATGGAATTTGATATGAATTTTACTAGTATTGATGAAATTTATATTTATTTATAAATTTTTATATCATATTATTTTGTAATTTTTATGTATCTAATAGTTTTTAATGGTTGAATGGAAAAGAAGGCACTATGACCCTAACTCTGTCAATTCAAATAATTCATTGCAATTGTTATTATTAATAGAAATGTTGGAAAAATATATAAAATTTTATCATATTTACTGGTAAATACGGAGTACACTTACCTTGATTAGATGTGTTTTATTATAATTTTCATTTGCAAGTTTCTCCATAGTTTCATTTTGAGTATCAAAGTCTTGCTGCATCTTGATGAGGCGATTGTTAAGATTTTCTACTTCTTTTACAAGCCGCTCATTTGACATCTGTAATTTAAACAATAGTCATGGATTGTTTTAGAATTAAACAGTGAAAAATAGATATAAACTCAGAAATACAGTATGGGTCTATGTGTTCATGTGCTGTGATATAACAGTGTTAAATTGGATCACCTAATACAAAAACCTCAACTCCAATTTTTTTTGATTATTGATTATTAATAAAATGCCAAATAATAGAAAGGTGAAACAAATCTTCTGTTCACAACCTCAAGGAACTAGATTAAGAGGAAGAACTAAGAATAGATGGATTCTTCGCTCTAAAACTACTATTAGAAAAGCACAAGGAATTCAATATAGAAACTCATATCGCCTTCGTTGACTTCATAAAGGCTTTTGACAAAGTAGACAGAAATATATTGCTACAAATTTTAGCTGATGATAACGTTCCACAACAATAAATTACTAATATCTTCAACATCTATAAAGATAATGAAATCTCTGTTAAACGAGATGGTAAATTATCTTCTTGGGAAAAGATCAACACTGGAGTAAGAGAGGGATGTGGACTTTTACTGGTACTTTTCATTATATATATGAATAGAATGAATAAACGAATGGAGGAAAACACAATGGGGATATATACCCATCAATAGGAACCTCAAACTCTATGCTATTCTTTTTGCAAACGATTTAACGCTTCTGGCACTATCCGAAAATGATTTGCAACGATCAATTTATAATTTACAAAAAACAGCTACCAAATTTAATATTGGAATATCAATTAACAAAACTAAAATTATGGGATTTCATGGGAAGGACCCCATACAAAGTAAAATCTGTCTCCAGAATAAAATTTTAGAGAGATCTAATCAATTTAAATATCTTTGTTATTATCTGTCTATCTGGGATGAAAAGGATATCCCTGAAAAAATTACTAGTTATAATAAAAGTTTGGGAATTATTAATCAAGTTATGAAACCATCCCTTGTACAAAAAAAAAACACCAGATTATGTTTATATAACACTTTGGCTAGACCAGTGTTGACCTATGGTAGTGAAGCATGGACACTAAAAAGACAACTGAAAGCAGAATAACGGCCTGTGAAATGAGATTCATGCACAGAACAGCGGGTTACACCAGATGGGATCGGAAAAGGAACACCGATATCTTAAAAGAATTGAAGACTACACCAGTTTTGGAATATATTAAACAGTATCACTAAATTGGAAACACCATCTAGAAAGAATGAGTTCAAATCGGATCCCCAAAGTTGTTTATAATTATATACCAAGAGGACAAAGATCACTGGGCCATCCTATGAAATGCTGGAGGGGAAATTTTCTATAGGATCGTAACAGGCCTTGGCCTAATACTTGGAAGGAAGAAGAACTAAGAATAGATGATGGGATTGTGTGCACCAGGATCTTAAAAAAATGTCAAATAAACTATTGGGAAAGACTTTCTATGGAGGGGGATGCCTGGAGCAGGCAAAGGTCCTTATTGGGCTGTAGTGCCATTTAAGAAGGAGAAACATATTTGACAATATGAAGCTACCCATATCTAATTATGTTATGTATAAACCTTCGGGCTCGGAAACTTCTAGAGTCTGTTTGACGTTACCTTGAGTTCTTTAGCGCTGGTCTCCAATTTTACTCATGTTGCGATGAGCTTGGCTAAGCTGGAATGTCAGATTCTCCAGTTCTGTATGATTTATTTCCAGTTCTCCAGTCAGTTGTTTCACATCATACTCCAGACGCTCTCTGGTTCTCAGTTCTTTCGTCATTTCACTCTCCTGGCTCTATAACATTTCATTTGTTAATACTTGTTTGTGAAAATTTAATTTGTTTCTGAACAAATAATTACTTACACTACAAGGATTGAAAATGAATTGAATTGAGATGAATTTTGAAACTGCTTTCTATAAAACTTGTAATTCTTGCAAATTATACATGAGCTAAGTGGCAAGTGCTAATTATGGAGTTAGGTGTAGATTTTAGTAGTTAAAGCAGACACCAATCTGAGTGCCAATGGATACAAGTAAAAATCTGTCTGGTACTGAAATCTAATGGCTGAAAAGAAAATGCTAAGAAAATCATATATGGAGTGTCTCAAATTTGAACATCATTTACTCAAAAGTGACTTTTTGTTATTCATAACTATAGACATTTGCATGTTGCATATTTAAACTTTTTTCATCTGTTATTGCATATTTTAACCAAAAACTAGTCATAATGCATATTTCTGCGCTATATTTACAACATTTTAAAAATCTGTGTTTTATACAATGAACATTTCGAGACCATCAAAAGTGTAGTAAACAATTTTGATAGTGCAGAGGCTTTGGTTGTTTGTCATTGCAAGCAAACGTTTAACGATTCCAGTTTTTAAAAAAATATATTGCTGTGATTAGCATTCATTTTTCCCACACACCTGCGACTATTAAAAAGCTTGAAACTCAAAGTTTGGCGTTTTTATGGATTAAATCCATCAACTGAACTCCTCATTACCAATAAAACTTAAGGAAAAGTTTGAAAACATTTTGAACAATAAACCCAGGCTTTGAACCTTTGTGACAAATTAATAGTTTTATAAATGGGATGGGCGAGCTTTTGTCAGAAATAATAAGTGCCAAAATAGCACCCAAATTCAAATACTGCCCAATTACTTCAGTTGATGTAGAACGGTCCTTTTCTGTTTATAAACATATTTTGAGCGATTGAAGACACAACCTTACTAGCGAATATTTGGAACAGTATCTGATTATTTCTGTTTAGAATAGTAGCAAAATGTAGAATATTTTAATTTGTGGACAATACTTTTGCCTGATACTGATTGATAATTTATCATTATCAGTTATAAATGATAATATTAATAAATAGATAATACAAATACTAATTATTATGTTAATTTAGAAATAAAATCTAATAAAGAAATAATAATTATTTTTTATTATTTGGTATTGTATATAGGCTATATTCACTTTTTCATGCATATTTTAAGCATTTTTATGCATATTTGGATGAATATTTCGAGTTTGTTATGTTACATATAATCTGGTCTCTACTCATAACCCTTTGCTTCTATGGGTCTTATATATAATTTTATTTTATATTGTGCCAAATTTGTTTATTTTTAATAGACCTATTAATTAAATATTACATAAATATATACAGCAACCAATAAAAAAACAATTTTTCTTCAGAATTACCATAGAGATAATAATAATAATAATAATAATAATAATAATAATAATAATAATAATAACTAACCCACTGGCACTATCAAACCCGCAGGTTCATGGCCGCGCGGACATAAGCTCTCCATACATCCCTGTCCTGAGCTAGTGTATTCCAATCATTCCCTGTATAATCCACTTCCCTCAAATTATAGTTAATTTTATTCTCCCACCTCATTCTTGGTCTATCAACTGGGCCTTTTCCCTCTGGTGGTTTGCCTACAAGAAGCTTCCATGCACGTCTTTCATTCAATAATAACAATAATAATAATAATAATAATAATAATAATAATAATAATAATAATAATAATAATAATAATAGTAATAATAATAATAATAATCCTGCTCGGTAGCCGAGAAGATTAATGCGGAATTCCATGATCTAGATCTACGGACTTTGCGTTGCGTTGATTCCAGTCCCCATGAGACAAGACTTTTCTTGTGGAATTTCGGCTAGTATGGGTCGATGCCCATCCAGCAACGTTATGAACTTGGGTAGCTACAATAAGTAGCTCCCCAACTTGAAAAAAAAAGCTATAACGGCTGTGGACCCGTCCTGCTGATCACATATCACCCCTACACTGGCTGGATGAGATTGTTCATATCTGTGATTAACAAATATTAATGGAGGTTAGCAACCGGCTGGTTGGCCAAGAGCCTTCTAAGCCTGTCGAATTATAGAGTTATAATAGTAATAATAATGATAATATAATAAGAATATAATAATAATAATAATAATAATAATAATAATAATAATAATAATAATAAGTGGACGGCGGCAACAAGGTTGATATACCACAGAGCTTAGGCATTTAATGTCATTCTCGTAGCTACAAAAATTTCGGAACGAAACGAAAACTTGTGTGCACAAAGTACAGTTAGGAGCTCACAAGGATGCGAGCGGGGCATGAAGAGAGGGAGGCTGTTATCGCTGTGAGTCCCCGGTGCACACTATTCTACGCATTGAACTGTATTAATCATCTACAAACCTTGTGCTCTTTTCTTGCACAGTCGTGTTATGAATCAATGTATTGCGGTTACTAATATAATTTCATTTTCATTACAGTGTTTATAAAGATTGTGTTTTATTCGTCCATGTTTTGCGGTTACTAAAATAGTTTCATTTTCACTACAGTGTTTATAAAGATTGTGTTTTATTCGTCCATGTTTTGCAGTTACTAAAATTGTTTCATTTACATTACAGTGTTTATAAAGATTGTGTTTCATTTGTTCAGAAACGCGACTAATATTTTCGGGACACGTAGTACTAAGATTCATGCTATAGAAATATTATGACTGTAGTATTAACGCCATTCATTCCTTATGCTCGCCATTACGTCAGCTCTTAGCTTTGTGCATGCATGTACTTCATTTTCAAACAAACCAGACACTACTACCTTTGATATGGCACAAAATAAATCACATCATAATGCATTTTTAGTAAAACAACCTTGTAATTTTAATAAAAATTTACTACTATGGGAGTATACGGTGATTTCAAATATACATTTATGTCTGTTTCAAGGCTGGCATATGAGCTGGCCAAGGAAACTTTTTACATAGAAGATCTGAGACTAACTCCGCCATTGCCGGTCCCAAGCCCGGATGAGAAAGGAGGAGGGGGAGGAGTAACACCTCGTAAAAAAACCTTGGTTCAGCTGGCCCGGCTGATATTACCATGTGAGGGCCCCTTACCAGGGAACGGTGAAGACCTCAACGGCAATGAAGGCGGAGAGGGATACCCTTAATACGGCAGATTTGGCGGAAGAGGCACCCTACCCTCACTCAGGGAAAGAGAGAGGAACCGCTGCCTTGCGGAGAAGGAGAAACTTCAAAGGCTAAGGGAGCATCCCCTACAGAAAAGCATGCCTGTCCAAGAGGCATTGAGGTGGCAACCCCACCACTGGACTTACCCAACTATAGGCTGGTAACCTATAATGGGGAAAACTTTAAATACTCACAAGACTACAAGAATCTGAGACTCAGCCTACCATCTACCGGAGCCAGCAACAAGCTACTAGAACGGAGAAGAATGAAAAGAGCGGAGATAGATATCGACTTCTATGGGACGACTGCAATGATCGATCGCAACTGGACCAAGGAGAATCAGGAGCAGAGACACACCATTACAAGACTAGCCATTCACGGCTTCCACCACAAATTATGCAAGAACAAGACATTCCACACCCCGAATGACCAATGTGTGTGTGAATTGTGCGGACAGAGATGTAACCATTATCATATCACCGAGTGCCGTGAAAGAACAAAATCGATCTCAGAATATAGCAAAGAATAATACCCATTCGGGTGAACCTTCCATATTTATTTATGTCTGTTCCTGGATTTCCTGAGTAGGACAATCGGTTAGTGTGCCATAGCGTAAAGCAGGAGATTTTGGTTCAATCCCAGTTCAGGCAGATTTTTTCTCTTTAATTACACTACTACCTTTGTTTATGTCAGCGTGTCCCAGGACCGCGAGCGTAAAAGCTAGAATACGTTGATTTCTAAGGCATCCCAGTTCCGCCATTTAACTCTTAAATTCGTAATGTATCCTTTTAGATGCATCAGTTGGTTTAGTTAATTTAATATTTTAAATAAATCAGAAGAAAACGAACAAAAATAAACCACTTAAATGTGTGCCTAATTATACAATATACGTAATAATAACATTTATACAAGATACTGTTTTCACTGCGGTCCGCCAAATTCAAATATAAACAAAAGAAATTTGTGTTTTGCCAATTTAAGGATTAATAATAAGACTAAACGTACAATGGTTTATTGTGTCAGTACCTCTAAAGCTTGCTTCAGTTCCTCGCATTTCAGTTCTGCAGAATAATTTTTCTTTTCTAATTCTTGTTGAATTTTGGTGGCGTTTTTAAGATTTTCTTTGAGTGTAGCTAACTCATGCAACATGCTGTCTCTCTCCTTCATGAAGTTCTCTCTGTCCCTCTTACTAGCTCCACCCCTGCAACCAGGAACATTCACTCTATCGTAACGACATGGTTAAAGGTTTAGAGTTCGAGTCTCCAATTACGCACAAAGAGGGATAGTATATAATATCGTTTTATTTTTTAGCAGAGTTAACTTGCCTTCTCTTTCACTCAATCTTTAGAAGATTTCATTCCATTTACATAGTATAACCTCTCACCTTATATGTGCTGTTTACATGCCACACGCCACCAGGGCCTTATAGTCTTTAGATGAAGAAGAAAAGGGGATTCTATGCTACCAACATAAATTCAAATAAAAAACGGTTAAACATATAAATTATTAAGATAAATTAAAATGTGTCATACATATCTTCATAATTAATCTAATAAATCCACATTCAGAAAAACAAGAAAGAAAAACTTATGAACTTCGAAATTCCCGCGGATTCTGACCTGATCCAGAGGTTTATCGGTCCACCAACAGAGGGAAGAAGAAGAAGAAATGGTTCTTCCGATCGACATAACACCAGCCGGCATAAGTGTACTGAGGATGGGGTTGCCAAGACCCTGAAATCACGATCTACTAGAAGATTAATTATGACGAGAGGTAAGAAACATTTTAATCTATCTTAAATTAAATCTCATAGTGATATATTTTCATAAAAGTTCAACATAATTTATTTTGCAATATGTGAATAATTACTCGAGAGAAATATATGTGTTGATTTTTCTCGCCAAAAATGTGAAAAAAGTCTTAAAATGGGAAATTGAGCTCAAATTAAGCTAAACTGAACATATTTTCAATGTAAAATGTGTATTAGTCATTACTCAGACAGTGTAGCCAACTTATCACAAAAACCCGCTTTCAAACAAGTGAACGCTAAACTAATCTGGTGTATTAACTCGCTCATTTTCTTATCCTAACTTACCCATCTAACACTAACTTGTCCATTTTCTCAGCCTAACTTGCCTATTAAGTAGGTGGACTTTTGGGATAGAATCGCCTTATATGTGAGAAAACATTGGCTCTACAAGGAACATGTGTTATCACATTGGCCAACATGACGCTACAGTCACTTGTTCTCCTATCGAATATTCACTGGTAGCATGGTGGCATAGAATAGCCGAAGAAGAAGATGATAATGATGAGAATGTTATTGGGGCTTTTTTTTTTGTAAGCCCATGTTTTCCCTTTATAGAGATTTAGGCGCTCTCCCACTACAGGGAAGAATTTGGACCATACTAATTTAGTTACATTTGTTTTCGTATAGATGTCATTTTTGAGTGGTCAGTGGTCAGCGTTCCGCCTCATACTGACATCTAGGAAACCAAGGTAGTACTAGGACGGGAAAATTCGGTAAATTTTGCTTAGAGGCCTTTTCATTCAGGCTTAAGGACTTTTTACGAGCCTGAAAATCTTCAGACTCGGGACCCACGGCTTAAAGTCCCTCCCGGAGGACTCGCTCCTTGGATTTTTCCGTCCTAAAAAATCCATCGACCCCGGCCGGGTTTGAACCCGCGACCCTCGGGACCAGAGGCAAGGAGCATAACCACTAGTCCACCGCGGCCGATGCTAGGCTCTTTAATAATAAATATTATTGTATTTAGTTAGCTGTGTATTTCTATTTTTGTGTTTGTAATATATTTCCTGTGAAATATATCTAATTTAATTTTAATTATTATGAAATGATAATTAATAGTGAAATGGATTGCGGTACCAAAATTCCAATCAAGCATTTTCATTGGCTGTAGAAAAATAGGTAAAACCTTAGATTTTCAGTCTGGAATTTGAGCTAAAAACCTTAAGAATATGAGTTGAAACTCTATTAGCCTATCTGAACCAACTCCCTGAGTAGTATAGGATTTGTTTATACCTCTTCCGAGTTAAGTTCCAGTTTTAATGTAAACAAACCAGATGTATGACCGCGTTTTCGTTGGTCGAATAATGATTTTACCTTTAAGCGTGTAAAAAAATGTAGTTTCATATCTAACTCTCGAAATAAAGGAAATGCAAACAATAAAAATATATATTATCTACAGTCTGTCCGTAGGATCTGTAGAGAAGGTGTTTCGAAGTAAGCCAACTACGCAGGAGACGAGCAAAATGCACGGCCAAAGAGGCCGTGGAAGGAAATGCAGGAGAGAGAACAGATCGCGTGACATTTATCATTTCACTCTTGAGCTTCAAGCGAGAAAGATGTTTAATCGGAAAGCTGGTGAATTTCTGTACACAATTCACGGACAGACTATAGCACATGTCTATTTAAGTTAAATGGGAGAATCTTAAAACGTATAATTAAATTTTTAACAAATTAAATGAGCATTGTTATATTCTTTCGCATGCTCAATGTAGAATACGTTTGGATTTCAATTGTTTCATAATGAATGCTTTCTGTAGATTATCTTAAAACATTGGAAAGTAAACCATTTGAAAAGCGGAGAAAAACAAGTTATTTTGAATGGCTACAAACAGTTTAGTGAAAAATATCCTACATTAGCTATTGAGCAGAATTTACTGGTGAGTCAGCATAGAGCATGTATTCTGCTCGTAATGAAATTAAAAAGAAAATATATCAATCCATATAATGGAAAAAGCGTAAACGTTTGAATAGATATGCTCACATATAATTTTTGTCATAATTATATAATAAATTGAGATAGTTCCTAATTATTGGTACCATATTACCATGTATTCTGTCTTATTTCCCGTAAAATACGATGTTACCTAAGAACAATGTTTGTATCGATCACAGTTCCGTAAACAATTCAGTCATATGGCGGGTAAAAGTAGTAATATCTTAAGCAAGATTGTTTACAGTACAACTGGAACTTAGTTCGGAATTAGTATAGTCTCTTTTCTGTTTACTCTTCCTGATCGAATCCAAGAAGTGCTGCTTGTTCCATTTCAAATGTCAGTTTGTTCAACTGTTGTTTTTGTTCTTCGAGTGTATCTCTAGCGTTCTGCTCGCGCTCATGCGCTGCATCTGTAATTTCCTTCACTTCTGCGAGTTGCTTGTGCAATTGAAAAATAGTTTCCTTGTCCTTGTCGGCAATTGCAAGTCTGGTTTTGTATTCTGTTATCTGTTCAGACAGAGATTTGTTGTCTTTAAGAAGGCCATGCTCGTGGAAGTAACTTTTCTTGTATTCTTCGAACACTCGTTCGTATTCTTGAATGAAATTCTCAACATCTTTCATTTTTGCTAGCTGCATACATGTCTGTAACAAACAAATAGATAAACATTAGAACAGAGCGAAACAATGAACTCCGAACCAAATGGTGCTGGTGTTTCTCTACTCATCGTCTTCATATGTTTTCTTCCTTATGTAATAATAATAATAATAATAATAATAATAATAATAATAATAATAATAATAATAATAATAATAATAATAATAATAATAATAACAATAATAATAATAATACTTTATAGTAATAATAAAAACTCAAGAAAACAAAATTAGAATATTTTATAGAAAAATATTAAGGAATATATTTGGACCAATATGTGAGAGTGGAAACTGGCGAATTAGATATAGTGATGAATTATATGAACTATATGGCGATGTAGACATCATTAAAACAATAAAGATGACAAGAAGTAGATAGCTGGGACATCTCTACAGGGAAGAGGAATCAGACATAAGTCGTAGAGTCACATTGACAACTATAATTGGAAACTGAAGAGTTGGTTGTCCTAATATTAGATGGCTGGACAGCGTTGAACAGGACCTGAGAACACTCGGTGTACGAGGATGGAGAGGGAAGGCGGAAAAGAGGGACGAATGGAGGCGCATTGTAGGGGCGGTCAAGGCCTGCAACGGGCTGTAGAACCAACAATGATGATGATTATACTAATAATTATTATTTATATTGTGCTGATGTATAGTCTGTCCGTAGAATCTGTAAAGAAGCTGTTCGAGATAAGCTAGCTACGTAGGCGACGGGCAAAAATGCCTGGCCAATAAGGCCGCGAAAGGAAGTGCAGGAGGAAGAACAGATCAGGTGGCATTACTCATTTCGCTCTTGAGCTTCAAGAGATAAAGATGTCTAATCGGAAAGCTGGCGAATTTCTCTACACATTACACGGACAGACTATGGTATTATTAAGCGATAGCGAGAAGATACTAAGGGCCAACACGAGTACTTTATTGAGAATGGGGAACTATTTTACCTCCGGAGAATTTTACCCGAGTGGAACCCATGTCCGCGTTTCTTGACGGTTGTACTTTTACGATGAAAGATCGTTACTCTTTCGGCCAAGGTACTTTTTTCTCTGGCTTATCGCCTTCAACCTGTTCGGCAATGCTACCGCCGGCTTAGCTCTCGGGGTCATTTAAGCACGCAAGCCACTCCCACATGACAAGGTAAAGATACCATGGATGAATATAGATTATAATAGTACTATAAAATGAAGACATGTCTTACTTCTTTGAAGATTTTTTCATTGGCTTGATATTCCGCTAGCTCCTTTAAATCCTCGGAACTTTTCCCCACATCATCAACTTCTTCCTTTGAATCCGACGACTCTTCACTGCTCTGCAAAATAAATTCATTATAATTAATATCATGTTGGAAATTAAAATTCTTCGTTTCTGAATTTTATTCTAAAAAAGGCATAAAATACAGTCTCTCATAATTATTATTTTATAGGAAATACCCATTAGCTCAGATGGTATTATTATCAACAATTTAAAATATAAGGAGCTTATTATTATTATTCTTCTTCTTCTTCTTCCTTTCAAGTATTAGGCCAAGGCCTGTTACGATCCTATAGAAAATTTTCCCTTATGGGAAATTCTCATATAAGACTTGAAATCATAATAATAGTCCCTTCGATTGGTTGCTGGCCAAAGGAAGGCAAGACCAGTGTTGGGGCTGCCATCTTATAGCCTCTGGTCAGGCTTTCTGGAGAAGAAAAGAAAATAAAGGAAAGAAGAAATGGAAGAAAGGAAGGACTCCCTAGTCCTCGGATGCCCTAATAGCGTCGGGGTCGAAAAAACAAGAGTTAACCAAGAGAGGTTAGATAGTAAAGTTAAAAGAGTGCAAAACACAAGTAAGTGGAAGAAATGTTTTGCACAGCTTGAGCACCTTGTAGTCGCCATCCACATATCCCCTAGATGAGGACCCCTGAGGGCCAATAAAACTAAATATATGGTCACACATAAAAATACATTATATAATGGAAATGGACAGCTAATGACAAATGAGGGAAATTTTGAGGAAGTGGGTGAATTCAAATACCTAGGAACAATAATCGCAAACAGGAATGAGATGCACAAGGAAATTAAACATAGGCTCAATTCTGGAAATGCGTGCTATTATGCATTGCAGAGACTCTTGATGCCCCAACTCCTTTCAATAAACGTTAAACTGAAAATATATACAACTATTATTCTACCAGTTATATTATATTGATGCAAAACTTGGACTCTTACTTTAAGGGAGGAAAGGAGATTATGAGTATTTAAGAATAAAGTTCTTAGGACAATTTTTGGACCAAAGAGAAATGAACAGACAGGTGAATGGAGGAGACTTCTTAACAATGAACTACAGGGTCTTTATAGGAAGCCAGGTATAATAAGAACAGTTAAGTCCCGTAGACTGCGATGGGCAGAACATGCTGCACATATGGGGAATTAAATACGTGCATGGAAGCTTCTTGTAGGAAAGCCAGAGGGAAAACGCCCAGTTGGTAGACCAAGGATGAGGTGGGAGAACAACATTAACTATGATTTGAGGGATGTAGATTATACAGGGGATGATTGGAAAACATTGGCTCAGTATAGGGATATATGGAGAGCTTATGTCCGCGTGGCCATGAACCTACGGGTTCGATAGTGCCAGTGAGTTAGTTAGTTAGGGAGCTTATTATTAAAGCACTGTATATGGAATGCAAAATTTAAAATTAATTTTTTTGGAAGCCGCGGTGGACTAGTGGTTATGTTCGTTGGCTCTGGTCCCGAGGGTCGCGAGTAGAAACCCGGCCGAGATCGATGGATTTTTTAGGATGGAAAAATCCAAGGAGCAAGTCCTCCGGGAGGGACTTTAAGCCGTGGATCCCGAGTCAAGCTCACAAAAGATCTTTAAGCCTGAATAAAGAGGCCTCTAAGCAAATTTACCTACATTTTTCGTTCTAGTAACATCTTAGTTGCCTACTAGATGTCTCATTGAGCAGGTATGTTGACCGCTACCATTCATGACATCTTTGGGAAGTAAGCGTAACTAAATTAACTTGGTCTAGTAAGTAACTCCTAACAGAAGAGAGATAAGGCCCAACATTGGGCTGTTACGCCATTGTAGATGTCGAATAAATATATAATGGCGTCTTCTCTTACGTCATGGGCCTAATTTTGTAGATGAAGTGATCTCTTCTTATACTTACTTACTCACTGGCACTATCGAATCTGTAGGTTCATGGCCGCGCGGACATAAGCTCTCCATACATCCCTATCCTGAACTAATGCTTTCCAATCATTCCCCGTATAATCTACTTCCCTCAAATCATAGTTAATGTTATTCTCCCACCTCGTTCTTGGTCTACCAACTGGGCGTTTTCCCTATGGCTTTCCTACAAGAAGCTTTCATGCACATCTTTTATTCCCCATACCCGCAACATGTCCTGCCCATCGCAGTTCCTAACATTCCATGTTCCTAGGAACATCTCCTTGCTGTGTTTGAGCCTTTGGCATGGGTTCCCTGAAGTAGTCCCCGCCCGGTGAACCGAATGGGGGACTATTTGACCTCCGGAAATGTTTACCCCAGTTGAACCCATGTCCGCATTTCTTGACGGTTGTATTTTTACGGTGAAAGATCGTCACTCTTTCGATCAAGGCACTTTTTTTGGTCTAGCTTATCACTTTCAACCAGTCCGGCATGGGTAATCCTATCGGCAGCAATGCTACCGCCGGCATAGCTTTCGGGATCATTTAAGCACGCAAGCCACTCCACCACGACAAGCTGTTTAAAATCTAGTAATTTCCCATCTTATGTTACCCTTTTTTATATTTAATTTATTTGACAGATAACTAACTAAAAACCGACTAACTCAATGAAACGATCGAACCCGTAGGTTCATAGCCGCGCGGACATAAGCTCTCCACACATCCTTATCTTGAGCCAATGCTTTATTTGCAAAAATTAATTTTATGCCAGTTTTTTTTAGATGCCAGGACATTCGTCATCAAACCTACAGGAGTAATAAGAGTAGTGGTATTATCGCCTCACTATGATGCTTAACAAGCGGCTCGCTTTGTTTCCTCGCAGCTGTTATATGTTATTAAAATACAAAGATCTCTACTGCCGCGACTACCACGATGTTGCCACATTGCTATTCTTCCCTCAGTTTCAATTAAAACTCGGAACGTGGAGTAGTTGATCCAGTTATAAAATTGTTTACCGTATTTAATTGTTATAATTATCAGTGATTTATTGTGGTATGCAGCTCGAATAATAATAATAATAATAATAATAATAATAATAATTAATAATAATACAATATATACATATTATATTTGTTTAATATATAAGTGATTTCAACATGTGGTGGCCATGGGAAAATATTTCAGACCGAACAGTTAATAATAATAATAATAATAATAATAATAATAATAATAATTTCAGCATGATGTTGCATGAATATTAAATTTTATGTAGACCTATAAGTTATATAATGTTGCAATTAAATTATTTAATATATATATATATATAATTTTAATTTTAAAAGTTAAACAATACCAAATAATAACATAAAAATTAAATAACACAAATAATCAATGTCTTCTGTCCTTGTGTAATAAACGCCCATAGCGCTATGAGAAACGTGACAACGCCGCATGTCAAGCATTGCCGGGCGGCACCCGCTTTTATATAAACTGTTAACCATCAGAGTGAGGCTATAATAGCAGTAAAAGTAGTAGTAGTAGAAAAGTCACGCGCGGCTCTGAGGCAGAACCTCCCTTAAATTTTCGAGAAAAAATCTAAACAGTATTCTTATTAACACGTTTTTTAACACCAAACCTTCTCTATAACTACAAAGATCTTTAACGTGTTTTATATTTACAATAAAAATTTGGAACACTAAGAAAATTGCACTAGTTTATAAAATTGTGGATATTGTGGAAGTTGAAAGCGAGTGTAATAACTAGAGTCAGGATTTGTATGTACTAAAAGGTAAGATTGCAACATAGTATAATGAGAAGTTAGATTTATAACTTACTAGCGTACCCGGCAGACGTTGTCCTGCCCGAACGTTCAATTCTCATGTCATGGGCGGACGATAAAAATATGTTACTTTTTTACCATAAAATTCAGAAATTATGACATAATTAGATATTATTAAATAGCAAGAAAACGTCTTACAGCCTTCTGTTGTGGCTCAAGAAGTATGAATGATGACGTCACATAGTCATGAACATTAGAATTGTTACCCTCCTTTGCAGATAAGTTAAGAACCGTCATATAACAATTATATTAGAGTGAAAAAAAAAGATAAATTGATGAGAGTGAGTCAAAACAGTTTTTTTTTTTCAGCTAGATTCCATTTCTGACCCATACTGGCCGACATTCCACGAGAAAAATGTTTTCCCCCGTAGAGACTCGAACCAGCGCCAAGACTTCTTGCCTTAACCGCTCGGCTACGGCGCGAGACTCTTTCTCGCAACTGGAATTCCCTACCACAAGAAATAAGGGGCTGCCGGACATTAACATCTTTTAGAAGAATGAAAGACAAAAATGGTTATTGTGAGTTATCCGTAAGAGATAAGGGACTCTTGGTATCAATGAAAGACAAAAATGGTTATTGTGAGTTATCCGTAAGAGATAAACATATGCTGTCGCGGACTTTTTTGTAGAGTTTTTTGAGATGTTCAATTCTGTGTACATTAATTTGGTGTATTTGTTATGGTTTAGGCAGCGTAAGCCATTTAAGCGTCAAAATTGAGACTTTATTTCACTTTTTCACTACAAGGGGTGATTTTTAGGGGTGAAGGGGTTGAGTATTACAACTCTCTTATAGCCTATGCTCATCCCGGAAATCCCCTGAATATTTTGCAAAAAAACCCATCAAAATCGGATCAACGGTATGGCCGCGCATAGAATACGAACAAACAAATAAACAAACATTGGTTTTTATATATTAGATTATTATTATTATTATCATTATTATTATTATTATTATTATTATTATTATTATTATCATTATTATTATTATTATTATCATTATTATTATTATTATTATCATTATTATTATTATTATTATTATTATTATCATTATTATCATTATTATTATTATCATTATTATCATTATTATTATCATTATTATTATTATTATTATTATTATTATCATTATTATTATTATTATCATTATTATCATTATTATTATTATTATCATTATTATTATTATTATCATTATTATCATTATTATTATTATTATTATTATTATCATTATTATCATTATTATTATTATTATTATTATTATTATTATTATTATTATCATTATTATTATTACATTAGTGAAAGTCTTTAGGAAACATGTGACAAACAGGATGATCATTCGAATCTGTTATTTTCCGTAACAGCAGAAGGGCATAAGACATAATTTGACCAACTGGTGTTCCTTGAATATATCCTGTCCCTGCAGCCTTGAAACATGTGCACACAACCAAGTGAGAAAATTTACTCTTCCTATCATAGTGAAATTGGTTCGTAGAATGAGATTGGAATGACACACTTTCAAATGATATTTCGTTACATTCATTGTCTACTGGGTACAAAGACATCTGGACTCGAAATAATATGAATAAAGATGTGTTTCGTAGCACTGAAGCAGGTTAAGTGGTAGCTGTCCGTGACATGTTACCAAAATAATTTAATTTACCTCTTCGTCTGATATTATTTCCTCCATTTTGTTGCTAAAGGGTACACACTAACATCAAATTCACTATATTAATATTCTCACACACATACGCCTGTAAGAGTTGTTTTGTTTCTATGGTAACCAATGTAGTAGAGTGTTTGAGAAGAACAGTGAAAACTCATATTGATTTTGTGAGATGCACCCAACTCTGAAGTTTGGAAGAAATAACAACAATAAAAATATAGTAATCTACTTTATTAGGAATTTATCTACAATACAATTGCTTTCAGACAACCCATTTTAAATTTTACTCCTCCATAAATCCCTATAATAATAATAATAATAATAATAATAATAATAATAATAATAATAATAATAATATTGATGATAACGATAATGATAATGATAATTTTTATTAGGAATATTCCACAATACAGTGTTTCTCCTTCAACCCAAAGAGATTTGTCGCCAGAGGTAATAATAGTAGCCTAATAATGATAATGATGACGATAATGATGACGATAATGATGATAATGATAATAATAATGATGATGATGACGACGACGATGATGATGATGAATACGATAACGATAATGATAATGATAATTTTTTATTAGGAATATTCCACAATACAGTGTTTCTCCTTCAACCCAAAGATATTTGTCGCCAGAGGTAATAATAATAATAATAATAATAATAATAATAATAATAGTAATAATAATAATAATAATAATAACAACAACAATAACAATAACAATAATAATAATAATTGTAATTGTAATCGTAAGCCCATGTTTTCTCTTTACAGAGATTTAGGCGCTCTCCCCCTATAGGGAAGAATTTAAACCATATTAATTTAGTTACACTTGTTTTCGTATAGATGTCATTTTGAGTGGTACGTGGTCAGCGTTCCGCCTCATACTGACATCTAGGAAATAATAAATATAATAATAATAATAATAATAATAATAATAATAATGATAATGATAATTATGATAACGATAATGATAATGGCAATTTTGTATTAGGAATATTCCACAATACAGTGTTTCTCCTTCAACCCAAAGATATTTGTCGCCAGAGGTAATAATAATAATAATAATAATAATAGTAATAATAATAATAATAATAATAACAACAATAACAATAACAATAATAATAATAATTGTAATTGTAATCGTAAGCCCATGTTTTCCCTTTACAGAGATTTAGGCGCTCTCCCCCTATAGGGAAGAATTTAAACCATATTAATTTAGTTACACTTGTTTTCGTATAGATGTCATTTTGAGTGGTACGTGGTCAGCGTCCGCCTCATACTGACATCTAGGAAATAATAAATATAATAATAATAATAATAATAATAATAATAATAATAATGATAATGATAATTATGATAACGATAATGATAATGGCAATTTTGTATTAGGAATATTCCACAATACATTTTTTCTCCTTCAACTCAAAGAGATTTGTCGCCAGAGGTAATAATAATAATAATAATAATAATAATAATAATAATAATAATAATAATGATATTGATGACGATAATGATAATAATAACAGTAACAATAACAATATTAATAACTATAATAATAACAACAATAAGAGTAAGAATAAGAACAAACAACAGCAGCATCATTAGCACCATCATCAGCCTCGCAAACACCACACCATCGACCGAGCATCAACAAACAAACGACGCCGACGCCTCCGCAGACGACTATAATACGATAGTGATAATGATGACATTGGTAATGATAAATATAGTTATAATAATAACTATAAACATAATAATACCATTACAACTTCAAGAACTGCAGAAATCGGACGCCGTAGGTCCTTGGCTGCGCGGACATAATCGTCACCATATATTCCTAGTCCTGAGGCAAAGATGTTTCTAATCACTCCCTGTATGCCTTCCTTTCGTTGCCCTCGAACCCATGTATTAACGTAATTCTCCCACGCAATAAATTCTTTGCCTACCACATGACCGTTTTACCATCTAGTTACCTCTAGATGTGTTACTACCAAGCTTCCATTCATGTGCTCCTCTTTCATTCCCCAGTTCATCGTTGGCCTAACTTAAAGGGTTGGTTTTTAATATAAGTTTTCACAATCCTTCTTCATTCCCCATTTGTGCCACATATTGTGGCCTGGTAGTCTACTAATCATAATTCATCTGGCTGTCCAATAAATATAAAGTCTCTCTCATTTGTATAGTGTCTTTCTCTCATTCCACCCGTATGATCGACTCTCTTTGGTCTAAAAATTACACGGGTCTACAGAATTTTTGTGTATTGAACAAAAAACAAGTTGTATTTAACCTAATTCGAGTGTGCTGATTACAGATCGGAAAGGTCCTTGTTTATTCCTCTAGCACGTCGCGACAAGTTCTATAATTACAAGTACACATGCCATCAAATCTTTAGAGAATGAAGAAGGCCTACAACATCAATGGTATTAATAAGCTGATAGTTTATGCTGATTATGTAGTACTATTGGGCGATAGCGAGGAGATACTAAAGGCCAACACGCACACACTACTGAGTAACACTAAGAAATTGGGACTGGAAGTAAATATCAATAAAACTAAATATATGGTCACACATAGAAATACATTATATAATGGAAATGGACAGCTAATGACAAATGAGGGAAATTTTTGAGGAAGTGGCTGAATTCAAATACGTACCTAGGAACAATAATCGCAAACAGGAATGAGATGCACAAGGAAATTGAACATAGGCTCAATTCTGGAAATGCGTGCTACTCGTATTATGTATTACAGAGACTCTTGATATCCCAACTCATTAAAAAATACGTTAAACTGAAAATATATAAAACTATTATTCTACCAGTTATATTATATGGATAGGGGTGTATGGTGAACTTATGTCCATGCGGCCATGAATATACGGGTTCGATAGTGCCAGTGAGTTAGTTACGATGAGAGATCGAGAGACTAAAATAATATTTTTTGTCAATACCTTTATCTTCGATAATATTACTTTTTAAGGTATTGCCATTCCTTTTTTATACATTAATACAATTCTCGTTTAATAAAAATACTATAAACTATTAACTAACTCACTGGCACTATCGAACCCGTAGATTCATGGCCGCGCGGACATATATTCTCCATACATCCCTATCCGGAGCTAATATTTTCCAATCATCTCCTGTATAATCTACTTCCCTCAAATCATAGTTAATGTTATTCTCCCACCTCATTCTTGGTCTACCAACTGGGCGTTTTCCCCTATGGTATTCCTACAAGAAGCTTGCTTACACGTCTTTCATTCCCCATTCGTGCCAACATGTCCTGCCCATCGCAGTCTACGAGACTCAACTGTTCTTATTATATCTGGCTTCCTATAAAGACCATGTAGTTCTTTGTCATATAGTATTCTCCATTCCCCTGTCTATTCATCTCTCTTCGATCCAAAAAAAGTGCTAAGAACTTTATTCTCAAGTACTCGTAATCTTATTGTAAGAGTCCGTGTTTCGCATCCATATAACTTAAGTGGGAGAATAACGGTTTTATTTATTTTCACTTTAACGTTCCTTGGAAGGAGTTGGGACGACAAGAGTCCCTGTAATGCAATAGCATGCTTTTAGATTTCCACTCTGTCCACCGCTGTGGTCTCGAGGTAGTGTGCTGCCTTGTCACGCAGCGGGCCCGGTTTCGATCCCCGGTCGGGACAGTTTTTCTGGGTGAGGTTTTTTATCGGGGGTTTTCCTCACCTGTATGACAAATGCCAGGAAAACTTCAAGGCCCAAACGGTCCCCGAAATCATATGGCCATCGCAATCATCATCGTTCATATTCACCTGGCGCACCACTATAATCATCATCACCCATCATATCATCGGGACAACGTAACCCCGCCTTCCAGGCGCCCCAACCTCAGAAGTGGTTTACAAGTACTCCATGGCAGGAGAGAACACCAGGAATGTGGAAATACAACCTGGGGCATTTGCAAAAATAAAATCCACTCTCTCTTATTCGCCGGTCAATCACAGGAAATGTCCTCAAATTTGGTATTTGCCTGTTTGAGAAGCGCTCTGCATAAATTCTTTGAACTCCAGCCATCGCGTCAGCGAGTTCTCATCATAAGTAATGCCACGAGTGATTTCCAAATTATCGATAAATTCACGACTCACGAAGTGAGGAGTGAATTTATGTAGAGAATTTGGAAATCAAGAGTGGCATTTGTTAGGACTATTTAACGAATAAAATTAAGCTGTTTACTCACAAATCATTGTTTAACTATCCATCCATAGTAATTCTGCCCGAAGGTAGGTCCTTCACTGCAATCATAGCAATGTCATGCTATGCTTTGCAGCTTTACTAGGGAATTGTAGGTGTGGTAGCTTCCCGTTGTTTTCCACACGGGTGAAGGATGATGATGATGATGATTATGATTATGATAATGATAAGAATGATAATGATGGCCATATGATTTCGGGGACCGTTTGGGCCTTAACGTTTTCCTGACATTTGTCTTACCGGTGAGGAAAAACCCCGATAAAAACCTTACCCAGAAAAACTGTCCCGACCGGGGATCGAACCCGGACCCGCTGCGTGACAAGACAGCACGCTACCTCGAGACACAGCGGTGGACATTGTTTAACTATAGTTATTTTAAAATATATAAATATTTAATGTAAACGGCGATGTTTGAAAACAAATCAGAAATGTGAGGTTATGTTCATTCACTGCTACTTGATCATATTATTTATTGCCAAATAAGATCGCAAGTGGAGAAAAAATGAAACACATCAAACTATATATTATAATCAACATTACGGGTTATTCATTTATTTTTTAGTAAACAACTCAATAAAATCAAGGAATCTTTTCATTATTTGCTATATTAAATGTATTTGTTGGAGAAAAATAATGCTTTGAACTGTTCAGAACATTAAAAAAGGAGGAGCTTTCTTTATCACAAAAGCAGGAGCTGATAAAGAGAAATCGATAAAGAGCGAGGTGAAACACGACTGTTATTGGTTGTAAAACAACATTCATTGAAACGTGATTGGTCATTGACTAGCATTTGTGGCATGAGTTAAATAGTCACGTAAAACAATCCGTGTTTATGAATGACATCTTTTTACTTATTCGTACCCAACAAGTTGATTAAAATGAAGAGAAATGTAAGAGTTGTCATTCCTCCCTTCATTTGTTTGCTTACTACCAGCCATGTTAAGGGAAAGGGGATGAGACAGTAAACAAATAACCAAAGTACCTACACGCTCATCATACAAACAAGTGCACTGCAGACTCGAGTGTTTACAATCATGTAGGCCCTACTAACCTTTATTTCCCTTGCAATTACTGTAATAAACAACATTTTTTCATAAACAACAATTTTAAATGCGTTTTTACTCTGTAGACCCAAAAACTAACTTATACACCTCACTGATAGTATTCTTTTAACAATTAAAACATCAAATTATTTATGAAAATAATATTAAGATTAACAAATAATTTTCATTTGCTTAAATATTTTATAATCATAAAATTAGTTTTCTTATCACATTCTTTTTCTTAGTTTGTTATATAAATTAGAGAGGGACAGTGTTCCAACAACTTAATTTATCTTGCTTGAATACATTTTATTATTAGTTTTAGTCCTAATCTTAACTATCATTAACTAGTTGTATTTTAGATCGTAATATATTAGATATTATCTTATTGATCAAATCTTTATGTAGGATATAATGGTACTATAGGCCCTACATCAACTATACGTAGACTTCAAGAAGGCATATGATTCAATTAAGAGGGAGAAGTTATATAGTATCATATTGGAGTTCGAAATTCCTAAAAAGTTAGTTAGACTTATACGAATGTGTCTAAATGGCACAAAGAGCAGGGTGCGTGTAGGCAAACAGTTTTCGGATACTTTTGAAATCCACAATGGGTTGAAGCAAGGAGATGCACTATCTCCTCTACTATTTAATTTTGTACTAGAGCATGCCATCAAATCTTTAGAGAATAAAGAAAGCCTATGACTCAGTGGTATTAATAAGCTGTTGATAAATGCTGATGATGTATTATTACTGGCCGATAGGGATGAGGTACTAAAGGACCAACAAGCACACTCTACTGAGTAAATACTAAGAAATTGGGACTGGAAGTAAACATCAATAAAACTAAATATATAGTCACACATAGAAATATATTATATAATGGAGATGGACAGTTAATAACAAATGACAAATGAGGGAAATTTTGAAGAAATGGCTGGATTAAAATATCTAGGAACAATAATTACAAACACAAATGAGGTGCAGAAAGAAATTAAACATAGGTTCAATTTTGGAAATCCATGTTATTACACATTTTAGAGACACTTGTCATTCCCAACTCTTTTCAAAAAATGTAAAAATGAAAATATATAAGACTATTATTCTACCAGTTATATTATATGGGTGCGAAACATGGACTCTTACTTTAAGGGAGGAAATGAGATTACGAGCATTTGAGAATAAAGTTCTTAGCAAAATTTTTAGACCAAAGAGAGATGAACAGATAGGTGAATGGAGAATACTACATAACAGTGAACTACAAGGTATTTATAGGAAGCCAGATATAATAAGAACAGTTAAGTCTCCTAGACTGCGATGGGCAGGACATGTGGCACGAATGGGAATGAAAGACGTGCATAAAAGCTTCTTGTAGAAAAACCAGATGGAAAACGCCCAGTGGTAGACCAATAATGAGGCGGGAGAATAACATTAACTATGATTTGAGGGAAGTAGATTATACAGGGAATGATTGAAACATTAGCTCAGGATAGGGATGTATGGAGAGCTTATGTCCACGCGGCCATGAACCTGCGGGTTGGATAGTGCCAATGAGTTAGTTAGTTAGTATTTAATATTAGAGTTAATTGTGATTGTTATATTCTGATATAATATATGTTTGTCCTGGTGAGTGGAAGAGAAGGTCATTTGGCCTTAACTCCACCAGGCTAAATAAATAAAATAACAATGAATTTCCGATCCAATGTTCATTGTGTTAAAATACTTGTATGGATGTTCCCTACCACCACACGAAAAATCTGCACTTATTTAGGTAACACCCTGTATATTTTCAGTTTAACTTTTTTTCAAAAGAGTTGGGACAACAAGAGTCCCTGTAATGAATAATAATAATAATAATAATAATAATAATAATAATAATAATAATAACATGCATCTCCAGAATTGAGCCTATGTTCAATTTCTTCGTGCATCTCATTTCTATTTATAATTATTGTTCCCAGGTAATTGAATTCAGCCACTTCCTCAAAATTTCCCTCATTTGTCATTAGGTGCCCATTTCTATTATATAGGCTCCTAATGCATTTCTACGTGTGAACATATAGACCTATCTAGTTTTATTGATATAAAATATTATTACAATAAATTAATGCATTAATCTGTTAACGTGATAAATAACAATATGAATTCGAATACAATAATATTAACTAACTAACTGACTCTATCGAACCCGTAGGTTCATGGCCGCGCGGACACAAGCTCTCCACACATCCCTATCCTGAGATAATGTTCTCTAATCATTCCCCGTATAATCTACTTCCCTCAAATCATGGTTATGTTTTTTCTCACCTCTTTCTTGGTCTACCAACTGGGCGTTTTCCCTCTGGTTTTTCTACAAGATGCTTCCATACACATATTTCATTCCCCATTCGTTCCACATGTCCTGTCCATCGCAGTCTAGGAGACTTAACTGTTCTTATTATATCTGGCTTCCTATAAAGACCAAGAGATTGTATTTTAATTTTTAATATGAATAAAACTTATATGACCCTAAATTTGGGGCTAGGATATATATACATTTACGAATATGACATTAAATTATTGTTGTTTAAAGTAAAAACATATGTTATTTTTTATTTTTTTTAATATACAGATTTTCAATGTTTGTACATCTTTCTGTGCCTAAAGTTTTATTTTCCTTCTCCACTCGTCCCTATCCATCCACTGCATGTCCTCCAGTCCTCTTGTTCTCATTCCAGTAATCATTTCTTGTATTCATAAGTTTCGAGGTCTTCCTTTCCTTCTTCTTCCAGGCGGACACCATTCCAATGTTTTTCTGGGTAACGTTTCTTCTTGCATTCGTTGTACATGCCCATACCAATTTAATTGATTATCTCTTTTATAATCCACTGTTGAATATTTAATATTCATTTTTTATCATATGTCTTTATTACTTATTTTTTTCCAATTTTGAACATCTTGCTGCTCTCCTCAAGATATCCATATCATTTCATTTTCAGACGCGCGGTGTATCTTTTCTCGAGAATTAAATTTATTCTGTCATTAATAGTTTTTTTACTCAGTAGTCTATCTTGTACATTTTATATTTCAGTCGTTAAATGCAAATTAATTCAAAATATATTGTAAATAATAATTATATTGTAGATATACAATGTAATCATTTTGTTTATTGTAATTTAGCTGTAAAATAATGTTTGTATTTTTTTATCTTGGTTGTGTGGTAAACAAGTCCTTAAGGCCTTAACTCTGCCATGTAAAATAAAGCTATTATTATTATTATTATTATTGTTATTATTGATATTATTATTGTTATTATTGATATTATTATTATTATTATAATTATTATTATTGTTATAATAATAATAATAATAATAATAATAATAATAATAAACTGGAATGAGAACATGAGGACTGGAGTGGATGGATAGAGACGAGTGGAGAAGGAAAATAAAACTTTAGGCCCAAAAAAATGTGTAAACATTAAAAATCTGTATATAAATAAAATTATTATTATTATTATTATTTTATTACAAAAAAGTACTATGATATACATTTATTAAACTAAAAATAAAAAACACATAATTTTATTTATTTACGCGTAGCAACACACGCTGGGCATTAGCTATATGGTTTTACGTAAATATAATCTCACTGTTTTCAGCCAATCAGATAAGAGTGTTCCCACGCTAAACATCCCTAACATGTGATAATGTAAACATTGCTTTAATTTGATTTTATTAAATATTTATTAAACAATGATTCTATACTAAATATTAAGTCAAGATGCATTACATTTATAAATTTAATATTATACAGCTTAGAGTAAATAAATATGATAATAATTTTTCATAAATGTAATACGTCATAATTATCAGCCAATCAGATAAGAGAGTTTTTTCACCCCACCACCTCACCTTTAGCCTTGGAAAGACGACCAAGTGACATCGCTAGACATATTCAGTGCAACCTAGCTCGAAGTCGGTCTACTTAGTTTGGTAAGTTTGTGTTTTGCGTAATTAGACTCTTCCCTTGCGTATGCGAAATCGTTACGATGCTCTTTAAACCTTACGTTGAAGCTTTTCGTTCTACCTGTATAGAACTTTTCACAATCTTTTCATGTTAATTTATATACTCCCTTACTATTAAATTTATTATGCATTTTTATGTATCATGCGTTACATTTATTTACTATTGGTTTTGTAGTCTGTTTAAATTTTTGTTAATTTTTCTCTTTTTGCCAATTTTATGGTTTCGTGGCCTATGTTAATGTAATCCATTTATTATTATTTCTCCTTAGAGTTTAGTTATTTTGTCTTTTTTCTTCTTTAGTTTTCTTATAAGTTTATCTATAATTAGTTCTGTTTAATGGCGATTTTAACATTCTATTAATTGGCATTAATGGCATCTTTCGATATAAACGAATCTCTATACCAACGTTCAAATAGAAGAAACATTAAATATAATGAAACACAAATTATAAATCATTTGAATCCAGACTACGTAATTCAATGACATATTACAAAAACCATAATGACTGTAAATTACTTTCAATTAAATAATGAAATACATATACAAGAAGCTGGAATCCATTTGGTATCTCCAACCTCGGGGATAATATCATTAATATTTCTATCAAAATTTAGAAAACATACGCTACAAAAGTATAAAATTAATCGCTAGATACGTAGATGACATAATTTATGAAAACAGAAAAGAAAAAGAAATTCTAACAGAATTAAACAATATGCACAATAAATTGAAATTTACAGAAGAAATTGAACAAAACAATCAATTGTTTCGATCTTAACATAGTCAAAAACACGGAAACGAAAAAAAAGATGAAATGGATATAATACAGAAAACCAAGTACTATGCTTACAATCAACAACAAATAGTCATCCGTACCAACAAAAAATCGGTGCATTTAAGAGCCTAGAAGCTTCAACATAATATTTAAAGAACATCGTAACGATTTGGTTAAGTTTGTGCGACTATTTAACTCATGCCCCAAATGGGAGTCAATGACCAATCACGTTTCAATGATTTCTGTTTTACAACCAATCAGAGTCGTGTTTCACCAAATATTTATCAGTGTTATGATTACCATATTAAAGAAAGCTCCTCCTTTAAATATTGCGTTCCTTTGGCAATAAATAGTATGATCTGGTTGCAGTGATAAACAAAAGAAGCAGTAGAAGCGTACCTATCGTTTCTCATTTGTTTTCAAACATCGCCGTTTACATTAAATATATAAATATTTTAAAATAACTATAGTTAAATAATGATTTGTGAGTAAACAGCTTAATTTTATTCGTTAAATAGTCCTAACAAATGCCACTCTTGATTTCCAAATTCTCTAGATAAATTCACTCCTCACTTCGTGAGTCGTGAATTTATCGATAATTTGGAAATCACTCGTGGCATTACTTATGATAATTACATTCGTATTATACTGTATATTAGCGTGTCCCGCCGTGTTGTTTGCGTGGACGAAATTATTTAAACAGGTTATATATAAACACATTATTAAAATGTAAACAAATAATTAACATTGTTGGAAAAGTAGCATAATTGTAATTAAGGTTACGGTGCAAAAAAGTGGACATCCGGATTTGGAGATAATTTTCGTTTTAAAATGAAGCTTAGGACCACTAAACATGAGAATAAAAAATAAATAAAAAATCGTGGACCATCCAGAAACAAAGCAGTAAAATAACATTTTATAAGCACTACAGTTAGCATCACAATATTGTCTAACAGCGTCATAATATTGTGATTTGCATATTTAAATAAATACTTCAAAATTGTATAATCCATCCATAGTAATTCTATCCGAAGGCAGGTCCTTCACTGCAATCATAGCATTTTCATTCTATGCTTGCAGCTTTACTAGGGAATTGTAGGTGTGGTAGCTTCCCGTTGCTTACTAATTTTAAAAAATTGTTTTAAAAAGTTTAAAATATTATGTTAGTAAATACAGAATAAGAGCTATAGTTTACAACAATATAACTGAAAATCAAGCGCTAGTAGAAGTGCAGTTTAGCCCACATTTCAATAGTTTACTATACAAGACATCCCCATTTCGATTTAAATTTGGTATTGAAATGAAACTTAAGATCACCAAAGATGCAAACCACTTTTTGCGCCGTACCCTGTAATTAAATTAATTTTTTTTTTCTAATTTTGGTTGCGAGTTATCCGTAAAAGATGGATATTTGCTGTTAAAGATTTGTTGTAGAATTTTCCAAGTTATTCAATTGTGTACATTCAATTAATTATTTTAGGTAGCGTGAGCCATTTGAGTCCAAAAAGCGACGTTAGTACATCGATGCACTCTATGCTCGGGCCCTACTTTACGTACAATAATGTTAATTATCCCAAAATAATACTCTAGTAAATTGTAGTAAAACCATTCAAATCGGCTCAACGATTCAGATGCTAATTTTTATTTATAAAGAATACTTTTTATTTTCCAATGCTACATGCGCCATAACAGTAAATTATCCATATAAAATGTTTAAGAAAACAGGTGTACGCTTTGTTACTTCGCGTATCTAGGCGGCTTCGAAAGAGTTTACAGCAACTAAAAAACATTTTATTAACGTTGTAGAATTAAACTGGGTCTGAATTATATGTATTTCTAAAGGATATTTTCCACCATACAGATTAGTTGAGTTATCGTTTTATTTAAGAATTAGTTTTGAAACATGGGCTTTTACTTTAAAGGAGGAAAGAAGGTCAAGAGTATTTGAGAATATAGTGCTTAGGACATTTTTGGGCCAAAAAGATGAACAGATAGGTGAACGGAGAAAACTACTTAATAGTGAGCTACATGATATGTATAAGAAGCCAGATATATAAGTTAAGTCTCGTAGGTTGCGATGGGCAGGACATTTGGCACGTATGGGGGATGAAAGAGGTGGATGGAAGCTTCTGGCAAGAAAACCAGGGGTGAAAACGCACAGTTGATAGACAAAGATTGAGCTGGGAGAATAACATTTTCAATGATTTGAGAGAAGTAGATTATACAGGGGATAATTGGAATCCATTACATCAGGATAGGAATATATCGAGAGCTTATGTCCGCGCGGCCATGAACCTACGGGTTCGATATAGGCAGTGAGTTTATTATGTCGAAACAAAACACAACCTCTGTTTAAACCAGACGGGCAAGTTTCGGAGTGTAGTTTTTTAAATTATTAGAGAATATTTTTTTTAGAAAATGGTAAAATTTAGTAAATGTTGAATAGTGCAAAATTCCTGTGTTGAGGATTTGAGCGAGATTTTAGTATATCTGAATCTATCCATTCTCATTTCACAATAACATAGTCGTCTTGGGTTTTTACAAGAAATGGTAAGCAAAAAAAATCTAAACGCAGTCTAGAGTGTTAAAGATTTTTGCAGTAAAAAATATATCACAAAATTTCAAATTTAATTTCCCGAGGTTTTTTAGAAAAAAGTTAAAATATGAAAACTCGGAATACTACGTTGTGGCCGCGATTTTAGGCGAAAAAAGCTAACTTTCCAATGCTCCGGATCTATTTTCCTACGCTATTTAACTCTAATTTTTACGAAAAAATCCGAAAATCTTGAATAGTGTAATGCAATCTATAGATTATGTCCGGGGTTTTCTAACAAAGGCAAAATTTTGAAAATTCTCACTAAATGCTGCATCAGCACTAGTCGTTCCTAGCGAATGGTATCTGCTAATCAGTTAATAAAATTTCATTACTCATTTTATTAGTCTTCAAAAATGATTAACACAACTTACATTAATGTGTGTGGCACTATTAAAAGAACCCTTAAAAACAAAAGAAAAAAAATGAAATTTTAGGAAGTAATGACTGTTCCTGTATTGATGTTTGGATCAGAATATTGGACGATCACTAAAATACGAGAACAGAGATTGGAAGATTTGGGATTTTTAAGAAATATAGCAGAATATACTGTGCTGGATAAGAAAAGAAATGAAGATGCAAGAAAGGAACTAAATATTTTAAAACTTGCAGATCGAATAATTAAATATAGGAATGCCTGGAAAGAACATGTTGATTGAAAGCCAGAAGAAAGATTTCCAAAATTATTGCTAAATTATAAACCACGCGAGAGGAGAAATGTTGGACGCCCACGCAGATGATTTACTGAGCAATTTTAACAAATCTAGCTTTCATGAAACCGGAACGAGCCAACAGGTTTAATTCCTGGATGATGAAGACATATTACCCATATAAATGTTAATATAAATTAAAGGGGGATTTTAGTTTCGTGTTTGACTCATTAATGATAAAACATCAGTCAATAAATCGAAAGGATAATTGAAAATGGCAATAAACTTACTTAGGAATACTGAGACACTTTAAATCATTATTACTTAAAACAGAAATAAAATATAATTTATATAAAACTCTGTTTAAAGCCAGCATTAATGTATGATGGTGAAATATGGGACGTGGGTTCCACTGGGGCGAAATTCTCCGGAGGTAAAATAGTCCCCCATTTGGTTCACTGGGCGGGGACTACTACAGGGAATCCACGCCAAAGACGAGTATTTGAGAATAGAGTTCTTAAGAACATTTGTGGACCAAAAAGAGATGGACAGGTGAATGGAGAAAATTACATAACTGAGGTATATGATACGTATAGGAAGCCAGATATAACAGTAAGTCTCATAGACTGCGTTGGCAGGACGAATGGGAAATGAAAGAAGTGCATGGAAGCTTCTTGTATAAAAACCAGAGGGAAAACGTCCGGTTTGTAGACCAAGAATGAGGTGGGAGAATAACATTATCCATGATTTGAGGGAAGTAGATTATACAGGGAATGGTTGGAAAATATTAGCTCAGGATAGGGATGTATGGAGAGCTTGTCCGCGCGGTCATGAACCTATGGGTTTGATATTGCCAGTGAGTTAGTTACACCACATGTCACCCCTATACTGCAGGATGATCTACCTCTATCATTTCCCTCCACTCTTCTTTCCCTTCCACTAGTTCACATCTGACATCGGCAGTCACTGAAACCAGCCATGTCTCTCGGGTCTTCCCACTGGTCTCCCTCCGAATATCCTAACTTACTGGCACTATCGAACCCGTGCGGTCATAAGCTCTCCATACATCCCTATGCTGAACTGTTTTCCAATTCCAATCATCACCTGTATAATCTACTTTCCTCAAATCCTAGTTAATGTTATTCTCCCATCTCATTCTTGGTCTACCAACTGGTCTGGTCTGGTTTTTCTACAAGAAGCTTACATGCACATCTTTCATTCCATATTTGTGCCACATGTCCTGCCTGTTTTTATTATATCTGTGCTTATTTAATGTATTAAAATTGTAATGGAAAGATTATGAATATTAGAGAATAAAGTTCTTAGGAAAATTTTTGAGTAAAAAATAAATGAACAGGCAGGTGAATGGAGAAAACTATAACAGGGAATGATTGAAAACATTAGCTCAGGTTAGGGATTATGGAGAGCTTATGTTGAAATCCAGAATGGGTTGAAGCAAGGAGATGCAGTATCTCCTCTACTATTTAATTTTGTACTAGAGCATGCCATTAAATCTTTAGAGAATGAGGAAGGCTTACAACTGAATGGTATTAATAAGCTGTTAGTTTATGCTGATGATGTAGTACTACTGGCCGATAGCGAGGAGATACTAAAGGCCAACACGCACACTCTATTGAGTAACACTAAGAAATTAGGACTGGAAGTAAATATCAGTAAAACTAAATATATGGTCACACGTAGAAATTCAGTACATAATTGAAATGGACAGCTAATGACAAATGAGGGAAATTTTGAGGAAGTGGCTGAATTCAAATACCTAGGAACAATAATCACAAATAGGAATGAGATGCAAAAAGAAATTAAACATAGGCTCAATTCTGGAAATGCATGCTATTATGCTTTGCAGAGACTTTTGATGTCCCAACTCCTTTCAAAAAACGTTAAACTGAAAATATATAAAACTATTATTCTACTAGTTATATTATATGGGTGTGAAACATGGACTCTTACTTTAAGGGAGGAAAGGAGATTACGAGTATTTGAGAATAAAGTACTTAGGAAAATTTTTGGACCAAAGAGAGATGAACAGACAGGTGAATGGAGAAGACTACATAACAATGAACTACATGGTCTTTATAGGAAGCCAGATATAAGAACAGTTAAGTCTCGTTGACTGCAATGGGCAGGACATGTTGCACGTATGGGGAATGAAAGACGTGCATGGAAGCTTCTTGTAGGAAAGCCAGAGGGAAAACGCCCAGTTGGTAGACCAAGAATAAGGTGGGAGAACAACATTAACTATGATTTGAGGGAAGTAGATTATACAGGGAATGATTGGAAAACATTAGCTCAGGATAGGGATGTATGGAGAGCTTATGTCTGCGCGGTCATGAACCTTCGGGTTCGATAGTGCCAGTGAGTAAGTTATGTCTGCATGGCCATAAACCTATGGGTTCGTTAGAGGCAGTGAGTTAGTTATGGAAATATGGGACTAGTTTCCAACAACTACTGCACATTTTAAAATATCTTGCACACATTCTAATCTCATTTACTTTTATGGATTAATATATTTTATCAACTGTCACTTAAAACCTTATTTTAAACATTAACTGAATATTTTTCCATTTGTTTTAATTGAATATTTAACAGTATGTACCATTTGGTATAACAGCCATATTGTTTTTCCAGCCATTTTATTTCTTTGTTTGAATGCAGCCAAAATATACTTCAGAATTTCAGAACTTACCATTTACACTACCTATTATTGGGCATTGCATTCTTTTACAGTTTAGAGTAAAATTGTATTAGGTTAGCTTTTAGATTATTTTAGGCGTAAAACACTTTATATTAAATTATAAAATAGAATTTGTCATTTTCTTTGCCTTCTATTCAAGATTGGTGACAGATGAGACTGTTCTATTTAAATTAATAGAAGTCTAAAAATATACTTCCAGCTTTTTGCAGATGATTTGGTATTAATAGAACCAACAAACAGATTTGCAGTAATCTATACACAATTTTAATATAATTGCAAAAGGTACAGCCTTTGAAATAATTGTTGGTGCACAGGTAATTTTAAAGTCCCAGAACGAAGTCACTGCGCATGATCAGAGATCAGTTGTTTGGTTCACAAATATACAACTATTTGAGAAACTAAAATCTGTTCTACTTCGTTGTGTGTTGTGCAATGAAAAATAATTTTGCATATATAAGTAGTACAGTAAATGCTGTAAATAAAACAAAGCAAAAAAAAAAACAAAGAAAATTGAGATAAGGACAAGGGAGAGAAAAAAAAAGCATGACAGCAGGATCGAACACGTAACGTCCTGCATGGGAAATAGAAGCTCCCTCCACCAGAACACAGCCATTCCCTGCTAGAAACTGTCTGTATGAAGGGATGCAATACTCCAGGACTTTGTATAATGAAATTATATATTAACTCGTCTTAATTTAAATTAATTACTCATTTTACATTAGTAGTGGAAATAAACAATCTTATGCCTTGTTTTTTTAAACAAAGTAATGAGATTTTACAATCGTTATTCATTATATATATGTGAGCTGTTTCCTTTAATTAATTTCCCTATATATATATATATATAAATTTATTTATATAACGTAGTCTGGTAACATGTTTTTAAAGTGATCCCACTACAGGCCTCAGGAGGCCTTTGGGGCAGTAGGAGGTTAAGGCTCCCACTTTTTCTTGACAATCGGCACTTGATGTCAGCCAGGTTGTCAGCCCTGCGTGACGGCCGCCTTTACCCCAGAACAAGCGTCTGGTACCCATTTCAGTTAGAGGCTGAGTCGACCCCAGGGCCATAGTGCTGCCAGAAGGTTTGGGTCAGTTTAAAAATCCTGACCCCACTGGGACTCGAACCCTCGACCTTCCGGCTTGTAGCTCAGTGCCTTAACCACTACGCTACGGCGTGCCCCCCTGGTAACATGTAGTTATTATAAAAAAATGAAGTTATTTAAAAAATTCCTGACCAAGATCGAACCTGGTCCTGCATGGTCGTGACAAAGCATCTTACCGACTGCTCTACTGAAGCAAATGATACAAATACTGCATCAGAAGTAAGTGCTAATTTACTATTGATTGTTTTAAGAGACCATTACTTGCTTTGTCATCTGATAACTCTCTTAACTTAGAAATTCAATTAATAAATTTATTTGTTAAAATTATTTCAATAACTTTTGGTATAAATCTATGATTGACCCCTTATGCTGCTGGATTTGACCTCAAATGAGACAGCACATATAACAACTTACTAGTGTAAATTGCTCGTCAAAACTTTTAACTTTGCAACATCACGAGTTGTGCCATCATTTTTTTTCAAAGGCTGTACAATATGGAAATCAATATAAAGAAAACTAAAGTGATGGCCTTTTGTGGGAAATACCCTATAGCTAGCAAAATTGTTTTGGACGATCAAGTTTTAGAACGAGTAAATGGATTTAATTATTTGGGATATAATTTAACATTTCAAGATGAAGTTGATATATATCAAAGAAAATCACAAATTGCACAAAAACAGGGATCCATCCATAGTAATTCTGCCTGAAGGCAGGTCCTTCACTGCATTCATAGCATTTTCATGCTATGCTTGCAGCTTTACTAGGGAATTGTGTAGGTGTGGTAGCTTCCCATTGCTTTCCATGCTGGTGAAGGATAATGATGATGATAATAATGGTAAGGATGATAATAAGGATGATGGCCATATGATTTCGGGGACCGTTTGGGCCTTAAAGTTTTCCTGACATTTGTCTTACAGGTGAGGAAAAATCCTGATAAAAACCTCACCCAGAAAAACTGCCCTGACTGGGGATCGAACCCAGGCCTGCTGTGTGACAAGGCAGCATGCTACCTCGAGACCACAGCGGTGGACTAAAACAGGGATAATTAACAGTATAATGAAACCATCTTTAGTACAGAAGAAAAGAATATGGCTTTATAAGGTTCTTGCAATACCAGTATTAAGATATGATAGTGAAGTATGGACAATACAAAGAGATGAAAGCTGAATAACAGCAAATGAGATGCAGTTTATGCACCATACTGCAGGCTATACAAAGTGGACCATAAAATAAATGAAATTATGGAAGAGTTTGATGTAGAATCTATTCTCCACCATATACAAAACTACCAGAACAACTGGAAAGCCCATCTTCAACGAATACCATCTTATAGAATTCCAAAAGCCAAGCTTCGTTACTGTCCCAAAGGCAAAATATCGCTGGGACGTCCCAAAAAGCACTGGATAGAAAATTCCTCTTGAGACCATAAGAGGCCACATGGCCTAATACTTGCATGGATGATTAAATTATGCAAACATAGTTGTGTATGGTGGCTACATTGCATGATTAAAAATTGTATCTACTTTCATCTGCTGGTGCATATTAGCAGCAGTTGTTAGAAACTTTAACCAGGCATTGACTTAGTTCAAGACTGATATGTCAAGATAGTTCATTTAAAAGAAGAAATTAAAAATATATAGCCCAAAATGCAACAAGGAAGAATTACATATAAGATATAACTCTGAGCTCTTTCAAATGTATAAGCCTACTGAAGTGGTTACATCAATTAAAGTTTCAAGATTGTAATGGGCAAAGCAGGTACAAAAATATTGACTGAACATCAGATATGCATGAAAATTATGAAATGTAAATTTGAAGGAAAAACGAATGTGGGATGACAGACTGCATTGGATACGAGGAAGCAGAGAATTGAGGGATGGTGACTTGTTACCAGACTGATGCCTGAGGTAGTCGAGGCCCAAATTGGGCAGTACTGCTGATGTACTAACCTTGAAGGTAGAGGGTTGTTTGGGAAAGGATGTGGATGACCTCATTCTCAAAACAGGGAAAATAAAAAGTGAAATTTTCAAATATCTTGGGTCAATAATTACATGTTTAGGTATATGTGAAAGATGTGCAAACTAAAATTTCAATGGCAACTAAGATATTACATGGAATAATTTGGAACAAAAATATTACAAAGGAAACTAAGAGTTGCATCTATATTAAAATTGTGTATAGAATACTGTAAATCTGTTCGTTGGATCTATTGGTACCAAATCATCTGCAAAAAAAATGTCTATTTTTAGACTTCTATTAATTTAAATAGAACAAGTCTCATCTGTAGCCAATCTTGAAGATAGAAATATTATAAAGGAAACTAAAATGAAAATTTATAGATACATAATACAGAATATTTTGTCAAATGGAAGTGAAACTCGGTCTTTAACAGAATTAAAAAAAGAATAAAATTAAACAGTTGAATTTGATTATCGTAGATGAAGCCTTAAAAAAACAAGAGGATAAATTAAGAAACGGATTCCTTTGGAGAGAAATTAATGTGACCACATCTGTTAAGAGGATTGAAAATCAAACTCTTAAATGGTATGGTCATGTACAAAGAATAGAAAATGAAAGACGGCCAAAAAATATATAGGCTCAACTGCACTTCTACTAGCACTTGATTTTTCAATTATATTGTTGTAAACTGTAGCTCTTCTTCTGTATTTACTAACATTATTTAATATTTTAAAATTTTTCAAACAATTTTTATAACATTATTAGACAATTTTGAAGTATTTACTTAAATATGCAAATCACAATATTATGACACTGTCAGACAATATTGTGATGCCAACTATTTTCTCCACAGAGTATATTACTTAATCTGATTTTTCTATCGCTGTTTTGGGTTATTGCTGGTTGGATTAGCGTTAGGGAGTGATAAGTAAGTGTACACCCATTTTTAATAAACGTTTGGTAATTTTAATAATATTGATATATTTTCTAACATAGATTTGGGGATCTATTGCAAATTTAAATTTCATAGCGATGGATGATAATATGTTGTTCGATTGTGGGTTATTGCTGGCTCTGTAAACTCTGGTGCATGTGCACTGTTGTTCTATAGGACTTTGAAAATATTTCACAATAGTTTAAGTGCAGTTTTCCAAATATATACCAAAGGCCACCCCCTGGAAGAAATAAATGTGGCAGACCAAGATGGAAATGGAAAACCTATGTCAGAACTATAATGGATGATAGGAATTTGAAAGAATGACATTGGAATGATGGGAATAAATGGAAACTGAAGATGGCAAACCTATATTGGGGGAAATCCAAAGTAGAAGGAACATTTTTGGGCCAAAAAGAGATGAACAGACAGATGAATGGAGAAAACTACATAATAGTGAGCTACTTGATAAGTATAGGAAGCCAGATAGGAGTTAAGTCTTGTAGACTGCAATGGGCAGGACATGTGGCAGGTATGGGGATGAAAGAGGTGCATGGAAGCTTATTGTAGGAAAACCACAGGAAAACGCCCATATGATAGAACAAGAATGAGGTGGGAGAATATTATAGATGATTTGAGGGAAGTAGATTATACAGGGGATGATTGGAAAACATTAGCTCAGTGATGTATGGAGAGCTTATGTCTGCGCAGCCATGAACCTATGGGTTCAATAGACCCAGTGAGTTAAAGATTCTCCCTTATAACTTGCATAGATATGTGCTAGATAATATAATTTGTATAATTTTTTATTTCATTTGGGCGATAGCGAGGATATACTAAAGGTCAACATGCACACACTATTGAGCAACACTAAGAAATTGGGACTGGAAGTAAATATAGATAAAACTAAATATATGTTCACATGTAGAAATACATTATATAATGGAAATGGACAGCTAATGACAAATGAGTGAAATTTTGAGGAAGTGGCTGAATTCAAATACCTGGAAACAATAATCACAAATAGGAATGAGATGCACAAAGAAATTAAACATAGGCTCAATTCTGGAAATGTGCCATTATGTATTACAGAGACTCTTGACATCCCAACTGCTTTCAAAAAACGTTAAACTGAAAATATATAAAACTGTTATTCTACTAGTTATATTGTATGGGTGCGAAACATGGACTCATACTTTAATGGAGGAAAGGAGATTAGAGTATTTGAGAATAAAGTTCTTAGGAAAGTTTTTGGACCAAGAGATGAAAAGACAGGTGAATGGAGAAGACTACATAATAGTGAACTGTGGTTTTTATAGGAAGCCAGATATAATGAGAACAGTAGTCATAGACTGTGATGGGCAGGACATGTGGCACGAATGGGGAATGAAAGATGTGCATGGAAGCTCCTTGTAGGAAAACTACACTGCTCAAAAAAATTAGGGAATATTGTAGATTAACCTATTAAGACTGTTTTTGGAATATTATTAGATGCAATCACTTTCTATTACTCTAAGATAATGTAAACAAGAGTTTGAAGTTGTTACGTAACCTCGGTACCACACCAGAGGGCAGTGTCTGTACTGTTGATGTGAAAGGGTGGTGTGGGGGTAAAAGTTTTGTTGCTGTTTTTAAATCCAGTCCAGTTTTCAGTTAGTGAATGACTTGCCTTAGGGACAGTAATGCCTCGACAGCGTGATTTACCTGAACCAATGGCTTGGAGGGCCATAGGAAGGATGGAAGCTGGACAGACACAACAAGAGGTGGCACAAGCCATTGGGGTGTCTCAAAGTGTGATTTCTAGACTTTGGAATCGTTTTCAAAGAACAGATACTGTTCACAGAAGAGCCGGACAAGTCGACCACGGGCAACAACTGCAAGGGATGACCGTTACCTCTTGTTAACAGCCCGGCGAAATAGACAGCAGAATGCAACTCAACTGCAAAATACACTTCAAACAGCAACAGGATGCAGGGTGTGAACTCAAACTGTCCGTAATCGACTGCATGGAAGTGGTCTCTATGCCCGTAGGCCCATGGTGTGTACCAGGTTAACTCCACAACTACCATAGAGATCGCAGAAACTGGGTGGAGGAACATTGTGGGTGGAGGCATGCCCAATGGTGATCAGTTCTTTTTTCTGATGAGTCGTAATTCAACATGGAATGTGATAGTCGGCGTGTATTCATCTGGAGGGAAAAAGGGACATGAAACAATCCAGCTTTTGTACGTGAAAGATCCCCATATGATGGCAGTGGATTGATGGTATGGGCAGGAGTCAGTAGTGGTGGATGTACAGACCTCTACGTTATCCAAGGTGATACTTTGACTGCGGTAAGGTATAGAGATGAGTCTCTGACCTTTTGTCGTGTCTTATGCTGATGCCATAGGTGATTCTTTTCTTTTTATGGATGATAATGTACGACCCCACAGAGCTGGCTTGGTGGACGACATGTTGGAAGTGGAGGGTATCGAGCGTATGCAATGGCCAGCTTCCTCCCCGGACTTAAATACGATTGAGCATGTGTGGGATGCATTAGGCAGGCGCATTGCAGGCAGACCAGCACCTCCCACAACTGTTCCAGAGCTGCACATTGCTCTTATGGAAGAGTGGCCACACATACCCCAAGAACTCATTGCTAACCTCATTGCATCAATGCCACAGGCAGTGCTGGCCGTTCGAGGAGACCATACACCATACCTAAGAAACATTTTCACCCATGTTAATGTTGCCTTGTTTGTTTGCCATATTCCTAATCAGGATCTCTTTGACATCTGGTGTAGTACAGAGGTTATGTAATGACTTCAAACTCTTGTTTACATTCTTTTGGAGTAAGAGAAAGTGATTGCATCTAATACTGTTCCTAAAAACATAGTCTTAATAGGTTATTCTACAATATCCCCTAATTTTTTTGAGCAGTGTAGAAGGAAAACACCCAGTTGGTACACAAAGAATGATGTGGGAGAATATTATGATTTGAGGGAAGTAGATTGTACAGGAGATGATTAGAAAACATTAGCTCGGGAAAGGGATGTATTGAGAGCTTATATCCACGTGGCCATGGACCTATGGGTTCAGTAGTGTCAGTGAATTAGTTATTTTGAATGTTGGAGAGTAAACTAAATTATCTTGTATGTTAAAGGGTGAAACCATTATTCAACCAATGAGAATGCATTCATGCAACTGGTTTGTTTAAATTACAAGTGGAACTTGTATAATAAGAGGAATATATTGTTAATTATAATAATTATATTTGAGTTGTATATTTTGACTTTGCCTCATATTTCTTGATTTTTATGCAGACCAGTTTCATCTCTTCTGTGTGACATTCCTGGTGCATTACAACTGTTTCCTTGTGGTTCTTCCTGCATGTTTATTTCTGCTCTGTCTGTTGGCTGACCGATGAGCTCCCAAATCAAATTATTTTCTTTTATGGGATTTTCAAAATTCATTGTTTTTTTGTTCTTGCAGATGTAAACTTTCTCCCAAATTGTGAGTTCCTTAGATTTTTTCAACTGTTTCAGTAATTTTGCTTTACAAAAATCTAAGGAACTCACAATTTGAGAGAAAATGTACATCTTCTGCACTTCTACTAGCGCTAGATTTTTCAGTTATGTTGTATACTATAGCTCTTCTTCTGTATTTACTAACATTGTTTAATATTTTAATTTTTTTTTCAAACAATTTTTATAACATTATTAGACAGTTTTGAAGTATTTAAATATGCAAATCACAATATTATGACACTGTTTGACAATATTGTGATGCTAACTGCTATTTTCTGCACAGATTATATAATTTTTCTATTGCTGTTTTGGGTTATCACTGGTTGGATCAGCGTTAGGGAGTGATAAGTAAGTGTACACCCATTTTTAATAAACATTTTGTAATTTTAATGTTATTAATATATTTTTTAACATAGATTTGGGGATTTATTGCAAATATTGGTCATTTAAATTTCATAGCGATGGATAGTAATAGAGGATGATAATCGATATGTGGTTCGATTGTGGGTTATCGCTGACTCTCTAAACTCTGGCACATGTGCACTGTTGTTCTATAGGACTTTGAAAATATTTCAAGCTAGTTTAAGTGCAGTTTTTCCAAAAATTGATTTGGAAGTTCATCGGTCAGCTAACAGAGGGAGCAGAAATAAACTTGTAGGGAGTACAATCTCAAGGAAACAGTTGTAAAGCATTGAGAATGTTGCACAGAAGCAACGAAACCAGTCTGCATAAAAATAAATGAGGCAAGTCAAAATATAAAACTCAAATATAATTAAAATAATATTTAATTTTAGTGACTGATATTTTGAGGTTATTTAAATTAAATTATTTTCAGTCTCATATTACCTCAATATTAAAAAGCTGATGATAAAACAGAATTGTTTTGAAACATGTCAAAGACCAAATCAACATTAATATCGAGGTAAGATGATCAGACTGAAAATAATTTAATAATCAAAATAAACTTCAGTGTTACTTCCTATGTATACTTAATATAATTCTTGTGTATTTCATATTTATTTTTGTTTTATTCACAGATCAGTGTTGTGTGTTGGTGCAGTGATGTCCTCCTCTAAACCCCCCCTCTACCCTCTAACTTTTTAATATCTAATAGATTAGATAATTAATTCTGTAATAAATAAAAAATTTAGTTAGAATACTTGCTATAATTAGATACAAAGTTCTACAGAAGTATTAAAATTGATTGATATAATTTAAAAATAATTTTTGAAAACTTCAATTAATGTTGTATGCTAGCTTTCAGAATGCAGGTACTTTATCATCTATAGTTAAAAATGCTCTGATTTTGTGTTGGTCCAGAATTTTCTTTTGGTTTCAACAACATTGTGGCATTTTAGTCGAACAAGTTTTGGTTTTAGGGTTCTTCATAAATTTGATTGGCCTTTGTTACCCATAAAGGCCATTTTCTGATCTGGGAATTCTGGAATTTTTGTGGTATATAGCTGCGTTGTTTTTCGCATTTGACTCTGAAATTTTGTTGTCATCTGATCTTTATTTCTGAAAATTTTGTGGTACATGATTTTGTTAATCGTCATTTGCCTTTGATGTGGCAATATGTCTTATGGTTTGTAAGTGAATTTTAAATATCTTCAAGGTTGTTTTAGGTATGTGTTGTCTTCTTAATCTGGAGCTGGTTTGTTGATAAAATTGTGGGTGGTTGCAAAGAGGTCTGACTTGCATCGTTGGTTATCTGGTCTTCAACATTAATTTTATTTTGATATAAGATTCTTCATTTTTTTTAGCATGTGTATTTTGGTATTTGTTGTGAATCTTCTTACATTCTTCAAAATGTGTTTTTTGGATAGGTTTTTGAACTCTTATAGTTAAGTTCACACATTCTTTCAATGTTGATAAAGTTGGTAAATTTACTTGCATTCTGATGCTAGACATAATTTATAATAAAATTAAATTTACCTAAAATCATTGTAAAATTTTAAGGAAGTTTATAATTAAAACAGTATAGGCTTTTTAAATGTAGGACTTATTTTCATTAATTCTTTTTTATTTTTAAAATGTAGAAATTGATAAAAAATTATAATAAAATAGTAATATTTGTAGTTTGCTAGTAGACTTAGAAGTGATAGGTGAGTCAGATGAAATCCGTTTTTTAAAGATAATGGAATTCAATTTTAGCCTATTGATAATTTCATTAAAATGCAATTAATATTTAAAGAAACTTTAAACAGCTAATTATAAAAAATTAGGTTTTTAATATTGGTAGTTAATTTTCCAAGTATAAATTTATTTCTTTACGTTAAGCCCACATTTTTCACCCTTGACCTTGAGCTACGAGGAATCATCCATCGAGGGACCAGTAACAGTATGACAACAGTTATTATTATTGTCACAGACCCTAGCTTAGTAATATATCTGCCAGTTTGTACTATTTTTACTTATACTTACATGTTTACCATACTACTTTAGCGAGATATTTATTATTAAAATTATGTAGTATTCTTGGACCAAAGAGATGAACAAACAGGTGAATGGAGAATACTACATAAGTGAACTACATGGTATTTATAGGAAGCCAGATATGAGAATAGTTGAGTCTCAATATACTAAGCAATTTGTGGCAGGACATGTATTCAGCGAATGGGGGGATAAAAGATGTGCATGGAAGCTTCTTGTAGGAAAATTAGATGCAAAACGCCCAGTTGGTAGACCACGAATTAGGTGACAGAATAACATCAACTAGTATTTGAGGAAGTAAATTATACAAAGTAGATGATTGGAAAAATGGTTAGGCGTTAGTATAGTAAGGTCTTAGGAATGAGCTTATGTCTGTGGCTATGAATCTATGGGTTCGATAGTGCCAGTGAGTTAGTAAATTTCCAATCACTCATACAAATTAGTGATTGTGATTTTCTAATTAAGCCCATTCGGTTTAAATGTTGCAACTTAAATTGATACTCATATTTATATAGAAAAGTAAGTCCAAGAATGAAGTATTCATAATTGAATTTTCTTTTTTGGTGTTAGCAAGTTGTTAGTATATGCTGATGTAGTTCAGGTGATAGCGAGGAGATAAAACCTGCATGCTCTATTGAGTAACGCTAGGAAATTGGGACTGGAAGTCAACATAGGTAAAACTAAATATGTGGTCAGACATAGAAATATATTATATAATGGCAATGAATAGTTAATGACAAGTGGAGTGGCTGAATTCAAATACCTAGGAATAATTACAGACAGGAATGAGGTGCAGAAAGAAATTAAAGATAGGCTAAATTCTAGAAATGCTTGCTATTATTCATTTCAGGGACTCTTGTCGTCAAATTTTTTTAAGAAAATTAAACTGAAACTATGTAAAATTATCATTCTTCCAATTATATGGATGGAAAACATTGACTCTTACGTTAACGGAGGAGGAAAGATTAAGAGTACCGGTATTTGAGAATAAACTTGTTAGCAAAACTTTGTATCAAAGAGTTGGATAGGTGAATGATGAAGACTACGTAAGAGTGAGCAACATGGTCTTTGTGGGAAAGCAGATATAACAGTAATGAGTTAGGTCTCGAAGATTGCAATGGGAGGACATGTGGCACAAATGAGGAATGAAAGAGCAGCATCTTGTAGGAAAACTAGGGGGAAAGCAGCCAGTAGACATGCCAAAAATTAGGTGGGATAATGTTAACCATGATTTAAAGGAAGTAGATTATACAGGGAATGATCAGGAAAGCTAACTATGGATAGGGATGTATGGAGAGCTTATGCTGCATGGCCATGAAGTTCAGGTTTGTTAGTACTAGTGACTTAAAATTTAATTATTTGTCATAGATTTAAATCATAACTCAGATTATGTTTCATCAAAAATCTTTGATAATTGTTAGCCGATGACTGCAGTTTTCATGCAGTAGAAACAAACTGAGCTGGTAGAAATATTACGAATGCAGACTGTGATGAACAAGTGAAGTGATGCCTCATACCAAGTAGTTAGATGGGTTTGAAGGGAACAGTTAACCATTTCATGCAAAAACTACCTTAAAATTTCTCCCAGAGAAGCATTGTTTCTCTCAATGAAGTGTCCAAAAAATTATCTACCATTTTTAACTGCAAGACACTGATATCAAAACCAGATTCCAGTAATGATGGCCCACTGCATGGAGCAAGTGGACTCCCTGCTTGCATAAGAGCAGAGTGGAGTGATGCAGGTAGAGGAATATCCAATCTACCAATTCAGGAACTCTTTTACTTCCTGTAGTTTAAGTGAGACTTGGCAATGGATTTTAGTGCCTTGCAGTTAGATAATTTTTTTCCAATATGGCTTTGGTTCGTCACAACAGTTGGCATGCAATGGTTGACGATTTTGTTGTTAGAATTTCTGTAGACTGTATTTAGGGGAGAGGCAAATCGTCGCTTGAATACATCGGAAGGAATGGATTTTAAAGAAATAAAATGAAATTGCTTGGACATTATAAAAGCATTTTAGTTTTTCATAATAAAATTTTGTATGAATTGAAAGATCACTGTATTTAAATTAATGTTAAAAAGTATGAGGTGAGTTGTTAAAAATATGTTCTCCACTCACTATTAATGAAAGATCTCAATTTAAAAAAATGGAGTATATTTATATTTTTCTTCCAAATCTTAGTTTAAGTAGAACTAAATTCCATAACTAAAGTAATTTAATACTTCTCACTATAGTTTTGAATTGTGGAGCTCATAATTTTGTATGAGTCTCCATTCATAAAGATATTGTATTGATTTAACAAATGTTAACTTCTTTTATTCTGTAAATTTCTATACAAGAGTATTTTGCATCATTAAATTTTTAATACTGAATTTTAAAATAGTTCATAAAAGATCCATTCCTCGGTATGTAAACAGTAGACATGGGCATAAAATAACTGTGGAGCATTTTAATTAATGATTTTTATTTGTAAAAACTGTCGTGCACCATAGCAGAGTGGTTAAGGCAAGATGCCTTGGCACAGAACTATGGGCATTGCACTGGATCGAGTCTCCATGAGGAAGAACTTTTCTCATGGAATTTCAGCCAGTATGGGACTTGTCCTACTATCCCAAAGGCCTCCTGAGGCCTGTAATGGGATCACTTTACTTTATGGGACCTGTGCACATCCAGCATCATGAGACTTTTGAGTAGCTACAATAAGTAGTGGCTCAAGGTAGAGGAAACCAGCTGTAATGACTAGGGGACCCGACATGCTGATTACATGTCATCCCTACACTGGTATTATGATCTACTTGTGCAATTAGCACATGTAGATGTGAGGCCAGCAGCTGGCTGGTAGACCAAGGGCCTTCTGGGCCTCTTGTGCCATTGAGTTTTTGAGGATTGTACCTCAGAAATATTGTCAAATGGAAGTTGTTTGTGTGTTTAGAGTATGAATGTATATAAAAGAAATGTGACTGCGTGTTTAGAAATAATCTGTAAGAAGTAATGTATTTAATAAAGATTGATTAAAAATGACTACATTTAATTGAAATACTTTTAACCATATTATTTAAAATGATAAATAGAATGATTAAGATATTTGGTCTCTATTCTTACCTCTTACGGTAATTTTTTGTTGAACATGTTTAAATGCTTGTGAGCCCCATTGTCGGTGATTACAGATTGAGCCTGTAGTTGCTGATGATGGAACTCACAAGCCTTGAAACATATGTTCAACAAAAACAACTGTAAGAGGTAAGAATATTAATTAATTAAATAAAAATAAAACTTAATTTTATTTGATTTTCATATATATTAACATATATTCAGTGACCGCTGTTTTGGTATACTGTACCTTCTTCAGACATGTTAACAATTTATGAATTAAGTTTATAGTACATATCAACTGATCTAAACAATACAACAATAATTTATTTAAATTTAACAAAGGTGATTCATTCAAATCAAGTTGAGAATTTAACAGTAACTACTTAGTAGTTAATAAACTGTTAAATTCTCAACTTGATTTGAATGAATCCCCTTTGTTAAATTTACAAATTTTAATAAATTATTGTTGTATTGTTGCTTAGATCAGTTGATATGTACTATAAACTTAATTCATAATTGAACATGTCTGAAGAAGGTAAAGTGTACCGGAACAGCTGTCGCTGAATATATCTTAACAAATATGAAAATCAAATAAAAGTAAGTTTAATTTTTATTTAATTAATGAATATGGATTTTTATCAAGTAAACACCAACTCAATTGATTAAGAATATGAAGACCAAATATCTTAATTATTAAATAAACCTCTTAGTTACTTCCTATTGTTTTTAAGAAGAAAATATTTGATAAATAGGAGTTAAAACAATTGAATTTCTAAATTTTTAGATAATTTAATAAATAGTAAATTGATAAAAAATATAATAGGATGTAACATTGAGGTTCTTTCGAATAATTTGAGTCTTAATCTTGCCTCATAAATTATTTTGAGAACTTACACAAGTAAGTCTTCATATTCTTGCTGCTCAAGGCTGATCAAGCTGATGATAGTATGAAGATCTATTGAACTATTTAACTTTTATAGGAATTAATCACTATGAGGTTTAATTTATGGTGAAATTAAATGTTTCTTACCTCTCCTCAAATTTTCTAAGTAGATCGCAATTTTGAGACTACAATGGTCTCATCTCCAGCACTTTCTTGGCGACTGATGTTATGTCGATCTGAAGAAACTCCTTCCCTCTGTTGGTGGACCAATGAACCTCTAGATCAGATCAAAATTTCGAAATTCCTGCAAATTTTGATCTGATCTAGAGGTTCTACGGTCCACCAACAGAGGGAAGAAGAGTTTCTTCAGATCGACATAACATCAGTTGCCAAGAAAGTGCTGAAGATGAGACTGTTGTAGTCTCAAAATTGCAATCTACTTAGAAAATTTGAGGAGAGGTAAGAAACATTTAATTTCACCATCTATTGAACTATTATATTATTATTTAATTAGACTGGATGAGGTGAGGTGTATAGAATTTTACTCTAAATCTACGTTGAAACATTTTCTCAAGAATTTGACAATTAGGAGTAAGATGACTCAAATTATTGATAATTTAATAATTGTAAAGTTAAGCATTGCTTGTGGCTCCACAGTTTTATTCCCATTTTAGAAAATAGTATTTTTTGTAGTATTTTTTTTTTGTAGATATCTTTCTGCTTTTTTGAAGGGTAAAGTGTGTAAAATATCTCACTGCAGAATATGCAGAACAAAACCTGTACCAGATTAACATAGGGCTATTTGTGCCCGATACTTGGTTTTGTTCAGATATTTGTAATCTTGTTAGAGCAATATTTATTACCGATACCGATGCATAGGATGGTTAGGCGAATTTATTTAGGTTAAGTCATACAAATTCTGAATAACACCAATTTTTTAATATTACTTGTTAGAAATTCAAAATTTCTCTTACAAGCACTAGTTTTTTTCTAGAGTATTTGAGGTTATTGGTAACATTCAAAATTACCCATTTGTATTTTTTTTATAATTACAGCACTTGACATGGTTAATTGTGCTTTGAAATATCTAATAATATTAATGATTTAAGGTTAATGATATATTATTCATAAAATAATTTCTTTTCTAAATTTTTTCTAAAATTTTTCTTTCTGAAATAAAATTCTGTCTAGGCCTGGTAAATGTTATATTTAACATAAAAAATGATTAATTTGTTAGCAACGTTGCAATTATAAAATTGCAATGAAATTTAAATTTTGTATCAGCTGCATTGACTGAAAGTTTGACAGGTTGCTGTAAAACAGACGTAGTGGAAATAAGAGTTAAATTTCTTGTTTAAAGGTTTTAAATGTGGTAAATGATAATGAACAAAAATATATTATAATTACATATACATTTAAGTATAAATTTATAGACTTGGTATCTTTTGGATTTTAATAATTAAGTTGAAAAGCCTTAATAACAATAAATATAAATGATAGTAACAGTGTTTAACTTAAAGTAGTTCCATTAAGTAATTTCAGATTCTATATAAAGTATAGAATCACTGTTTTAGCATGCAAAATGAAGATTCTAGGTCAAAGATTGTAAGGCCTGAGTTGGAATTTTGTTTTTGCTAAAACTGAAGATAATTTTAATATTAAATATAGAATATTTGAAGTGAGGTAGTTATGGAAGTAAATAGTTCAGTCAAGCAGTTTGGATACACTGGTACAGGTATTGCAATGCACTCTGCAGTAAGCAAATAACGTTACTCCCAAGACCATGTTTAGTGTCCCAAATGTAAGTGTTAGGGTCGGTGGTAACGTTGTTTGAGCAGCACAGCCCTGTGAGGTACCTCACTTAGTGAGTTGCTGCTACCTTTTTGAATTGGCAACCTGTGGTACTTCTATTACTGGAGTATATTAAATACCATTTTTTAACATTAAATGTTATATTTGAAATGATAAATAGAGGTGAATATGCCAATAATGACAAATGTTAACTAGATTTATAATAAATTATAGGTTAATAATTTCAATAAAATTTAATTAAATATTAATTATAAAATAATTCAAATTTTGAGATTTGGTAATTTTAAATATATTAGAAATTTTTGTTCAAGCATTTTTATTAATTACATAGAAGTAAACCAAAAAGAAATTATGAAAGGTCATGAAAGGTTGCCTATTCTTTTTGTTAGTCTTGCAAATTTTTTTACCCCATTTTTTTTGTAGTAAATTTTCAGGATTTTGTCGACTGTGTATTTTAAGATATTTAAAGCCTCTTTTTAGGCTCGTTGATAGGCAATTAGAGATTTTATTTTATCTTTGTGGAACTAAAACATTCAGCGTTGATATTAAAGATTTCTTGGGCAACATTTATATTGAATGTTGTCTAAATTTCTCCTCTACGAATAGAGGAGGTGGATTTTAAGTGGCATTTAATTATTCTGCAATGTTAAATACGTTTAGACTTACATTGTAAGAATTTTTGGACAGCTGTTCTGTTATTGAATGCTGTCTGCTTCCAGTTTCCTCTAGAAATAGAGGTGGATTTTAAGTGACGTTTACTTATTCTGCGATATTCAATACCGTACATTTAAAGACTTAGATTGTAAGAATTTTTGGACAGCTGTTCTGCTATTTAATGCTGTCTGCTTCCATTTTCCTCTAGGAATGGAGGAGATGGATTTTAAAAGTGACGTTAAATTATTCTGCGATATTTAATATCTTCAGAGATGTTGATTACAAGAATTTTTGGGCAGCAGTTGCACTTACATTTGACTCCAGGAATGGAGGAGGTTGATTAAAGATGAGATGATTACTCTACGATATTTAATACACCTTCAAAGACTTGTCTGATAGGCATTTAGAGATTTTTTATTTTAATGGAATTAAACGGCTAGGATTGACTGTGAAAATTTACATTTTTGGACTACATTTATTGCTGTTAAGTTACAGCCTCGAATGCTGTCCATTTGAAAAGTTCATTTTCACATTCAATTCCTGGAATGAGGGGGTTGATTGTTAATACAATGTTTAATGATTTGATGGCATTTAATACTAATTTTCAGTGTTGAATGCTGCCTTTTTTAAACCTTGTCTTTGCATTTGGCCCCCAGGATATACATTGACAAATTAGAGAATGAATCTGATTTGAATTTATATTTATGCTGATTAATATTAGAATGATTTTAGATTTAGGCAGAGTTTAAAATGTCAAAATGACATAACTGCTTGTTTCTGCCCAGTAGCTGCTCAGTGCCTTCAGCACAACCCTTCCCACAGCAAAAGGTAGAAACAAGTAGAGTATTCATATTTTTTTTTTTAGATTAGGGAAGTTGAGTTTTGGAGACGGGAGCCATGTTTGGTGGTGAACGATCTCGCACTCTTCTTCACTCCACTAATCATTTTTTCTTTCAGCAATACTATTTTTTCTCGTCGATTTTAGGTTTAATTTAATTGTTGGGAAAATTAGGGACCAATTGCAAAAATACATATTTGACAATATGTAATAAGTTTTGATGTTGAATATTGTAATTAATTGAATTTTTTGTATTACATTGACTAATTAGAGAATGAAAATGCTTCGAATTTGTTTATGCTGATAAACATTAGAATGTCTTTAGATTTAGGCAGAGTTTAAAATGTCAAAATGACATAACTACTTGTTTCTGCCCAGTAGCTGCTCAGTGCCTTCAGCACATCCCTTCCACAGCAAAAGGTAGAAACAAGTAGAGTATTCATATTTTTTTTTTTAGATTAGGGAAGTAGAGTTTTGGAGACGGGAGCCATGTTTGGTGGTGAACGATCTCGCACTCTTCTTCACTCCACTAATCATTTTTTCTTTCAGCAATAATTCTTTTTCTCGGTGATTTTAGGTTTAATTTTATCGTTATGAAAATTAGGGACTGATTGCAAAAAATAATTGACAATATATAAGTTTTGACATTGAATATTGTCATTACTTGAATTTTTGGCTTATAAACTATAGGTTTAAAGTGTAAAATAATGAAATAGTGTAAATAATAAACTAGGTAGGGTTTAAGAATCAAAGTTACAGAATCACTTATTTCTGCTCAGTAGCAACAATGCACCTTCAGTGCACCCCTTCCCACCCTGTGAAATGCAGAAATAAGAGGTTATTAACTTATATATTAGCAGTTTTTTTATTAGAGAAGTAGAGTTTTGGAGATGGAAGCCACGTTTGGTGGTGAACAGTCTCGTACACTATTTCATTCTGCTAATCAAATTTCTCTTTCAGGGAAACTAATTGTTTGCTTGCTTGTTTCAGGTTTCTTTATATCCTTAATGGAAGAAAATTAAACAGATTGAAATATCACTCATGTGAATATGTATTTTATACCGGTACTTCAAGAATGTTATAGCAACACAGAACAAGACATTTCAAGTTTAATGGTGAAATTAAATATTTCTTACCTCTCTTCAATTATATCTTCTAAGTAGATTGCGATTTCGAGACTACAACTGTCTCATCCTCAGCACTTTCTTGGCGACTGATGTTATGTCGATCGGAAGAAACTCTTCTTCTGATCGACATAACATCAGTTGCCAAGAAAGTGCTGAGGATGAGACAGTTGTAGTCTCGAAATCGTGATCTACTTAGAAGATATAATTGAGGAGAGGTAAGAAACATAAATTTCACCATAAATTAAACCTCATAGTGATTAATTCCTATAAAAGTTAAATTTAAAGTTTTATTAGACTTGAATTTTAAAAATCTTAGCTTTTGGGTCTTAAGATTGGTAATGAAAAGAAATGTAGGGATAGTAAAAAGAATGTTGGTAGGGTTTAACAAGGTGACAGAACCACTTACGTCTGCTGAGTAGCAACACAGCGCCTTCAGCGCATCCCTGCCCCTGCAAAAAGTAGAAATAAGTGGTGGTCAACTTGTAAGTTACTTTTTTGTTAGGAGGGACGAGTTCGGAGACAGGAACTACATTTATATATGGACAGTAGGAGAATGCTTTAAATTTAAAGGCGCAAGAATCAACTTATTTCTACCCAGTAGCAACTATATCGCCTTCAGCGAACCCTTCTCATTTGTGAAAAGTAGAAATAAGTTGTCAGTGTAGAGTTTCTTTAGGGAAGTTGGGTTTTGTAATTCAGTTAGACTTTACACGAGTAGTCTTAAACTTATATTTAACTTTTATAGGAATTAATCACTATGAGGTTTAATTTATGGTGAAATTAAATGTTTCTTACCTTTCCTCACATATATTTTCTAAGTTGATCGCGATTTCAAGACTATAACTGTCTCATCAGAACTTTGTTGACAACTGGTGTTATGTCGATCCAAAGAAACTCTTCTTCGCTCTGTTGGTGGACCGATGAACCTCTGGATCAGGTCAAAATTTGCGGGAATTTCAAAGTTCATAACAAAAGAAAACTTATTAACTTCAAAATTCCTGCAAATTTTGACTTGGTCCAGAGGTTCATCGGTCCACCAACAGAGGGAAGAAGTTTCTTCTGATCGACATAATACCAGTCACCAACAAAGTTCTGATGATGAGACAGTTAATCTCGAAATCACGATCAACTTAGCAAATATATATATGAGGAGAGGTAAGAAACATTTAATTTCACCATAAGTCTTAAACTTAACTTCACTCTTAATGTAATTTTATCTTTAATGTTACTAATAATTGTTTTCTTTTTGTTTCAGCTTCAACTGGGATTAATCATATTCTCGGGTACTTTAAAGCAAGTTGATGCAATCGACCACTTTTTCTGCTCTTAACAAGGCTGGTGCCTTCAGCACACTCCCCACATCCTTGTAAAAAGTAGAAACATTGGTAATCGTAATTGACTTTAGGCCATTATTTTTATTTTTTTTTAATAGTGAATAATGGATAACAGAACAGGCACCACAGAGAGGCAAACTATTGCCAGGACTCTGAGGGGAAATGGACTCTTATCCCTTGTTCACGCCCCCCTCTTGCTCTGTGCCTCATCGTGGCGAGGGGGTGAAACAAACTATGCCACAATGCTCATTTAGGATTAATAGATTTTCTATATTAAATAACAGATTCATGATTTCCTAGTCTTGATTGTTGAAGCAGTCATTTTTTCATTCAAGCTTTCAATAAAATGGTGATAAATCTCTCAGGAAATATTTTTTAGAAGAATGAGTCTTTTGAATTCATCCAGAATTCAAATTTATTACTTAAAACATATCATTACATGTCGCATACCAATGTTTAAATTAATCAATTGAGTTGGTGTTTACTTGATGAAAATCCATATTTATTAATTAAATAAAAATATAACGTAGTTTTATTCGATTTTCATATTTATTATATAATTCAGTGACAGCTGTATCGGTACACTGTACCTTCTTCAGACATGTTAACAAATTATGAATTGTGTTCCAACTGATCTAAGCAACAATACGTTTATTTAAATTTTTTAATTTAACAAAGGGGATTCATTCAAATCAAGTTGAAGATTTAAGTTTGTTACTACTTTTAACAAACTGTTAAATTCTCAACTTGATTTGAATGAATCCCCTTTGTTAAATTTAAAAATTTAAATAAATATTGTTGTATTGTTGCTTAGATCTGTTGGAACACAATTTATAATTTAACATGTCTGAAGAAGGTACAGTGTACTGAAACAGCTATCACTGAATTATATAATAAATATAAAAATCAAATAACACTGTTTTATTTTTATTTAATTAATGTTTGAATTGCCTGGGTTAGGTGAGAATTGAGAAGTATCTGAAGTGCCTTGCCAGACGGTTCTACCTGTCTCTCCCTCCTGTTTGGAAAAAGTTCCATGACCAGAGAATTGAGCTTTGAAATGTCTCAAAACAGTTTCTGGGGTTTTCCTTCACCTATAAAAAGGATGGGAGGTGAGACCCCAGTCAGTCTTGCGGTGGACAATGTAAAGTGAATGAGAAATTGTGAACTTTTTCAGCAGTGACTTGAAAATAGTTGTGATTGTCATAGAAATTAAGATTATTTTTTTTTAGTTGTAATTGTGAACAGTAGTTTGCTGATAATTGTGGAAATAGTGTTCGGTGGCATTTTAAACAGATTCAGTGTGCTTGTTTATGCCTAAATAATGCATAAGGAAAATTGTGGCTATTGTCACACTGTTATGTTGCTTCCAAGAAGCGTTGATAGATTTTAAATTTGAAAATTTTCATGATTAATCAAGCTGGAGTCAGTAAATTCTTTAGCCATAGCATAGTTGGTTAAGGCAATACGCTGGGAGGTCTGGGGGGTTTGAGTCTGTGCTGGTTAGTGAAATGAGTAGTGGGTGGGTCAGAGTTATTGAAGTCAAAGATACAAACCACAAAATAAATACAATGTGTATACATAACAGCTATAACTTCTGTTACAAAGCATTTTATTATATGGGTCCAAAACCTGGACAGTAGGTAGAAAACAAGCCAATAAGCTGGTAGCAATAGAAATCCATTTTTGGAGGCAATTGACAAGAATTTCAAGAAGGGATAAAGTCAGAAGCACAATAAGGGAAATTATGCAAGTTGAGATTTGGATGATGAAATTTTAACACGAGTAAATTAATTAAATTATTTCGGTTATAATTTGACATTTCAAAATGAAGTTGATATATCAAAGAAAATCACAAATTTCACAAAAACGGGGATAATTAACAGTATAATGGAACCATCTGTAATACAGAATAATACAAGATTATGACTTTATAAGGTTCTTACAAGATCTGTATTAAGATATGGTAGTGAAGCATCGACAATACGAAGAAGAGATGAAAGCCAAATAACAGCAAATGAGATGAGATTTATGCACTGTACAGCAGGCTATACAAAGTGGGACCATAAAAGAAATGAGGATTATGGAAGAGTTTGATGTAGAACCCATTCTTCACCATATACTAAACTACCAGAACAACTGGAAAGCCCATCTTCAATGAATGCCGTCTCATAGAATTCCAAAAGCCATGCTTCATTACTGCCCCCAAGCAAAAGATCGCTGGGACGTCCAAGAAAGCACTGGATGGAAAATTCCTCTTTGAGACCATAACAGGCCACACGGCCTAATATTTGCATGGATGATGATGCAAGTTGAAAAAAAAACAGTAGAAAAACGTTTGAAATAGTATGGACACCTCATAAGAATGGAAGGAGAGAGAATACCAAAGAAGATCCTTAATTAGAAAACTGGTGGAAGAGGCAGACCTAGAGAATGTTGGATAGATAGTGAGATGTATGGAAGCTAGAGATTTAAGGGAAGAAGATGCTTTAGATAGGAACCTCTGGCAACAAATCACTTTGCGTTGAAGGAGGAACACTGTATTGTGGAATATTCCTAATAAAAAAATATATGTAACAGCTAAGTTGTTTGTAACTACATCTACAGTGGTGTAACAGCCCAATGTTGGGCCTTAGTTTCTCCTTTGTTAGGCCTTAGTTCCTCCTTTGTTAGGCCTTAGTTCCTCCTTTGTTAGGCCTTAGTTCCTCCTTTGTTAGGCCTTAGTTCCTCCTTTGTTAGGCCTTAGTTCCTCCTTTGTTAGGCCATAGTTCTCCTTTGTTAGGCCTTAGTTCCTCCTTTGTTAGGCCTTAGTTTCTCCTTTGTTTGGAGTTACTACACCAAGTTAATTTAGTTACACTTCTTTTCCAAAGAGATCATGAATGGTACGTGGTCAACATATCGACACAATGACATCTAGTAGTATTCCATCCATCCAATGGCTGATTGGCCCAAATTCAAGCTTTGGCCTCCCTTAACTTCTGCCTCCAATCATTTCTATTTTGCACAGCATGCCTCCAATTGCGACACTTAAGTAGGTTTGCAGCATCTTCCTTAATACCATCCTCCCATCGTTTTTTTTGGTCTTCCAACTTGTCTATTCTCCATAAAACTTGCTGTAAGCACTTTCTTTTTTTGTGTTCGATCTGTTGAGAGCCTTTGTACATGGCCAGCCCATTCTAATTTAACTTCATAAAATTGTCAGGTTCATTGTATTTAGGTTTCTGAATTATTTGTTTTTACGGGGTAGGGATGTCAACCCACATGCCTAACCTCCAACAATCCTGGGGGTTGATGATTTTCTGTTGGGGTTTTTTCCCCTTAGCTGATATGTCCCAATTTTTAAGTATTGGGAACTTGCTTTTTTTGCCCTTGCACTTCTTAGTATTAACCAGGAGCCACAACAAGGACATGGTACATTGGGTGGGCTGGGCAGGAATAAATGGCATTTCTCTGGTTTTATTAGTGTGCACCCACCAGCAAGGTGTACACTCTTGAGACCACATATTGCCCTTCCGGCTCCTCATCTAGTAGTATTATTAGGATAAAAAGGTCAGTAAGTTTTACTTAGAGGTCTCTTTATTCAGACTTCAGGATCTTTTATGAGATGGAAAAATCTTCAGACCCAGGACTAAAGCTTAAAGTGCCTTTGTGCTCTCAAGGACTGGCCGCCCCTAGTTAGAATCATGATACGGTCTGGACTAAATCTTCTGACAGCACATATCCTTGGAATTAATTCTGTCTCTAACAGAAATGAGTACTAGATGTTTGTTTTGATGGAAAAGGTGACAATCGGGCAGAGCTGAGAATTCAGCCGATGTGCCTCCTCCTATCCCAAGAACCTTGTAAGGTTTGTGGCTTTCCAGTAGTTTTTCACTTTTTCTTTCAATTAATATTGTTCAGATTTCATAGTCCATTATACCCAGTGATTTAAAAATATTGTGTATGAATTTTGATTGATTCTCTAGTTTCAAGAAACACCAAAAACTTCATTTTTTGAGAATCTGATATTTTCCATTTAAAAAGGATGCATAGTAAATTTTTCCTTGTCAGCATCTAGGACTTTGGATGGTAGAATCTAGAATATACATAGTGTTTAATATATGTAGGAAATAACACTGAGCTTTCTTTTAATTATTAGAGAGTTGGTAATTTTGACTCGCCTCATATTTCTTGATTTTTATGTAGATCTGGTTTCATCACTTTTGCATGACATTGTTGATGCTCCAAACTGTTGTTTTGCAGTTGTCCATCCTGTAAGTTGATTTCTGCTCCCTCTGCTGGCTGGTCAATGAACTTCCAAATAATTTTTTTTTTTCCTTTTCTCTCTGAATTCATGGTTTCCTTTTTTATTCTTGCAGATGTAAATTTTCTCCCAAATTGTGAGTTCCTTAGATTTTTCTAACTGTTTTAGTAAATTGGCCTTAGTTTCAATTCTGTATTTTTCTGACCATGCCATGTGCAGCTATTGCAGATTTTTCCATTTTTAACATTTCTAAGGTGTTCTTTCAATCTTGTATTTAAGTTCCTTTTTGTTTTTCCTATGGATATTCTTTCATAATGTTTACAATCTATTTGAAAAATCCCCGATTTGTTGCATTCTTAAATCTTTTAATTTTTGTTGGTTTTGATTAATTTATTCGAACTGAAATCATTATTCAGTGCTAATTTGATGTTATACTTGCTGAAAAATTTTTGAAACCTATTAAATACTATGGGATAGTATGTAAAATTTCTTGATTTTTTTACCAATTTCTTTGTCGAAGAGTACTTTCATTTGTCACTTTTTGTTTCTTGAATTTATCTTCTTATGAATCATCTTTTCTCGAAAACCATAATCTTTTGCTATATATTTTTTTTTTCTCTCTCCAAGTTTTCTCTAACTCAAATGTAATTAAAATAAACCTCAGTGTTATTTCCTACATATATTTCTCTAACTTTTTTAATGATTTAGCAGTGTGTATCCTCCAGTCTCTGTATATCATTCTGATTCAATGTTCATATTTTCACTACCATACAAAGGAATTGGAATACTTATTGTTAAAAAATGTTATCCATCTTTATCAAATGGCTGGAACTGGCAACAATGTCATTTTCCCTCTGACCTATCAATAAAAGTTGAGAAAATCATGTTGTTTCAAGGAATATAGCAATTTTGCTTTCACAAAAATAAACCTAGATTTCTTGTATTTTAAATGTTTTTCAGTTTGCTAGATTCTTCCCTGCATAAATATTATAAGCTAGCATTTTGTGGGTTAAATCAATTTTTGGAGAACAAACAAGTTCTAAATAAGTGGTAAAACTTGATGAGACTACAATCTGCAGAAACCTGAATGTCATCCTCGTGACCTCCTTTTGGAACGTTGATTCCAAATATACCTCCAACCAGGTCTATCTTCCATACTTTGCTTCTTTTTAGTTCTTCCCAGTCATATCCTCTATTGTAGACTTTTCTTTACTTGGTTAATCCATCTTTCTTGTGGTCGTTTTTCTTGTATCTTGAGATTTGTCTTTATGGTAGTCTTTACTTTTCCATTTTTTGATTGTCCAAACCATTTGGCAATTTTTCTGTCTGTTAATTTTTCTAACTTCAGTTTCCCTCATTTTGTCATTCTTTATTCTATCTCTCCGTGTTTTATGTACCATTCCACGTAAGAAACTTAATTTCTGTAGCTTGGATTTTGCTAAAGTCCTTCGTTGTATAAGTCAATCTCAGCTCCATATGTCAGAACTGGTTTGAAATAAGTTATATACATTGCCATTTTACTCTTGGTGGGTATATCTTTAATCCAGATTAATTTAGTTAAATTAGACTTTTAAACTTTTCTCTATTCTTTTACTGATTTCAGTCTGTATTTTCCTACTCACATTTATCATCATTCCTCCTAAATATGTGAACTTTTCACTTTTTGTAGATTTATGCCTGATAATTTAATATTACAATCATTGTTCTAGTTTCTACATATTTTCATGACTGCCGTTTTCTAGATATTTATTTTTAAACCTTATTCTTCTGAAACCGTTTTCCAATGTTGGTCTGTGTGCTATGGTATATTTTCTCTACAGAGATTTATAAATTTAGCAGTCAATAGCTTCTCCGTATTTCCTGAGAGAATGGCCATCATAATAGAATAAAAATTTAGTAAAATGTGGCATCGTTTGGCTAAACAGAGCATTGTGTTAAAATTAAAATAAAATGCTTTTTTACCTCATTTCACATTTCCCAACAAATTGGAGGAATTAATTCAAATAATTGGAAGATGTGACATAAAGTGAGGTAAAAAGAATTTAATTTTAAAATTAGACAGGTTTCAAAACCTAGGTGGTTTTATCAGTAACTTCATGATTGATGTTCTGTTGTCCAGGAGCACTGCTTCTTACTCCATCTGTTGGTGGATCAATGGATCTACAAATGAAATCAAATTCCCTGGGAATTTCAATAATCATTAATTTTTTTAATTTGGATTTCTTTTTCCAAACCATGAACTCTTTGGTGTTTCCCATTTATTTTATTAAACTGTACTTTCTTTCATCCGTTGCCATAGCCAAGAGGTTAAGGCAGGAAGCCTTGGTGCAGAACTATGGGACATATGCTGGTTACTCCCCATGGTGGAGAAATTTCTCATGGAATTTCAGCCAGTATGGGACCAGTGCCCACCCAGCATCGTGAGGCATATAATAAGTAGTGACTCCAGGTTGAGATGATCAGCTATAACGGCTGGGGGACCCAACATGCTAATCACGTATCACCCTTACACTGGCTCGATCATCTACCTCTGTGATTAGTACATATGAATGTGAGGTCAGGCCAAGGGCTTTATAGGCCTGTTGTGCTTGGAGTTAGTACTTCCTTTCTGTTAGACTTTTTTCTCACCAAGAAACATTAATGGTCTGAAAAAATCTAATTAGACAAAAAGATAACTTACTAAAACAAATAAAACATTAAAAGCTCATGGTTTGGGAAAAAATTCACATGCAAAATAACAGGAAAGAAAAAAATAAGGAATCTTGAAATTGCTGGGGAAATTAATTTGATTTGGAGATTCATTGATCCACCAACAGACACAATAGGAAGCAGTGCTTCTTAACAGAATATCAGTTGTGATGAAACCTGTCTAATTAGACAAGATATGAGATGAGGTAAAAACTTTATTTTAAATTTTAAATTAAACCTCTGTAATATTTCCTGCAACAGTTCAATATAAGAGTAGATTATTTAACAAGTTCCTAAATCTTCATTGAGATTCTACATTTTATGAAATGAGGACAGAAAAACTAGATATTCCAATACCTAGCATGATGAAGTATAACTCAACAAGTTTGATAGTATTGAACTTTTATAGGAAAAATTACTGAGGTTTAATTTAACATTAAATTACAATACTTCATACCTCACCTCATATCCAGTCTTCTAATTATACAGCAGTTTCAAAGTCTTGGTAGCTTCATCTTCAGTAATTTCAACTGATCTTGTGTCAATCAGAACTACTTATTCCCTCTGTTGATGGACCAATAAACCTCTGGATCCTATCATAATCCATGGGAATTTCGAAGTTAATAATTTTTTCTTTGTGTTTTTTTAATGTGGATTTTTTCCCAAAATAATCTGGTTGACATCAGCTGATGGGATATTACTGAAGATGAAGCTGCCAAAGCTTTGAAACTGCAGTATAATTATAAGACTGGATATGAGGTGAGGTATGAAGTATTTAAGTCGAGTCTTAAGTTTGATAGTACACATCATGACCCCAGATGTGTTGATTCAAGAAAGGGTGAAAATTATATATTAAAAATTTAAGGTTATTCTTTTACCTTCTAGGTGCCGTGTGCCAACTAAATAGGATCTGATGCTTTCATCCATCACCAGCCAGATGCTACAGTTACACTACCTTCCAAGATGCCAGTGTCTCCTATATAGAAATGGAGGAGTTACAAAATTGTAGATAAATATTAATTTGAAAGTGAAAATAAAACTTTTTAAAATGTTATGATATATCCGTAATTCAAATAACACAAAAATATGAAATATTTGTCTCCATATTGTTTTGTTTCTTGACTCACCTCATACTTCTTAACTCCCAAACAGATTAGAGTTTCTTCACTTCATTTGTGACATTCTCACTGCTGTATTAATATTGTAATACAGAATTGAGAATGTCACAAATGAAGTGAAGAAACTAGTCTGTTTGGGAGTTAAGTATGAGGTGAGTTAAGAAACAACTAATCAATGTTAAAATAAACCTGTTATTTCCTACCTACATAACTTAATTTGTCTCCATGTTACAAAACGTCTACTTTTTAGAATATACTTATTTTAAAATTTGAAATTTTTAATGTATTTTAGAAATCTTGAAAATTTCTGTACCACTTTGTCCTTGTGGCAGTCCTCTAATGAGGAAAGTTCTTCTTCTTCTTCTTCCTTCCAAGTATTAGGCCAAGGCCCGTTACGATCCTACAGAAAATTTTCCCTCCAGCATTTTGATCCTTCCAGGAAATTCTCGTATAAGACTTGAAAGCATAATAATAGTCCCTTCGATTGGTTGCTGGCCAAAGGAAGGCAAGACCAGTGATGGGGCTGCCATCTTATAGCCTCTGGTCAGGCTTTTCTGGAGAAGAAAAGAAAATAAAGGAAAGATAATGAGGAAAGTTTTATATCAATGAAATAACTATAATAATGAAGCAAGTAATGTTACTAAATCATCAGATAAATTTTATATAATAAATATAGTAATGAAATATAAAATTTATCTGATGATTTAGTAACATTACTTGCTTCATTATTATAGTTATTTCATTGATAATTTAACCACGTTTCTGGTAAAGGGAACCAACCTTAAAATTGAAAAGAGTTAATGCTATATAATTGTACCTAGAGTATGACTACATGTCCAACCCTTCACCTCCCTTAACGTGCCACGTTTCTCTTCCTGCAAGAAGAACCAAACAACAAATAATTAAGGGGGTGATGGGTGAAATTTGAGACATTTTTGGTCAAATTTAGCATTTTTTTTTGTATTAAAGAATACTACGTACCATAAAGTGTAAGTTGGCGATGTTCCAGTGTTCTATGGCGCTAGTAAGTCTCCCTAATGACTGTAGGAGTGCATGTATGCTACATTCTAATTTAACTGCATGCAAACTTTCAAATTGGCTTTTCCACACTTTTATTTTTCTTTACATGTCATTACATTCAAATCAAAATAGCATTGACAAATTTGATGATAAAAGCACGAAATTCTATGCATGGATTTTGAAACAATGTTGATAGTTTTTAAATAAAAAATAAAATGTGAAGTAATTAAAAAAAAACGAATATTCTCATGCAGAGGATGTATATATTTTTTTGGATGTGGTAGGTTTTATGTCTCTTACAATTCTACACTTACTCTTATGCCACTGATGCACTAAACACTTGTAAACACTTTTGTGCTGTTTTAAACATTTTCCAATTATCTTTTCTACCTTTATAATGATATAGAAAAGTCAATGCATAGTGTTGTTCTAAATAAGTCGGTGGTCGTGTAGAAAAAAATTAAAAAATTTTACTAAAAAATTATGGGACCTGTTAAAAATTGAAATATTAAAATTCTTAAATGGATTTTCTTCAACAACTCAAATCTTCAAGCCTAGAATGATGAAACTTTAATATAATATTATCTATTATGCCATGAATGTGTGTACAAAAAATAAAGTATGTAGCTTAAAAAGTGTAGAAAATAGAAATTTCACCCTTCACCCCTCTTAAGATATTTTCTGTTCATTCTTACCTCTTATTGTTTTTTGTTGAACATATTTTTCAAGGTTTGTGAGCCCCATCGTCAGCAATTACAGACTGAGTTTCCTGAAGTTGTCGGCCCTGATTCTTGCCTCCTGCTCCCTCTGCCTGTGGTCCAATGGACTTGCTAATGAGGTTCCTTTCTCCAGGAATTTCAAAATTCATAATTCTTTCCTTGTTCTTTTGTATGTAGATTTTTTCCCCATATGGTGAGTTCATTTTTGTTCTGTTTTTAATAATTGTTTATATCTATTTCGTGTTTCTCTGACCATTACAAAATTATTAAAACAGTTAGAAAACAAAAATGGATGGAGAGAAACCGGTCCATATTTGAATTCAGGAGAAAAATATGAACAGAATCACATTTTTCTTTCTGAGACAAAAAAGTATTTTTTGTTGCTGTGTTGTTGACTCTTGCAATATTTTGCCACAAAGGCATGATAGGGTTGTAGGTATAATAAAACAATATTATACTTTATATTGTAAAACAAATATGAACTTACTTTAACTTATGGTTCTGAATGAGTATTAAGAGTTGCAAAAATAGTCCATAAAGAGTCTTAAAGTACTACATATTTGAAGAGAGAAATTATACGCACAGACTGGGGCTCGAACCCAGAACTTTAGTATTTCTGGGCCAATACTCTACTGTCTGAGCTACCTGAGCGAGTTCAGATCTAAATGCAAATTATTCTTATATATGTTAATTTCTGTGCACCAAATGCTATGAAACCATTTGCTTCTATATTTGCAAATGGCGATCTTCTTTATTAAGAAGATATTTATTTGGACATTTTTTATTAAATTATAAAGCCAGTACGGCTTCTTCAATGTTTTATTATTCATTTTATACATCTCAATGATGGATAAATAATACTTGAAGAGAAAAATTATAGGCTCAGACCGGTGTTCAAACCCAGGACCTTTGGTTTTCCGAGTATTAACAATGTAGGCTACATAACAGAAGAATTTGCATTTAGATCGGAACTCGCTCAAGTAGCTCAGTCGGTACCAATATAATATTGGCCTGGAAAGCCAAGGTCCTGGGTTTAAGCCCCAGTCTGAGCATATAATTTTTCTCTTTAAATATAATTTATCCATGATTGAAATTTATGAAATGAATAATAGAAACATCAGAATTACTACACATTATCCCTTAAATTAGTTCTTCTCGTAGTTATTGGAATGTGGCGGACTGCAGTGAAAACCGAATCTTGTATAACTGTTATTAGGTTATTGTATAATTACACACATTTAAGTGGTATCTTTTTGTTAGTTTCCTTTTATTTCAAATATTAAATTAAATGAACCAACTCATGTATCCAAAAGGATACATTACGAATTTAAGGGCTAAGAACGTGTTAGGAATTTCATAAAATGTTTGTAATAATTTTGATTCTTAAATATCACTTCACACATTGAGGCAGAAGCTTCGTTTAAAGGCGAGTTTAACCAGAATTGACATCATTCGAATATAGGACAACCAAATAAAACATGTTTTACAGATCGTGTTGATTCTCTGGCTCACAGCTAATATAAATCCTTACACTTTGATCTGCTAGCGAGCCAGTGACGGATTTCAAAAACTACTGCAAATAAATGTTTTTATTATTCATTTCATACTTGTCACTGATGGCTTTATAATGAAATGTAATGTCCTCTAAACAAAGAAGAGTATATAAGAGAAAAAAATGTGTTTAGATTCGAGCTCGCTCAGATAGCTAAGTCGGTAGAGCATTGGCCTAGAAAGCCAAAGATCCTGGGTTCAAGCCCCAGTATGAGTATATAATTTTTCTCTTCAAATATAATAACTTCAAAACTAATAAAGATTTGGCATCTCACCTCATAATTGTAGATTTCTTGAAAACTACTTTTTCAGTTCTGTCTCTTGAATAGAATCTGGTGATTCTCTTAAGATTGCTTTCTGTTCCCTTTATTGGCTAACTGATAAACTTCAAAATTAATTCTTTTCCCCGGGAATTTCAAAATTCAGGATTTTATTCTATTTTTCTGTCCACTGCTGTAGTCTCGGGGTAGCATGCTGCCATGTCACGCAGCGGGCCCTGGTTCGATCCCCGGTCGGGACAGTTTTCTGGGTGAGGTTTTTATCGGGGTTTTTCCTCACCTGTAAGACAGATGTCAGGAAAACTTAAAGGTCCAAACGGTCCCCGAAATCATATGGCCATCGCAATCATCATTGATATTCATCTTGGGTTAAATTTAGGATTAGGGACTCTCCTGGCACACCACCACCATCATAATCACCCATCATATCATCGGGGCAACGTAACCCCGCCTTCCAGGCGCCCCAACCTCAGAAGTGGGTTACAATTACGCCATGTCCGGAGAGAAACCAGGAATGTCGCAAGACAAACCTGGGGCATTTGAAAAAAAAATACTTTCCTGGATAAAACATTTGAAAAATGAAAGGAAAAACTTTCATCAGTCGGCCAACAGAGGGAGCAGGAAGCAATCTATAGAATTACTAACCACCAATTAAATAGTTGGATAGAACTGAAAATGATAAACAAGTATTGAAAGTAGTTTTTAAGAAATCTACAATTATCAGGTTAACTGTTGAATCTCTCTATTACTTACAATAGAACTGTCACTTACTTTGAATATTCACATACAGGATGTTTCTAAATTAGACTGACAAAGTTTGGAATCAAATAGATAATCTTCATTGAAACATATTTTGTTAAGGAACCTATGGACTGAGACACTTCGTTTCAGTGCAAAAAGGGATTTTGCCTCCTTTTAGTTAGAGGGGTTTGTCATTACTTCTACTGCTTGGTTTGTTTACTTCCTGAGCTCAGTAGCATTCGGAACCTATTACAGCAAGTTTGTTTACATCCATTGGTACGGTTTGTTGGATAGGTATGGGTGGGCCGGCACACTTGCCTGACCCGATCTGCTTAGATTTCTTCTTGTGGAGGAAAACACGAGGATGTATACCCATCAATAGGAACCTCAAATTCGATGCTATTCTTTTTACAGACGATTTAGCTCTTCTGGCACTTTCCGAAAATGATATGCAATGATAAATTTATAATTTACAAAAAAATAGGTGGCAAATTTAATATGGAAATATCAATTAACAAAACTAAAATTATGGTATTTCATGGGAAGGACCCCATACAAAGTAAAATCTGTCTCCAGAATAAAATTTTAGAGAGATCTAATCAATTTAAATATCTTGGATATTATCTCTCTATCTGGGATGAAAAGGATATCCCTGAAAAAATTACTAGTTATAATAAAAGTTTAGGAATTATTAATCAAGTTATGAAACCATCCCTTGTACAAAAAACACCAGATTACGTTTATGTAACACTTTGGCTAGACCAGTGTTGACCTATGGTAGTGAAGCATGGGCACTAAAAAGACAACATGAAAGCAGAATAACGGCTTGTGAAATGAGATTCATGCGCAGAACAGCGGGTTACACCAGATGGAATCGGAAAAGGAACACCGATATCTTAAAAGAATTGAAGACTACGCCAATTTTGGAATATATTAAACTGTACCAACTAAATTGGAAACACCATCTTGAAAGAATGAGTTCAAATCGGATCCCCAAAGCTGTTTATAATTATATACCAAGAGGACGAAGATCACTGGGCCGTCCTGTGAAACACTGGAGGGAAAATTTTCTATAGGATCGTAACAGGCCTTGTCCTAATACTTGGAAGGAAGAAGAAGGGTTATATGAAGGCAATTGTTTATGAAACGGATATTGACTCTGAAGAAGATCTTGTAGCACACATTGTCAACACAGCAGCTGGAATAAGGGAAACCCCTTGCATCTTTGGAAGGGTACGACAAAGTATGGCACATTGATACACTGTTTGTCTGGATGTCAATGGACGTGTGTTCCAGCACTTGTGATGGGACAATAAACTGAATCCTTCCTGGTAATACAACGTTGGATTAACACACAGAATTGTCTCACAGAATGACTTCATATTTGCACACGTACTTATTCCATCCCTTCCTCCAAGACCCCTCTTGCTCTGATACGAAGCGTCAAAGACTATAGGTTCCTTAACAAAATATTTAATTATCTGCTCCCAAAGTTTCTCTCTAATTAGATTCACCCTGTATACTTTGAAGATGGGATTACAGAACTAGTGCTGTGATCTGGTTGTATCATCAGTGACTGTGAGACCATTTAAGAAATTACCTAGTGGCAGATATGGTTCTCATTTTTCATTTTGGGACAAAGTAATACCATTGGACAGAAGTAATGAACATTTTTGCATGATAGTGCGTTCTGTCCTACTTACAGCAATAGCAACCATGATTGAAAGTGATATTTAATAAATTTCAGGGTTGCCAACCTATAAATATCTAAATAACTATACTGTAATATTACAAATTTACAAATTACTAACCTAGTGCAGGAAGTAAAACCACTGCCCTTTATGTATACTATGTATAATGTATATACAAAAATATATACAAAAGATAGTGTTAATATACATTATATGAAACAAATCACATTTTTAATGAACTCAACTTTATTTGAAACAATGTAAAACAATAAATTCATACTTGTCGCCATTCTATGGTGTTGTGGCCTCCTGTAGTCTGAACTAAATTATTTCTGGCATTTACCGTATAAACATTTGCCAAACAGTTAACATTAGTCATAGGGACCAAGGAAGACCAAAACATCGGTGGAAAGATCAAGACCATCTTCGCTAGGTTTACCGTACAGGCCACATGGCCTAAAACGAATTTGTTCATGATGATGATGATTAACATTAGTCAGTTGTTAATAATGAATGCAACTATTTCCAACAAAAATGTTATTTTACTATTTATTATTTTGAAAACGCCATCGTGCAAAAAATAATGAACAACGCACGTTTGTGAAGTGTTTTACAGAACCTTGGAAATTAGAGATTTCCTTCCTTCTGTTAAAAACCACTTCACAACCTTGCGTTGTAATATACTTTTATGACACGTATACGAAATATATCATAATTAGTCATGTTAAATCTTATATTTCAATTTGTTCTTGTTTGTTTACTGGTTCATTCGAGCTCATTCAAAATGTTTGTATGTATTTAGTAATGAATAAATGGATAAGTAATTAATAAATTTATTTTATTTAGCAGTTTATCAATATCTTCCCGTGCCCAATTAATTTCATTTTTCTCCATATATCACAAGATATACTCATTTTCACTAACGAACCCATAGGCTCATGGCCGTGTATAAGCTCTGAATACATCCCTATCCTGTGCTAATGTTTTCCAATCATCCCTTGTACAATTCACCTCCCTCCAATTAGTGTTATGATTATATCAACACAAAATCACAAATCACAAGTCACAATTGCTGTAACATACCACATAATCATGTTTGAAGAGAAAAATTATATGCTCAGATTGGGGCTTGAACCCAGGACCTTTGGCTTTCTAGGCCAATACTCGGCTGATGTATCCATTAAGCGCAGTGAGAATTTCTAAGTCCGAGGCAGACACCATGCGCATGCACCAACAGGGTTTTATTTTCAAATTATTTCCCACCATTTAAAACAAATTTTTAATTTTTTCTAACGATTATTTAAACATATTTTTCTATGGTAACATGACGTTGCAGCCATATTGATTTTAAAGAATATTCTATACAACAACAGTGCAGGCAACGTAGGTTATGTACTTCAGAACTATTTAATTTTGGGCTTTGCATTCTTTCACAGGTTAGTGCATAAATTGCGTTAGGTTAGCTTTTAGGTTGATCTTCCACTGGTTAGAATACTTAAATTGCCTTCCGTTAGCTTTTAGGTTTGTTAAATAGCATGTATAATTTTGGCTGCATCGCGATATTCCATAGAGTAAACCGCTTTGCGTTTGTTGGCGCATGCGCGTGGTATCTGCCTGGAACTTAGAAAAAAATCTCACTGCGCTTAATGGAAAGATTATCCCAATACTCTACTGACTGAGCTACCTGAGCAAATTCCAATCTAAATGTAATTTTTTTCTTATATACGCTGTTAATTCCCAATTCTGAGCATATAATTTTTCTTTTCAAATATGATTTATCGACCATTGAAATGTATGGAAACAAAGATTGGAAGCAGCTGAGATGTGATTTTTAAGAAATATAGCAGGATATACTCTGCTGGATAAGAAAAGAAATAAAGATACAAGAAAAAAAACTAAATATTTTCAAACTTAGACCGAATAATTAAATATAGGAACGACTGGAAAGAACATATTGATAGAATGCCAGAAGGAAAATTTCCAAAATTATTGCTAAATCATAAACCGCACGGAAGGAGAAATGTTGGACGTCCACACAGATGATCTGAACAATTTTAACAATTCTAGGTTTCATGAAACCGGAACGAGCCAACAGGCTGGATGATGATGAAATTAATAATAAAAGAATACATGATGTTTATAGTAGGCCTAATGAAGTGGATTTTTTCAGGTTTCCTGAAGACCTGGTAAAATGGAAATTAAGTTGGGATTTTGGCGTTGATATACAGAGTGAAAGTAATAGTTACACTAATTCAATGAGTATTGGATAGAAATAAAACGAACACAGATATTTTGTTTTGCTATTAATCCCACGGTTAATGAAATAATATCAAACTTTGTGGAATGTCGGAACAGCGCACAAAAGAGTAGATTCTTCTCGTCAGTGGCGGAGCGTCCACTGTTGGCCTGGCCAACACTTTAAAAAAGTAAGAATTAACTATCTGATGTTTGATTAAAACGAAACATAACACCGGAACGAGATACAACAATGCATTGATAGTAGTCTAAATGTTGTAAACAATAGTAACTTAATTATATATATTGTATTCGTTACGTATATACTGCAGCATTCCAATACAATACAATGTGCTTCGTTTTAAATGCCCACACTGTTAGCAGATTCCCCGAGGCTAACATGGAAGATGACTGAGAGTTTGTTGCGCAGGCGCATTCAAGCTCATCGGTTGTACATCCTGCTGCATTTCAAGCTGAACTAGAAGTTAACGCAAACAAAACTAAGATTATGAAATTTAGACGAGGAGGAAACGTAAGCAGGGATGACAAATTCAAGTATGGAAATGCCCAACTACAATTAGCCAACTGCTAAAAGTATCTCGTGCTAACGTTGCAAGTCACAGGAAAATTATTCACCAAGCACATCCAGGAAAGATGCAACTCGGCAATAAAGGCCACGTTTGACATTCGAAATGTCGAAAAGCTATCAGTCGAAACAGCTATAAGACTATTTCACATCAAGATATCACCAATAGCGTGCTATGCAATCACCACATTCTGGACTCGGTTAACCATAGCAAATCTGAAAAGGCTATAAATGGTCAAAATTGCCTACCTCCGGAGAGTACTTAGGGTTTCAAGGTCAACGAGCTCCCGACTCATTTACCATCTAACCAAGACTGACTTCTTTCTTCTTCCTTCCAAGTATTAGACCAAGGCCTATTACGATCCTATAGAAAATTTTTCCTCCAGCGTTTCATAGAACGGCCCAGAGATCTTCGTCCTCTTGATATATTATTATAAACAGCTTTGGGGATCCGATTTGAACTCATTCTTTCAAGATGGTGTTTCCAATTTAGTTGGTACTGTTTATTATATTCCAAAATCATCAGAGAAATAGTGTTAAAATATAACCTGCCACACACCCTGGCTTACGAAGCACACATAAGACAGAGAAAGGGAGAAGAAAAAGCAGAGGATATAGACCGCCGATTCTTTCTGACCCCAGCGATGAACACCGAAGAATGGAAGGAACCGAACTTCTCCCTGAGACACGTGTTCACGAGGACCACCACACGTGGATTCCACTACAGAATATGTACCAAAAAAAGGGTTCCACCTCGCATCGACCCAGTGCCTCTGCAAGCTATGTGACCAAAAATGAGAACAATATCACTTAATTGACTGTATAGCAAGAAGAAAGCCTCTAAAATTCTACGCAGACGATAATAACTTTCAGTAATTGTATTATAATGTACGCAGCGTGTTTAATAAATATATATATATATATATTTCAAACTGAGCCCAATGCTAACTCTGTAGCCGCCCTGTTAGCACTCTCGAAACGGCTAACAGCGAGGTTTCGTTGCTCCGAGTAAATCCTATGCTTCTGAGCGTATAAAACACAAATAAATAAAATATCATGGGAGAGGAATGTGCTAGAGTTACTGAAGAATTGTTAAGTCATCACTAGGGGTAGGATTTTTATGTACTAAAAGGTAAGATTGCAACGTAATGAGAAGTTAGACTTATGACTAGAGCTAGGATTTTTATGTACACCCTTAGACAAAAAAAAAGTCATCCTCTGATACTATCAATCGATCGGGAAACTTCGTGAGCGCTCGCAAAAGCCGTATTCACATCAACATGTTTTCAATAATTGTACTGGGATGTTTGCTAGTTAATGCAGTGCACACTCAAGCAACATTAAAGAGAGAGTTTGACTTAGTGTGTTTCCGTCGTCGAGAGGTTTAATAGACATCGTCTGCGTTCGTAACCTCACGGGTTCGATTCCCGTTCTACCTTTTTTCTAACGAAATGTTAGAATAGCATTTTACCTGTAATGTAGTTTCATATTTAATTTCATATTTGAGTTTTATGGCTTTAATGCACACACAAACACACAAATTAAAACCTTCTTCTAATAAGGAAACGAGGAAAGAAAATAATTGATGCAATCAAATTTCTACAGGCACGTGGACGATCGGCTAGAGCATCCCAGGCGTCTTGAATTTGTGTCCATAAGCCATCTTTCGTCTTTCGTGCATCTGCAGACCAATTATAGTTCATCTCTATTTTTATCTTGGATTGGACTCAAATCTGATGAACAGCGAAATTTTATTTGCCTTCTCCTTCAAGAATAAAATCAAATTTCGCTAAACACATTTCAGAAAGCGGTCAGTTTCAACAAAATCGATAATACAATGTCAATTATACACAGAGAAAATAACATACACAAAATTAACATTTTAGAAAAAATCGAAATTATCAAAAGGGCCAAGAATACAAACATTCTCAACGAAAATATGACTAATGAGCAAAACCCTCTATTAGACATACAGTTAATTCAATACTACTACTACAACAACTCCAGAAGATGAAGCATGCATCGAAAGGCCTAGAGTGAAATCAACGAAAATTATAAATAGTTGAGGAATATGGTAGTATACAAGGTAAAAAAATATATAATTTAACATTGTTACAAAAAACAATTACGAGCTTAAAAAGTATAGATTAATTCAAATGTCGAAATAAAATGTATTTAATTCATAGAACGTTTTAATACAAATATCACGAAAAAAACTGCGTAATCAAAGACGCGAACCTCCTATCTTTATCAACAGAAACAGCGACCGCATGCTTTACCGCTGAGCTATCAGGACACGTAGGAGAGCCTTCAGTTCATGCCACATAACACAGTAGTTCAGGGACTGCACAATTATGACTAGTTTCCTAGTTTGAACCCAGCGCTGTGCCGAGTAGTCGTAGTAGTAGGACTTTATTAGACAAAAAAGTAAGATATTTACAATATTATTTACAAATATGGGTCGCACGGGCAGTAAGCCGTTCGTGCTGTTGACAGTCCGTTACAATAAAGTAATAATTGGTATTAGTGTAAAGAAAAATAAAAACAGCAATAACATTACAATTACATAAAGAAAACACAATAAAAATATTACAATTAAATAATAACACAATAGCATTATACACCAAAAACATTAACATTACAATTACATAAAGAAAACACAATAATATTACAATTAAGTAATAACACAATAGCAATAACATTACAATTACATAAAGAAAACACAATAATAATATTACAATTAAATAACACAATAGCATTATACACTAAAATGCCTTACAAGAAATGTGCGTTCAAGAGATGACTCTTTTTTTTTTGTCGAAGGGTGTACTAAAAGATAAGATTGCAATGCAGTTAGTATATATTATTCAACTGTTTGTGTATGAAGCCAAGATAAAAGAAAGTCGTAAGCCCAACTTCTCATTATATTATTCAACTGTTTGTATGTGAAATCAAAACAAAAGACAGTCATAAGTCTAACTTCTCATTATAGCCTACTATGTTGCAATCTTAACTTGTAGTACATAACAATCATAGGCCTAGTCATCACTGTCGAAGCTTTGTAGAAAAGAAAAAAAGTTTTAAACAAACTCCTTATTTAAATATCATAAGTCAAACAAAAACAAAAGTGCGTCGTTTAATGAAGAACATAAAGGTTGGTATGAACATGACATATGGCTGCAGAAAGTCATGATCCCTGTTAGCCTTGCCTTCTATTTTCAACGGAGAAAAATGTTTGGACTACAAAGGGGGTTTCTCATGTAAATAGTTTTCATGTCAGTGAAAAATGTCATTAACTAGTTGAAACCCATGTTAGCTGTGAAATAGCGCTATATACTTACTTACTCACTGGCACTATCGAACCCGTAGGTTCATGGCCGCGCGGACATAAGCTTTCCATACATCCCTATCCTGAGCTAATGTTTTCTAATCATTCCTGTATAATCTACTTCCCTCAAATCATAGTTAATGTTATTCTCCCACCTCATTCTTGGTCTACCAACTGGGCGTTTTCCCTCTGGCCTTCCTACAAGAAGCTTCCATGCAAGTCTTTCATTCCCCATACGTGCACATGTCCTGCCCATCGCAGTCTACGAGACTTAACTGTTCTTATTATATCTGGCTTCCTATAAAGACCATGTAGTTCATTGTTATGTAGTCTTCTCCATTCACCTGTCTGTTCATCTCTCTTTGGTCCAAAAATTTTCCTAAGTACTTTATTCTCAAATACTTGTAATCTCCTTTCCTCCCTTAAAGTAAGAGTCCATGTTTGGCATCCATATAATATAACTGATAGAATAATAGTTTTATATATTTTCAGTTTAACGTTTTTTGAAAGCAGTTGGGACATCAAGAGTCTCTAATAGCGCTATATAATTTTGGAAAAACTAGAATTGAGTCCTGAAGCCGGGGCTATCAAAATTAAGTTAATACGAATAAGCATAGCGAAAACGGTAAAACAAACGAATGCATCGTTAGCTGTCTAATAGATGCAGTGCGTTTCTTAGCCAATCAAGAGCTGCCATTTAGAAAATTCCTAATCTAATAAGAGGTAGAGCCTAATTATATTGAATGATTGCAGCTTAGATGAGGAATTAAGAAACAATTTGGAAATTCCTACTGTGTTCATTGTCACATCACACGGTGTTAAAAAGACTTAATGTTCTATATCCGCTACTTTATTCAATAAAATGAAACAAGACATCTCGCCCTTTAATATCCCTCCGAGGCTACCGACGATAGAGCTCACTTACAAGCTCTAGAAACCAGCTGGTCGTGGAGACGAATATCTGTGTTTTAAAATCATGCGTTTATATATTTAATTAACTATTAATATGTCCAATTGCCTCCCATTTCCTAAACCCTATACATACAGTAGTTAATTATATTTGATACTCCTAACATTGTATGTCGTTCTTTTTAGAAGTTCATTTATATATTAGAAATAATATAATACGCAAAATATTACATCCATAAAATGGGGGCTAACACTTGTCGAAATTCCACGCTCCGCCACTGATTCTTGTCACACATTAACTGTTCTGGGAGAAATGGCCGGAAGACCACATCTTATCTGCAGTTCTGTGTTGCAACATTTATATTCTAAAAGTCACAAGATTTTACTTATTTTTAATGAAAATTATCAATTTTATCTTAAAACTGAAAACGTACCATTCCTGTTCTTTGCTTCTTTTTCCTTCCAAGTATTAGGCCAAGGACTGTTGCGATCCTATAGAAATTTTTCCATCTAGCGTTTCATAGGACGGCGCAGAGATCTTCGTCCTCTTGGTATATAATTATAAACAACTTTGGGGATCCGATTTGAACTCAATCTTTCAAGATGGTGTTTCCAATTTAGTTGGTACTGTATAATATATTCCAACATTGGCGTAGTCTTCAATTCTTTTAAGATATCGGTGTTCCTTTTCCGATCCCATCTGGTGTAACCCGCCATTCTGCGCGTGAATCTCATTTCACAAGCCGTTATTCTTTCATGTTGTATTTTTAGTGTCCATGCTTCACTTTGCCTTAAAGTAAATATTAGACCTTTATAGTAAATAATTGCGTTAGGTGGCATTTAAAGTTTAGGGAGAAAAATATTTGATACAAAAATGTTCTTAAACTTTTTTTTTTGTGTTCCACTCGAGGAAAGGAATACATAACTTACCTGCACGTAGAGTTACTTCCAGCGTGTATTAGAGTTTAGTGAAACTAACTCATATTCAGATCACCAGTATATAATACTAATAAGAATAATAATATCATAATAATAATAATACTAATATAATAATTGTTATTATAATAATAATCATAATAATTAATAATATAATTATAATATTATAATAATAATATAATAATAATAATAATATATTATCATCTAATAATTACTACATATCATCCTCATCATTCTCCTTCTCTTACTTCCTACATCCTCTCATTCTCCTTCTCCTAATCCTCCTCCTCACCTCCTTCTCCTTCCCTCCTCCTTCTCCTTCTCCTTCCTCCTTCTCCCTCCTTCTCCTCCTTCTCCTCTCCTTCTCCTCCTCCTCTTCTCCTCCGTCTCCTTCTCCTTCTCCTCCTCCTCCTCAGTATCCTCTCTCCTCCTCATTCTCCTCCTCCTTCTCCTCCTTCTCCTCCTCCTCTCCTCCTCCTCACTCCCTTTCTTCTTCTGGCCTCTTTCCGGCCCTCCGGCCTCTCTTCCCCTCACCCGCCCCCCTTCCCCTCCCTCTTCGCCCCATATCGCTCTCCCCTATCTCCTTCTCCCCCCGTTCCCGCTCCCTCCCTGTCGCCCTGTCCCCCTGTCCTGTCCCCCCTCCTTTTCTCGGGCCTCCCCCTCCTGCTCCCGGCTCCTCCTCTCTCCTCTCCTCCTCCTCCCTCCTCCTCCCCATCTCTCCCCTTATACGGGAAACACTCAATTAATAGATAGTGTATAGATATATAATTATATATATTACTAACTGGATAATGACAGAAAGGCAAAATATACTAAACATCTGGCGAAATTTAGGTTAGTAGACACACAGTCAGCCATTGCACCAATTATTACAGTGGGTTCAGAAAACGTTAAAATTGGATTAAATGATGCTCTTTACACTAAGGTATTCAATAGGTAATGGCAACACTGCTTAAAATCGCAAAAAAATATGTAGGTTACTTTTGATATTAGGAACTTCACTTATAGTATCTTATCAAGTCAACTATATATTACCAAATCCTTGGAAGACGGTGCACTCCGTCTGCAGCACCATTTCTTGATATCTCTTTTATCTGATAGCTCTGGAGCTATCTGGATATCAACTATTGATTGTAATCGAATGCTTCATAGAGGATCTTTCAAAACCGAGTTTTCTAAGGCTACAATCTTGGTGCTTTTCCAAAAAGTCAACATTTTCGAAATTTCAAAAGCTGCAAAAATACAATCTAGGGATTGTGTCCGGAATTTCCAAAGCAAGAAATCCGGTCTAAATCTAAAATTTCAAAATTTGGTTTTCCAAGGCTATAGCCTCGCTGTTTTTCCAAGAAAATGTCAAAACTTACGAAATTTCACAAACTTCAAAAATACAATCAAGAGGTTGTTTATGCGATTTCTAATGTAAAAAATCCGGTCAAAATCCAAAATTTCAAAATTGAGCTTTCCAAGACTATAGCCTTGGCGTTTTTCGAAAAAAGTCAAAATTTTCGAAATTTAAAAAACTGCAGAAGTTCAATCTAGAGGGCGTCTCCGAAAATTCCAATGCAAAACAAAATTGGTCTAAATTCAAAATTTCAAAATTGAGTTTTCCAAGATTATATTATCGGTGTTTTTTGAAAAAAGAAAGAAAAATTTTCGAAACTTCAAAAACTGCAAAAATACAATTTAGAGGGTGTGTCGAGGTTTTCTAATGCAAAAATTCCGGTCAAAATCCTAAATTTCATAATTCAGTTTTCAAGGTGTTTTTTGAAAAAAAAATCAAAATCTTCGAAATTTCAAAAACTGCAAAAATACAATCTAGAGGGTGTATCCAAGGATTTCTAATGCAAAAAATCCGGTCTAAATCCAAAATTTTAAAAGACTGTGTCCGGGTTTTATAATGCAAAAAATTCGGTCTAAATCCAAAATTTCTAATTTGAGTTTTCCAAGGCTATGGTCTACCTGTTTTTCCAAAAAAAAGTCAAAATTTTCAAATATTCAAAAACTGCTAAAATACTATCTAGAGACTGTGCCCGGGATTTATAATGCAAAAAATCCGGTCTAAATACAAAATTTATAATTTGAGTTTTCCCAGGCTATAGTCTTCTTGTCTCTAGACAGTATTTTTGCAGTTTTTTAATTATCGAAAATTTTCACTTTTTTGGAAAAACAGGAAGACTATAGCCTCGGAAAACTCAAATTAGAAGTTTTGGATTTAGACCGGATTTTTTGCATTATAAATCCCGGACACAGGTTCAAGATAGTATTCTTGCAGTTTTTGAATTTTCGAAACTTTTGACTTTTTTTGGGAAAACACGAAGACTATAGCCTTGGAAAACTCAAATTAGAAATTTTGGATTTACACCGGATTTTTTGCATTATAAATCCCGGACACAGTCTCTAGATAGTATTTTTGCAGTTTTTGAATTTTCGAAAATTTTGACTTTTTTTTAAAAAACAAGAAGACTATAGCCTGGGAAAACTCAAATTAGAAATTTTGTATTTAGACCGGATTTTTTGCATTATAAATCCCGGACACAGTCTCTAGATAGTATTTTAGCAGTTTTTGAATATTTGAAAATTTTGACTTTTTTGGAAAAAACACGTAGACCATAGCCTTGGAAAACTCAAATTAGAAATTTTGGATTTAGACCGAATTTTTTGCATTATAAAACCCGGACACAGTCTCTAGATAGTATTTTTGCAGTTTTTGAATTTTCGAAAATTTTCACTTTTTTTGGAAAGCAGGAAGACTATCGTTGGAAAACTCAAATTAGAAATTTTGGATTTAGACCGGATTTTTTGCATTATAAATCCCTTACACAGGTTCTAGATAGTATTTTTGCAGTTTTTGAATTTTCGAAAATTTTGACTTTTTTTGGAAAAATAGGAAGACTATAGCCTTTGAAAACTCAAAATAGAAATTTTGGATTTAGACCGGATTTTTTGCATTATAAATCCCGGACAGAGTCTCTAGATAGTATTTTTTGCAGTTCTTGAATTTTCGAAAATTTTGACTTTTTTTGGAAAAACAGGAAGACTATAGCCTTTTAAAACTCAAATTAGAAATTTTGTATTTAGACCGGATTTTTTGCATTATAATTCCAGGATACAGTCTCTAGACAGTAATTTTCCAGTTTTTGAATTTTCGAAAATTTTGACTTTTTCTGGAAAACAGGAAGACTATAGCCTTGGAAAACTCAAATTAGAAATTTTGGATTCAGACCGAATTTTTTGCATTATAAATCCCGGACACAGTGTCTAGATACTATTTTTGCTGTTTTTGAATTTTCGAAAATTTTCAATTTTTTGGAAAAACAGGAAGACTATAGCCTTGGAAAACTCAAATTAGAAATTTTGGATTTAGACCGAATTTTTTGCATTATAATTCCAGGACACAGTCTCTAGACAGTAATTTTCCAGTTTTTGAATTTTCGAAAATTTTGACTTTTTCTGGAAAACAGGAAGACTATAGCCTTGGAAAACTCAAATTAGAAATTTTGGATTTAGACCGGATTTTTTGCATTATACATCCCGGACAGAGTCTGTAGCTAGTATTTTTGCAGTTTTTGAATTATCGATAATTTTGAGGTTTTGGAAAAAAATGAAGACTATAGACATTGTTGAACTCAAATTAGAAATTTTGGATTTAGACCGGATTTTTTTGCATTATAAATCCCGGACACAGGTTGTAGATAGTATTTTTGCAGTTTTTGAATTTTCGAAAATTTTACTTTTTTTGGAAAAACAAGAAGACAATAGCTTGGGATAACTCAAATTAGAAATTTTATATTTAGACCGGATTTTTTGCACTATAAATCCCGGACACAGTCTCTAGATAGTATTTTTGCAGTTTTTGGATTTTTGAAAATATTGACTTTTTTTTCGAAAAGCAGGAAGACTATAGCCTTGGAAAACTCAAATTAGAAATTTTCGATTTTGACCGGTTTTCTTGCATTATAAATCCCGGACCCAGTCTCTAGATAGTATTTTTGCAGATTTTGAGTTTTCTAATTTTTTTACTTTTTTTGGGAAAACAGGAAGACTATAGGCTAGGAAAACTCAAATTAGAAATTTTGGATTTAGACCGGATTTTCTGCATTATAAATCCCGGACACAGTCTCCAAATTGTGTTTTTGCGGTTTTTGAATTTTCGAAAATTTTTACTTTTTCTGGAAAAACAGGAAGACTATAATATAGCCTTGGAAATTTCAAATTAGAAATTTTGGATTTAGACCGGATTTTTTGCATTATAAATCCCGGACACAGGTTCTAGATAGTATTTTTGCAGTTTTTGAATTTTCGAAAATTTTGACTTTTTTTGGAAAAACAAGAAGACTATAGCCTGGGAAAACTCAAATTAGAAATTTTGTATTTAGACCGGATTTTTTGCATTATAAATCCCGAACACAGGTTCTAGAGAGTATTTTTGCAGTTTTGAATTTTCGAAAATTTTGACTTGTATTTGGAAAAACAAGAAGACTATAGCTTGTGAAAACTCAGTTTACAAATTTTGGATTTAGACCGGATTTTTTGCATTATAAATCCCGGACACAGTCTCTAGATGGTATTTTCGCAGATTTTGAATTCTCGAAAATTTTGACTTTTTTTGGGAAAACAGGAAGACTATGGATTTGGAATACTCAAATTAGAAATTTTGGATTTACACCGGATTTTTTGCATTATAAATCCCGGACACAGTCTCTAGATAGTATTTTTGCAGATTTTGAATTTTCGAAAATTTTCACTTTTTTTGGAAAAACAGGAAAACTCAAATTAGAAGTTTTGGATTTAGACCGGATTTTTTGCATTATAAATCCCTTACACAGGTTCTAGATAGTATTTTTGCAGTTTTTGAATTTTCGAAAATTTTGACTTTTTTGGAAAAACTGGAAGACTATAGCCTTGGAAATCTCAAATTAGAAATTTTGGATTTAGACCGGATTTTTTGCATTATAAATCCCGGGCACAGTCTCTAGATAGTATTTTTGCAGTTTTTGAATTTTGGAAAATTTTGACTTTTTTTGGAAAAGCAGCCTGGGAAAACTAAAATTAGAAATTTTCGATTTAGACCGGATTTTTTGCATTATAAATCCCGGACACAGTCTCTAGATAGTATTTTTGCAGTTTTTGAATTTTCGAAAATTTTGACTTTTTTGGAAAAACAGGAAGACTATAGCCTTGGAAAACTCAAATTACAAATTTTCGATTTAGACCGGATATTTTGCATTATAAATCCCGGACATAGGTTGTAGATAGTATTTTTTCAATTTTTGAATTTTCGAAAATTTTGACTTTTTTTTGGAAAAACAAGAAGACTATAGCCTTGGAAAACTCAAATTAGTAATTTTGGATTTAGACCGAATTTTTTGCATTATAAATCCCGGACACAGTCTCTACATAGTATTTTTGCAGTTTTTGAATTTTCGAAAATTTTGACTTTTTTGGAAAAACCTGAAAATTATAGCCTTGGAAAACTCAAATTAGAAATTTTGGATTTAGACCGGATTTTTTGCATTATAAATCCCGGACATAGGTTCTAGATAGTATTTTTGCAGTTTTTGAATTTTCGAATTTTTTTACTTTCTTTGGGAAAACAAGAAGTCTATAGCCTTGGAAAACTCAAATTAGAAATTTTGGATCCAGACCGAATTTTTTGCATTATAAATCCCGGACACAGTGTCTAGATAGTATTTTTTTTGTTTTTGAATTTTCGAAAATTATCACATTTTTGTGAAAACAGGAAGGCTATAGCCTTGGGAAACTCAAATTATAAATTTTAGATTTAGACCGGATTTTTTGCTTTATAAATCCCGGACACAGTCTCTAGATAGTATTTTCGCAGTTTTTGAATTCTCGAAAATTTTGACTTTTTTTTGGGAAAACAGGAAGACTATGGACTTGCAATACTCAAATTAGAAATTTTGGATTTAGACCGGATTTTTTGCATTATAAATCCCGGACACAGTCTCTAGATAGTATTTTTGCAGTTTTTGAATTTTCGAAATTTTTCACTTTTTTGGAAAAACAGGAAGACTATAGCCAAGGAAAACTCAAATTAGAAGTGTTGGATTAAGACCGGATTTTTTGCATTATAAATCCCTTACACAGGTTCTAGATAGTATTTTTGCAGTTTTTGAATTTTCGAAAATTTTGACTTTTTTTGGAAAAACAGGAAGTCTATAGCCTTGGGAAACTCAAATTAGAAATTTTGGATTTAGACCGGATTTTTTGCATTATAAATCCCGGATACAGTCTCTAGATAGTATTTTTGCAGTTTTTGAATTTTCGAAAATTTTTACTTTTTCTGGGAAAACAGGAAGACTATAGCCTTTTAAAACTCAAATTAGAAATTTTGAATTTAGACCGAATTGTTTGCGTTATAAATCCCGGATACAGTCTCTAGATAGTATTTTTGCAGATTTTGAATTTTCCAAAATTTTGAATTTTTTTGGAAAAACAGCCTGGGAAATCTCAAATTAGAAATGTTCCATTTAGACCGGATTTTTTGCATTATTAATCCCGGATACAGTCTCCAGATTGTATTTTTGCAGTTTTTGATTTTTCGAAAATTATGACTTTTTTTGGAAAAACATGGAATATACTATGGAAAACTCAAATTAGAAATTTTGGATTTAGACCGCATTTTATGCATTACAAATCCCGGACACAGTCTCCAGATGGTATTTTCGCAGTTTTTGAATTTTCGAAAATTTTGACTTTCTTTTGGAAAAACAGGAAGACTATAGCCTTGGAAAACTCAAAGTAGAAATTTTGGATTTAGACCGGATTTTTTGCATTATAAATCCCGGACACAGTCTCTAGATAGTATTTTTTCAGTTTTTGAATTTTCGAAATTTTTTACTTTTTTTGGGAAAACAGGAAGACTATAGCCTTGGAAAACTCAAATTCGAAATTTTGGATATAGACCTTATTTTTTGCATTATAAATCCCGGACATAGGTTCTAGATAGTATTTTTGCAGTCTTTGAATTTTGGAATTTTTTAACTTCCTTTTAGAAAACAGGAAGTATATAGCCTTGGAAAACTCAAATTAGAAATTTTGGATCTAGACCGAATTTTTTGCATTATAAATCCCGGACACAGTCTCTAGATAGTATTTTTGCAGTTTTTGAAATTTCGAAAATTTTGACTTTTTTGGAAAAACAGGAAGACTATAACCTTGGAAAACTCAAACTAGAAATTTTGAATTTAGACCGGATTGTTTGCATTATAAATCCAGGACATAGTCTCTAGATAGTAATTTTGCAGTTTTTGAATTTTCGAAAATTTTCACTTTTTTGGAAAAACAAGAAGACTATAGCCTGGGAAAACTCATTTTACAAATTTTGGATTTAGACAGGCTTTTTTGCATTATAAATCCCGGACACAGGTTCTAGATAGTATTTATGCAGTTTTTGAATTTTCGAAAATTTTGACTTTTTTTGGAAAAACAGGAAGACTATAGCCTTGGAAAACTCAAATTAGAAATTTTGGATTTAGACCGGATTTTTTGCATTTTAAATCCCGAGCACAGTCTCTAAATAGTATTTTTTCAGTTTTTGAATTTTGGAAAATTTTGACTTTTTTTGGAAAAGCTAGCCTGGAAAGACCTAAAAGTTTCGATTTGAGTAAGCCGATTTTTTTGCATTATAGTCCCCGACAGGACGTGCCTAGATGGTATTTTCCGCAGTTTTTTGATATCCTCGAAAATTTTGACTTTTTTTGGGAAAAACACGAAGACTATGCCTTGGAATATCAATAAGAAATTTTGGATTAGACAGGATTTTTTGCATTATAAATCCCGGACACAATCTCTAGATAGTAATTTTGCTTTTTTGATTTCGAAAATTTTCACTTTTTGGAAAAACAGGATTTTATATAGCCTAGGAAACTCAAAAAGAAGGTTTCGATTTAAACCGATTTTTTTGCAT